>JAVIAB010000124.1:5589428-6069428 GCA_032433765.1 Megaustenia siamemsis
TTTATCAAATCTCGCCATTTGTTTCTGTTCTGTGCAAGCAGCTCTATCTCATACTGACTCCTAAAACTTAATTTTCTCCTGCGATGATATGGAGTTCTCCAAGCTAAGCTTCTTTATAGTCCTATCTCTATCCTGATTCGATTCTCCAGTTTCATCTGCCTTCCAACGAGCTCTCATTTTCCGTCTGGAGTCACCCCATACACCAGCTGCTCCTGATAGTACTATATTATTCACACTCACCTACCATCCTCATAACCTAGCTGTGGTAAGGCTTCTTAACCAGAAACCACACTGATCCCACCACACATCTACTTTTTGGTGATCCTCCTCTGGTTTGCCTTCAAACTTGACAGGAGTCTGGGAGACATTCTTTTCATTAACTCTCCCCCCCCCCCCCCCCCCCCCTGCTGCTCAAACCACAAACACACAGGCACCATTCAATGTGGATGTTGGGTCTGCAATACATACATGTGACCTTGTGCTCCTCAACAACTCTGTCATGTTTCCCAATGAGAGATTTTAAATCAAGGAGGGTTTCACGTAATATATTTAAGCCATAATATGTGAGCATTGTAGCAGTAGCCTCCGAGCTTTGTAAGATGACTTACATTGGCAAATCTGGACAGCGTTTATGTGACAGATTTTGTGAACATCTTCGTGTTTTTAGCAGAAGACTGATGCTCCGGTGGCATCCCATTTCAATTCTCTAGGGCCATAGAGGCAAACCTGACATGCAAGGCACTGGCATTATGTCACTCCAGCAATCGTAGCCGGTTTGCCCATGAGAATTGTCTCATAGCCCAGTTGGGTTCGTGGTCCCCACAAGACATGAATATATCGCTCTCATACACATGGGTGCCTACTACTACACGCAGCTTGTTCTCATGGGATATATATGTGTGTGTGTATATTTGGACACCCATGGGTATCTGTCGATGTGCTGCGTGGCGTATATAACAACATATGCTTTTATGTATGTATGGTTATGTACGCATACATTTGTGCACATCTTTTCAGTGTGCACACGCATATATGTCTGTCTGATCCATTGGTTGACCGCCCTCAGCATTAGCGCAGCTAGCCAACCTGTCCGCTCTTTCATTTCCTCGTATTCCCGCATGTCTGGGATGTAGACAAAGGTGACCATACATATATTCGACTTCTGCAATGATTCTATCCAATTCATGTGTACAGACCCCACCTCTACTGTTTTTATCATGCTCATCGAATCACTCAGTAAGCATGTGTGATGTAGTCTTGTGACTCAACCAGATGAATGGCCCTGGTCACTGTCATCACCTCCATCGTCATGTTTCTCGTGGTCATAACGTATCCACCACCGTCTTCCTTGACTATTCTGTCTGCCGAGTGTGCTGTAAATGCCCATGCACTACTTTAGTGTTGTATTAAAGATCTGTCTGTATAGATGACTGCATCTTTCTCATCTGAGTTATCCCAGATGATACAGTTGACCTCCGTATTGACCACGACTGAGTTCTGTTCCCTACATTTCCTGTTGAGTGTGACAATACATGAGAATGTGCCCCTGAATGACGTAGGCACCTGTATCCACTCCTCATCAGTGTTGTAAACCCACAGATGATGTTTGATGACATCTGCTCAGCCCACCCATAATTTGCCTCTTTTTAGCCTGACACCTTTCCCTGTTTTGAGCTCTTGGTGCAATGGATGCTTTTTATCTTAACTTATCTTCAGATATGCTCGTGTGCTCCAGATCTTGATCCTGTCATCCATGGTTTAAGGTCAAGAATATCCCTCTTCGTTACAAAGGGAGTGTCCTGCGTACACCCCAAGATATTGCGCATAGCTTCATTCTGTATTTTCTCCGACCTGTCAATTTGCATCGTACTGACAGTAAGAGTTGCCAGGGTATACTCGATTGGTGCTAGGACTAGTCCCTGGAACAGAAGAGTAAGTAGCCTCTGCTTGATGTTGGCAGGCAGCTGTCATGACCTTCAAGGTGGCTAATCTATAGCTGGCTTTTGTTATCACATAGTCGACATGGTCCTGAAAACACAGGCTGTGATGAAACTTAACTCCGAGGTCATATGTCAAGGACACTAACCATGCCTGGAGTATCTTCTCTTCCATCTCTCTCTCTCCCGTGGTCGCTCATACCGACTTTTTGCCCTTGATGTTTGCTCACTCACACCTCTATTCCTCACTCTGACAGCCTCCTGACTCTATGGTTCTTTCTTGACCAGAGGCAACACCTCCTCTGTTGATACTACCACTCTTTTCCGCCTTACTGAGCTTGTACTCAACCTCAACACCTTTGATTCAATGGCAACTTCTATGACCAAGTTAGTGGAGTAGCCATGGGCACCAAGATGGGCCTAGCTATGCTTGCCTATTTATGGGTTACCTTGAACACCAAATTCTCAATTCATATCAAGGTCCCCTTCCCATCATATACCTACAGTACATTGATGACTGCTTCAGACTTACCGATCTACCTGAGGATGACCTCTTCAGGTTTATCAACTACATTGGTAGCTTTCACAAAGCTATCAAGATCACATCTTGTATATCCACCTCCTCTGTTACCTTCCTAGATCTTATCGTTTCTTTGGGCACTTCTGGTCTCCGCACCTCGGTTTCTATAAACCCACAGACTTGTTATCTTCTCTATAAAAGTAGTAAAGTACCCCCGTCACGCAAGTGGCGTATAGGGAAATATGGTGTTAGGACCCTATATTTTTACAGACCTCAGCACATGATTTTTGGTAATGTGGTCGGTATTACCCCGGCTGCTTTTACTTTCCCAGAAAAAATCCGTACCCATTTAAGGCGGGTGAACCCGGAGCCGTCGTTTGTCGACCCTACCCTTGTCCGTAGTAGTCCAGTTCACTAACCACGACTATCGCGGCTCCTACTAATTTTAGGGAATTAGTAAAACCCAGGGTCCTCGCCAGGATTACGAACCCCGGCTGTTGCGTGGTAAGCCAACCGCCTATCATTGCGCTAACCGGACACTATCTTCTCTATACTTCATCAATTCACCTCCTTGTCGTGATTCAATTCCGTTCTCACAGATATTGCGTCTCCGTCGCATCTGCCAGGATGACCAAGATTTCCTCCAACAGGCTCACTTCATGTTTAGGTTTCTTCAGCCATCGGCTTTATCCAGATTCGATCCTCCAGTCTGCCCTCAAGCGAGTCCTCATCTCCCGTCCTGAGATACTCACTCCTTTCAACCGCCTCCCCCCTCTGAGAGAACCATACTCACCCCCACCTATTACCCTCACAATTTAGCTGCTGATATTCTGGTTAGGAGCCATCTCCCTCGCTCTGACCATCAACACTTCGGCACGACCACTTGTGGTCGGAACTGTATCACCTGTGCCTATGTGCTCCCTACTGACTCGGTCTTATTCCCTAATGGACAGTTCGAGATCAAGCATGGCTTCACATGTGTGTCCCGTAACATCATTTATGCCAACGGTGCCACATGACGTACATTGGCGAGTCTGGAAGACGATTAGTGGAAAGATTTTGTGAACATCTATGAGATGTTCAACAGAATACTGGCACTCCAGTGTCTTCCCATTTCAACTTCCCAGATCACAAGGGCAAAGACGACATCTGTATCACTGGTATTGTCCTTTGTCACTCTGGCGACCGCAGCCGATTCGCTTTGGAGAATCGCCTCATAGTCCAGTATGGCTCGCTGACCCCACGAGGCATGAATGTATCACACTCGTACACATAGTTCCCTTTCGGTTACTCCTTCCCTTTTGCATAGCATTCTCTACTGCCCATGTTTGGGCTCTTTAGTTTATCTACTATGCCATACCATTCATAGCTCACCTCCACTAGTCCCCATTGAGACACTTTGGTGTTCTCCTACACCTTTTTTCTGTGCTACTTACCCCTCATATGTTTTTATTGTACCCCACTCTCAGCCTTTTGAGTACCTGTTATTCTACTGTTCTATTCTTTCTCCTCTGTTTTTTCACACTGACCCCAGTGTGTACTCTTCTGGTGATATGTGCATTATGCGCACATTTCTACACATATATGATTGTCCCTGTATGGGTGTGCATATGCATGTGTGTACATATGTATGGGTGTATATATATATATATATATATATATATATATATATATATATATATATATATATATACATGCTTGTATGTGTGTGCAGGTATGTGTGCATATATGTGTATATATATGTATAAGTAGGTGCATGTCTGTTTGTACATGTATATATGTACACATGCATCTGTGTGTGTTTGTACGTGTATTTACGGGCCCTTAGATACTTTTAGACATTGTCAGTGTCTTTGCAGTCGAGGTTACCTAGACAGCGTTACCCCCGCTCGTGTATTTTTAGAACCCTTCACCTGACCAGAGGGTATAATTACAGCTAGACCCGTGTGACTCGCCCTTTCCCGTTCTGACCACGGTCCACGACACAGGGAAGTCATTTTTCTTTTCTTTAACCAATTTAGATTATTTTGTTTTGGATGTTTCATTACTAGTTAGCTATGTAGGATTAGTTTTATTTACTTACATATCTGTGTGTGCGTGTTGTTTGCTTGTTCCTGCTGAAGGCCTATTGGGCCGAAACGTCGTTCAAATTTGTGTCATCTACTAATCACGTAAAGCTTTTACCATACCATTTTTTCAATTTTTCCTCACATTCAGCTTTACTGCAGCTTCGCATTTTTATGCATTCATTTGCCTTAACCCCTTAACTCTGAGGTACGTCATCAACCTGTCCCTGGTCACCTCATTAGCTCCCATTCGTACCACCAATGTTTCTGTGCTAACGATATGATTGTTAAGGGAGAACCACGCAACTGATGCTTTATTAGGATTAACCAATGCACCTGATACTCCACACCAGGAAGTGATGCGATTGAGTTCATTATGCATTGTGGAGGTGATTTCCCTTCTGTCTTTTCCCTGTCGATATACCAGAATATCATCAGCAAAAGTCATAGTTCTTCTCCTCCCATTCAGCTGTTTTTCCGTGATGGTTATTGTGTTCACGTTAAATAGAACTGGTAACAATGATGAGCCTTGTGGCAGCCCTGGACAAATTGATGTTGGCTCGGCGACCAACTTCCACATATGAGTATTAATTTCCTCTGAAACAGTGCCACAGCGATCCATCTTATGAGGAAGGGGTGCATTGCCAGTTTGAGGAGCATATGCATGAGGTATTCAAATGGTACTCTGTTGTATGCATCCTTCAGATCTATAGCAGCAGCACGTCTCCTCTCATCTGTGGAAGCCTTCGAAGACGTCATAGGCAAAGATTACCGCATTGAGCCATGTTTCTTTGTTATATCTATAACCTCTGAGCGTGGGTGGGGATTCACATATCTTTTAAAGGTGACAGGTGAGCACGGGCAACTATTTTCTCCAGTAGCTTGCCAGCAGTGTTCTGCATCTTGATGATTCTGTAATAAAGTAGTAACACTCAAGTAATTTCACTGACATGAAACATTTATTTGAATAAAATCTCACTGACATGAAATATTTATTTGAATAAATCTCACTGATATGAAACATTTATTTGAATAAATCTCACTGACATGAAACATTTATTTGACTAAATCTCACTGACATGAAACATTTCAGATGTCTTCAACATCACAGAAGCACAGAAATTTTGTGTCTGAACCAATGGGAGAGAAGTTGGTGACTGAACTTGCAGGCATTGGGGAAGTTCTTGGCCAACGATTGATAGACAACAACTATGACAAGGTATTCTTTCATTTACACACGCACACATATATGTTTGATTTACTTTCACACACACATATATCTGTTTGATTTACTTTCACACACCATATATCTGTTTGATTTACTTTCACAGCACACACACACACACACATATATATCTGTTTGATTTACTTTCACAGCACACACACACACACATATATCTGTTTGATTTACTTTCACAGCACACACACACATATATCTGTTTGATTTACTTTCACAGCACACACACACATATATCTGTTTGATTTACTTTCACAGCACACACATATATCTGTTTGATTTACTTTCACACACACACACATATATCTGTTTGATTTACTTTCACAGCACACACACACATATATCTGTTTGATTTACTTTCACAGCACACACACACATATATCTGTTTGATTTACTTTCACAGCACACACACACACATATATCAAATATATTAATTATGCTGGATTTGTGTTTAGAGCTACAGAAAACATGCAAAATAAACATAAAATGGTATTAAGCAGATAAAACCTGTAGAGAGGCAAGACATGCTGCAACGTTTTGGCAAAAGCTTCCATCAGATACAAGACAAACATGAAGTACCAATACTTATCTCAACGTGGCAATAGACACGTGAGGTCCTAATGACTGGAAGTGGGAACTTGACCAGGACTCATACACTTGTTGGTCACATGATAAATTCAGTGGGGCAGGCAGGATCTTTCGGGCCAAAAAAAAAAGAGCCAAACAGTGAAAAAGGAAAAGGGTCCATTTTGGTTGGATGGAAAGAGCAGTCCCATAGGGTAGAAGGAAAAGACAACAGAGATGGTAAGGGGAAGATGAGGAGGAGAGGAGATAACAATAATGCAGCAAGGAATATAGATACAGGAGAGAGTGAAAGAGGAGGCCAGCGATTAAAGGAAAGCGTTTAACCATCTCAGATGAAGAGTGCCAAACGAGCTGTGAGCCGGTTCTCCCAATGTGAACTGACTGTGAGTATTAGAGGAGACACTCCAAGTAACCTGGACGTTCTCAGAGGTATGATTGCCCGGAGATCTGAAATAGGAGGAGACTGGAACGCCGAAATCGCATTTGATGCTGTACAAATGTTCACTGACTTTACCCCCATCAGTGTCGGCCTGTTTGGCCATATATGTCTTATGACAGCGTTCTCAGATGATAAGTGTATGTAAGGTTACGGGATGTGTACATGAAGCGTTCCTGGATATCAAAGGGACCACTCAGAAAGAGGACTTCACTAGTCTGTAGTACGAAAGGACAATTATTGCATGATCTGTCTAAAATGCAGAAAGTAATTTTAATGCCATGAAATATTTACTAGCATCAAGGCAAGTAACACGAGGACTAAAACTAAGAATAGCAAAATGTTATATGTCTTCTCAACATTCCTTTATAGGTGTAGAAACATGGACAATAGACAAGAAAACAGAATCGGAAATGGAAGCCTTTGAAATGTGGATTTATAGAAGGATAGAAAGAATTGGATGGAAAGAAAAGAAAACATGATGTGGTCTTAAAACAACTAGAAATGAAAAGAGAACTACTAAACACAAATCAAACATAGATTTCTTGGGCATGTTAAAGGTCCCCAGCATCCTACTAAAAGTAATCTTGGAAGGGAAAATACAAGGTAAAAGAGGCAGAGGCAGACCATGACTAATGTGGACGAGTAACATCAAAAGATGGACAAGTGAGCCTATGACAACCTGCACCATCAAAGCAAGAAAGAAATGGAATGGTGCTCTGAAGTAGCCAAACTTCGATGCAGACACGGCACTCAATAATGATGATAAATATTTCATGTGATTTTTGTTTTCAATAAATATTTGATTTGATTTTTTTTTTTTTTTTTTTGCTTTCTATAATCTTGTTTGCTATAAATATATTATGAGTTTGTTTTCAAACAATATTTTTTTTTTTAATTGTGTATTTCTATATATATTTTAATAACAACATCAGACAGAAGATGCACCACAGAAATAAAGAGCAGAATAACACAGGCCAAATTAGCATTTCAGAAAATGAAAAACATCTCGTGCAACAAGTCTGTGTCAATAGAAGTGAAAAAGTAGACACACACACTATAAGCAAAAAAAATAAAAGAACATTTCTTGAAAATGGACTAAATTTATATATTGAAAAAAGAAATGCCCCTTTCTACAATACTGTCATACTTTTTACGCCGCAAAAATTCCAATGTTTATAAGTCACCAGAAGTAGTATTAGGAAGGTATGTAGCAGTGACTTGAGAATGTATAACAATAGATGAGCGAGAGAGTGAAGTCAAGGGAATAGGTGGTAGTTAACTCAGACAAAAACATTGAATTTCCCGTGAACAAGTGAGAGTCAATCAGAGAAGGGAAAGAATGTAAAAGGTTTTATGATTAGTACAGTCAGACGAGAAGTGAAGCTTACTCAGGGCGGACGGCTTGAGAGCCGGGCCGTAGGAGGCGGTAGCCATGATAGGCTTACCAACCCCTTTAGTTGGAGATGAATAGTTAGGTCGAGCCGGAGCTAGAAAATGTTTATTAGTGTTTGAGTTAAGCGTTGTAGATAGATTATGCTCTTGCAGCTAAATTGAGAGCAATGTTATTTGGAGGCACTTACCAAGCTTCCACAGTGTTTAATGTTATTTGTTCCAGTGAGTTCTGTCAAACCAAGAGTCGACCATGTTGATAATGTTAGTTTAAGATTTGTTCAAGTGTAGAACTATGGCTCCAGGGTAAACTCAAGACAATTATTTGAGTTAGCGTACGGAGTTGATTTCAGCCAGACTAACAAGAATTTTCCTGTATGGACGATTAGAGAACAAGAGTGATAGAGGCATGTTTGTGAAGCACAGTGTACGAAAATTATTAGTGCATGTGAGCAGCAGAGAAATAAGTAGTGGCTGATTTCTAAACTGTTGTGTTCATTTTACAAACTATTTGTGAATAAACTCGAGTCATGTTTTAAGAATGGATTTCCTTGAACATTATAACCTCATTAGTGTCTGAGTGTATGTGTCATAGCGAAGAACGAATACTCAGTGGGCAAAGATCTGGTCCCCGGAGTTCAGTGGGGCCGGAACAGCAGAAACATCAATGCGAAGTACATTAATTTCAGAGATCACGTGTGGGCGCAAAGTTCGTGTCCTGGACATGTGACAGATAAACTGATTTGTCAACAGTCACTAGAGTATTGCTAGTGGATAAAGAGTTGATCAGCTGCCTGTTTGTCAAGGGGAGCAAGTTAACAGAATCAAGTCTATTCCAGCAAACAATCCATCAATCGAATTAATGAGAATGTGTTTGCATTCAAGTCTCATTAACAAGTTCATTTGGATAATATCAGCGCGATTAGAATTGTACAGGTATGAGGGGGATGGGGATGTTTGCCCACAGCAGACTGTCAAATGTCCAGAATTTGTATTTTGAGGTTGTCATTTTAATGACGATCTTGTAATCTAGGGTTAAATTTGACCAAAACAATACACATTATTTTGCTTTATAAATAAACTGTCACTTGTCATAGGAAACAAAACAGCGTGGTGTGCTTGTTGAATGTTGTTTTGTGTGTCAATACATGTAACGATAACTCTCTTCTATGTTCCAGGCTTATTCAGTTCTTGGTCAGTTCCTGCTGTTTAAAAAAGATGAGAGTCTCTTCAAAGATTGGCTTCATGACACCAGTGGAGCTAACTCCAAGCAACAGAACGACTGCTACCAGTGCCTCAGGGAATGGTGTAATTCCTTCTTGTGATCTCACTACTCCTCCCCCCACCCTGCAAACATGTATAATATCAAAGTTTTATTTAATGTTCATCATTTCTCATGTAGCTCCATAGCAAAAGCATATGGTGTATGTTGTAGTAATAAATGAATACAGAAAATTATCCTCAACCAGAGAGCTATCAAGATGGCCACATTTTGTCATCTTTGTAATAGATACAGCAATGAACAACTCTGTCCCACTACTGCCACATATGTGGCAAGTTTCTAGACTTTCATGCAAAATTATTTTGTTTTCTTATGTCCAGGTCAGCTTTTAAATGAAGCACTGAGTCTACCTTGGCGTTATTTTTTTACATGTATTTTTGTGTGTGTGTGACATGCAGATTGTTATGTTATTGATAACGTTGAAAAATGATCTTTGTTGAGAAGCTGCAACACTATGTGAAATGTTATGGTTTCTATCAGTGATGTTCAGTCATATGTCTACATATTATCTACAAGTCATGATATTCATGTACTCATTATCTTCCCCTGTTTTAATTATTGATCATTATAATTTGAGTATCCCCAATAATAAATGTCTTGTGGCACGGTCTTCTTCATTCCAACATATGACATGAGATGTCAAGAAATTCATCTTGATATATATATATCAACCACCTGCACATCTTCAAGGTCATTAAACTTGCAATGTTGCAACCTTGTAATAACTGCCAGACATTGGTTTGCTGATTACCTGTACATTATTTTATTTGTATTTACTGGCTGCTTGTCATAAACAAAACTAACAATATTGCCAGACAGGACAAATAATTGTTGTCTTGTTATGGGACTTTTTCTTCCCTGCTTTAATGTTGGCTGTCATGAAGCTTCAAACACTGTCCTCCACTCATGAGAGTTGATATATTATAGATGAATGAATAATAGTGACGCTACATGCCACAAATAAGACACATCTCTATGAGCTTGGGACAATGGGCACAGTTTAATATCTCAAGCTAACATTTCTGCGATCATAGTTTTCTTTGAAAAATGAACTGCACATGTCAAAAATGTATACATAAGTTCACATGTCATGCATCAGCTGTTTCTCTTCCCCGAAGCTGCCTAAAATTTTGAGTATGATCTTCAGTTCACAAGAATTGTGAGAGCTATTTGAGTTGACAGTGTTCAGTGACATTCACATTTTTATTCTCAAGGAATCTCTCTGTTTCTTCTGGCACTGCACAAACTCTTCCAGTACAGCAGCTTTTTACCAGAGAAGTAAGGCAACTTGATTGTCTGTGTTATCCAAGAACTGCTTTTCACTCAGCTGCCTTTAGGACAATCAGTGGGTGGCAAGATGTGATAATGGAATATTTCATCTCTAGCATGGTATTTGTGTTTACCAGGGGTTGCTGTCACCACTCACTTGGCCTGACTGTTACTAGGGTCATCACAAAGAGCTGGAGTAGGATTGAGATAGTTCTGGTTCATTGACCTTGGTGCACATGGTCAGCTATGTGTCTCTTTCAGCCCTTGTGCTGGTGTTCCCTTTCACTCCCTACTGGTAATGTGATTTCAACAAAAGTTGATTGTTGTTCATTCCTCAAGACAAGATAACTACTTTCACTCCCTACTGGTAATGTGATTCCAGCAAAAGTTGATTGTTGTTCATTCCTCAAGACAACTACTTCCACTCCCTACTGGTAATGTGATTCCAACAAAAGTTGATTGTTGTTCATTCCTCAAGACAAGACAACTACTTCTCTCATTACATCAACCACATACTTGACATTTGCTACCTTAGAAAGCAATGTTTCAGCTGGGCGTGGGAGGCACCTTTCTCATGACAGGTTTCTATGGCTGTAAAGCAGATAGCTGAGGCATGTATGTATATTATCCTAAAATGATCTGCTTCCCACAAATATCATTTGTTTTAACACACTCGTCATATTGGTATTTCACTTGGAGACTGAGTCCTATAACTTTGGCTGGCAAGCCATGCTATAATAGCAACACTGTCAAGCTCCTTTCATCGCCCTGTGTTTCATTGTTTGATAAAGACCTGATTGTCCACAAATGTCAATATTGTGCCTTGTTCTGCTTTTCTTGCTGTGCTCACATTTGGCTATTTGACTTTGTCCAAATTGTTGGTTGTATTTATCATGAAATTGAGTAACTGTATGAAATAAGAACACATGGTCAATCTTTGATTGAGGATTTGTTTACTGAAGGTCATGGAAGTGTTCACATTATCACATAAGATATACTTATTGTAGCTGTAGAGAAATATGATCATTAGTTAGTAGAATTCATCTCAGTACTCATGGATGTCACATAGGTGCTCAACATATGATGGACAGTTCGATTGGTCTTCGCAGAATAGTATCAGTGCAACAATTAGAGAGACAAGACAAACTACATTTCAGCAAAATCCTTTGTCAGGTACAAAATAGTTTATATTTTAATATGAAGATGAGAAAGCTAATTGCAGCTTGTATCTATTCTCTGATCTGTTGCTTCTTGTTCCACACTTGGAGGGACATTCCTGCAGTGTTCATTTGTTGTCTACCTTTCCAAGGGATGATGATTGCACCTGTTGTAGCCAACAAACCAGTTCTCTCTTTACCCTTGACTTCTGTATGTGAGCTGCTAAATGACTGAGGCTTCTCTACGTTGTAGCCAACAAACCAGTTCTCTCTTTACCCTTGACTTCTGCATGTGAGCTGCTAAATGACTGAGGCTTCTCTGCGTTGTAGCCAGTCATCCAGGGACTGACACTCAGAGATAGCTGATTTTAGAAAGCTGTGCATATTTTAGGGCATGTACCAGGAAGTAAACTGTGAACTTTTTGGTGAGCTTTCAGGCTCAACCACAGCAGGAGCTATGCTGTCACGTCTAGAGTGTCATGAATTAAAGGGTTGTCATCTGATGTTCAGACTACCTCCAGCTGCCAAGCACTGTATAGGTTCCTCTTATGAGTTCTGCAGTCTTAGCCTAAATCTCCATTCTTATCCTAGAGGTAATTGTTATTTGGGCTCTAGTTATTTAAATATTCAATAGCATGCCATCATGTAAGCACCTGCCTGAGACGACAAAAACACTGGATGTGATGGAGTTAGGGCCTGTCCTTAAGGGACAGTTGCTTTTGTTTTAATGATAGGTCATTGTTTAATGACCATTCACCTGTAGCTGTATAATTAGTTTATTATTGTTGTTCAGTATGGCCATCCCACAGTTTCTTTTATTGTTTAGTTGACATTATATTCTTGCAAGAAAACAATTTTCTGTATATCTTTATAAATAAAAATGCTTTTGAGAGTCACATTTTTGTGCTTTGAAATATTCTACTTAATTTGACCTGTTGAGGTTCCCATGATTATATAAGTGCTTGTATTGGTACTAGCACAAGTACTTGTACACAGTTTGTGTTTGTTATTGAAATGTGCGTGTTAGTGCTGGAATGGGTGAAGTTATCTCTGTGCTTCTTTATTTGTGAGAGCGGAGTGTGTTGGTTAAATGCATAGCAGTAGGTCGACTGTGAGTCAAGGATAATAGAATCTTCTTCTTCTTTCCTTCCTCATCTCCTTTCAGCGTCGAGGGGAGATATACTTTGGTCTTTTGCTCTTCTGTTCGCTTCTGCTGCTATTATGTTTCCTAGTGCTTCTAATATTCCATTGACCCATCTTTTTCATGGTCGACCCTTGTGTCTGGTGTTCTCACAATGTTTGTTGAAGGCTCGTTGTGTTGTGTTTTGTTCTTTCTGCCTTGTCACATGGCCAAACCATTTATCTGTTGTTTCCTTATATATTCTATGGCAGGAGTTATTCCTAACTTTTTTCTCAGTTCTTCATTTCTGATCTTATCTCTCAGACTGTTTCCTGTCAATCGTCTAACACACTTCATCTCTTTAGAGGTTATTTTTCTTATTGTTCTTGCATCTCTTATTGCTCTTGCAAGGATGGTAGAATAACATTGCAAATTTGTGGCCTGAAGTGGGTTTCAGGTACATAACACGATCTAACTGATGCAAGAAGCAACAATAGTGGGCATTCGCTCATTAGCCTGAAGACTTCTGTTTCCAAGATGGTGGAACAAAGTTCACATTCTCTCGACCGCTGCAGGAAATGCATTTCTATCTATCTATTGACCTTTCGAGCCGTAGCCGGTTCATTGGGCGTAGACCAAGATACTCCCTCTCTTATCTGAATTATTTTGTTCTAGCAGTTTTCAATTCTTTTAAAGATATTTTGTCAAATTTCACCATTTGTCTCTGTTCTGTGCAAGCAGCTCTATCTCATTGAGGGAGCCGATTCCTGCTGCTCTTACCTCTCTCGTCAATGTTCTTCTCAGTGTCTCTCTGGGTCTTCCCTCTTTTCCTCTTACCTGTTGTTTCCCACATGAGGGCATGCTTTGCTATTCAGTTATTATCTCTTCTCATCACATGTCCAACATATGACCATCGTCTTTTCTTTATTACTGAAGATATTAGTGGTTGATTGGCGATTTCTCTAATTTCCTCATTTGTTTTGAATTCGTTCCACGCTATACCAAGTATTTTCCTTAGACATATATTTTCGAATACAAAATAAAAATGTCTAAGGAAAATACTTGGTATAATGCATTTGGGGACTGATTAATTTCGGCTCTCCAATGCGCTTTTCTGCATTAAAGTTAATCTGATGTTATACTTAACAAATCTGCGCCGATAATGCGGTGTGCGGCATTATTCTATTTTGACAAGTCAAGTGTTGTGAATGGGATTTCCACCGTCTAGAGTTGATATGCGGTTTACGTCAACACACTGAGTGCTGTTATAAGGCCATTTCACGTTGGAATTGTTTAACACAAATTATTGGCATGTTACAACTCGTTCATGTGGACTCTGCCAAGTCAACCTAAATTTTCACTTTAGGGACTTTGCACTGTGTTTCGTTCATAGGCTGCATTCACTAGAGTAGGCAGGAAAATATGGGCACAGCCATTGTTGTGTTTGCAACGTCATCATAATGGCTCATTGTATATCCCTAGACCAGCCGTACGCTAATGTTGACATTGCAGGAAGATCTTACGGTCTGTTGTTTGATGGGCGACGGGGATAATCCGACGACTAACTGTGTTCAGATTTAGCGTCAAAAACGATATCCTAACATCATCAAGCGCTATACATTAAAAAAATATGACGATCATCATTTGCAGGAGGACGTGAACTTCCGGTCAATATGGTGGATAGGCACCAAAAACCATTGAAGACTATGTCTGAAAAGTGTTCGTTGTTGCAGTTTCCTCATACTCCAAGTCCGTCTTGTTGCAGGAGCTACTGAGTTAAGTGCTCTGTGAGCTGTGTGTTTCATCCGTTTTGATCGTGTTTCAATATTCCGATTGTTTATGGTGAATGATAACGTATGACATGGAACAGTTGGCTGTGTTCACTTTCTGTGCGGTTTCGCCTTATGTCTTTTGGCGTGTTCTGAGACTGCTATAATGGGGTCTACAGCTACCTTTCTTTGTTTGGGAGATGAGTTAATAATTCGGATGATTCCACTGGCACGGGCGGTTGAGCAATTATGGATTTTAATTCGTTTGCAGTGATACCGGGACCTTCCATAACAATAGCTTGACATTGAGAGGCTTAGTCATAACAGGGACATGTGACCACACTCACTGTACATGGCTGCTGACGCTAGAAGGGTAACGGCAAACACTCGTTGGACATGGAGAGTTTGTATTTCTACCCAATGTGCCATGTTCTGTTTGGAGTTTGGAATTTCTGTCTCATTAGTCTTTGTCTGAAAGGACATGTCTTACATAGATAATGTGGAGAGAGTTGAATTTCTGTACTGTCTGCCATCTTTGGCATGAAAACAAAAGGTTGACAGAAGATGCAATTACAATTTAGTCAGTTACAAAACATCAAAGGTAAAAGAAAAGGGACAATTAATTTATGTCACTGTATCTGTAATATTCTCTATTCATTCTAATGGCTGGCTGGATAGACTTGAAGACGGCAGGCAAATGAATGGAGTAAGTGCAATGTAGAAATTGTTGTGTGACCTCGGCCTGTGTGCAATGAGAGTTTATATGTAGAGCTAAGTTTTGTCCTGGATACAACTGGACATGAGTGGTTAATTCTATTTGTGTCGTATGTGTAACGCTCCATTTTGTGCTGTTTACATCTTGTCTTATGTGTAACACTCCATTTTTGTGCTGTTACATCTTGTCTTATGTGTAACACTCCATTTTTGTGCTGTTTACATCTTGTCTTATGTGTAACACTCCATTTTTGTGCTGTTTACATCTTGTCTTATGTGTAACACTCCATTTTTGTGCTGTTTACATCTTGTCTTATGTGTAACACTCCATTTTTGTGCTGTTTACATCTTGTCTTATGTGTAACACTCCATTTTTGTGCTGTTTACATCTTGTCTTATGTGTAACACTCCATCTTTGTGCTGTTTACATCTTGTCTTATGTGTAACACTCCATTTTTGTGCTGTTTACATCTTGTCTTATGTGTAACACTCCATTTTTGTGCTGTTTACATCTTGTCTTATGTGTAACACTCCATTACGAGTGTTGTATGCAACATTTTGTGTTTACTTATATGTGACTTTCGTGTAAACGTTATGTGCTGACATTTGTTGGTGGGACTCAAGGAAGTCCAGATGTCTACTCTAGACAGGTATATAATTGTATGACCTGAACTGTGTCGACTACGCTAAATGATTTACTTCTGACAACACAACGTCAAACCAAGGCTAGACAAAACTCTAGAGAAGGGATGTCTCAATATCTGAGTGCATGGAGTTTGAGTGCACTTGAAGTGGCTGATGTTCTTAACTCAGATAGTCAAGTACATATTTTTGAGCTGGGTTCATCGTCGTCATCATCAAAGTACCGTGCCTGCTGGTGTAGGTGATCATGTCTCTCCACAACTTTCAATCACAACACTTATTTATCATTTCTGTTGACCTTCTGCCAAGCCAGTCTCTTGTGCTGTCTGGCATCTTTTCTCATTGCTTCCCTCTTATCTCTTCATCCCTAAATTTTCCCAGTTGTTACAATATATTCCAGCTGTTCCCTTCTCATTACAGGGTCCCAAAAAATGATGATTGTTTCTTCCTAATATTGGAAATTAGCTCTCTTTTTGTTGTGGCCTCTTTCAGGGCGTTTTCATTACTCTTCTTAGCTGTCCATGGTATTCTCAACATTTTTCTTAGCTGTCCGTGGTATTCTCAACATTTTTCTTAGCTGTCCATGGTATTCTCAACATTTTTCTTAGCTGTCCGTGGTATTCTCAACATTTTTCTTAGCTGTCCATGGTATTCTCAACATTTTTCTTAGCTGTCCATGGTATTATTCCTCTGAACCCTCTAGGTTAGCTGGAGAGATTCAGATTAGGATTGAACCCATGTCACTTCTTTACTGATTGAATGTTGTAATCTTGATGTAAGACAAAACTACCAATAGCTTTGTATGATGGTCATATTTATTATTAAATAAAAAGTCATTGAGTGCCACCTCCGCATCGAAGGTTGGCTACCATGGAGCACAATTCCCTCTGTCTCTTGCTTTGATGGTGCAGATTGCCATAGGCTGACTTGTCCATCTTGTGATGTTACTTATTCATGTTAATCTTGGTCTGCCTCATTTACCTTGTATTTTCCCTTCCAAGATTACATTAGTAGGCCGCTGTGTCGTAATGTGCCCCAAAAATCTCGTTAGAATTGTTTAGAGGTCTCTTTTCATTTTTATTCATTTTAAGACTTCATCGTTTCTTTTCTTTCCTTCAAAGTCTTCCAATTCTTCTATAAATCCACTTTTCATGAAGGCTTTAATTTCCTGTTCTGTTTTCTTGTCTAATGTCCATGTTTCAAATAACAAGTACATTCACTATAATACAGTTGTGAGTTTATTACTATATCTTCTATATATAACTCTCTCGCTACTGTGGTATTGTAATTACATGGTTATCTCCCTTTATGAGGTCAATAGTAGACAAAAAAGGAATCGAAGTCAACGGTCACACCATAAATAATTTGCGATATGCGGATGACACAGTCTTAATAGCAGAGACAGAAAATGAACTACAAGAAATGATAGACATAATAGTGGAAGAAAGCAACAAGAAAGGTCTCAGTCTGAATAGTAAGAAAACAGAAGTGATGGTTATATCGAAGAAACAATCACCACCATCATGCAGCATAAAAATAAACAGGACAAATCTGAAACAAGTGCAACGTTTCAAATACTTGGGCACAATAATAACATCAGATGGGAGATGCACCACATAAATAAAAAGCAGAATAGTTCAGGCCAAAATAGCATTTCAGAAAATGAAAAACATCTTATGCAACAAATCTATGTCAATAAAAATGAGAAAGAGAGTTCATTGGTGCTATATAGAACCAATTCTGACCTATGGAAGCGAATCATGGACAGTAGACAAACAAATGAAAAGACGATTAGAGGCCACAGAGATGGGATTTCTCAGAAGAATGTTGAAAGTTCCCTGGACAGCTAAAAAGACCAATGAGGAAGTTCTCAAAGAGACCAACACAAAAAGGGAGCTCTTAAAAAAACACCAGAAAGAAGCAATCAACATTTTTTGGGCACATCATGAGAAGAGGAAAGTTGGAATACTTGGTTACAATTGGCAAAATAAAAGGAAAGAGAGATCGCGGACGACAAAGAGAGAAAAATACTGGATAGCTTGGTGTCATGGCATGGAAAACAGTCAACAACAGAGCTGATACGATGCACTGTAGATAGAAGATTGTGGAGGGACGTGATCGCCTACGCCAACCGGTATGGCACATGATGATTTACCCTTAGCCCACATTGTGAATGGCGTCAACAACACAATATAGTAGTGTGTTGTGTAACAATCTATGTTACAGTTTGACGTGTGAAGATTACAACGTTTTAATCCAAGTCTGAGGACACTGACAGGAAACAAGCACGACATAAGAAGCTGACAGTAATGCCAGTGACTGAATTGATGACTTAATGTGAGGTCTTTGGTTTGAGTGTTTCCTGCAGCCGGGTAGAAAGGTAAGCAGTTGCAAATCGACCTCTGCAATATTTGAACTGTTTCTTGTTACTAACACAAACCTACTATTTGGAGAATGTGCCACGGGCACTGGGTAGTCAATGTTTCTTGTTACTGACACAAACCTACTATTTGGAGAATGTGCCACGGGCACTGGGTAGTCAATGTTTCTTGTTACTGACACAAACCTACTATTTGGAGAATGTGCCACGGGCACTGGGTAGTCAATGTTTCTTGTTACTGACACAAACCTACTATTTGGAGAATGTGCCACGGGCACTGGGTAGTCAATGTTTCTTGTTACTGACACAAACCTACTATTTGGAGAATGTGCCACGGGCACTGGGTAGTCAATGTTTCTTGTTACTGACACAAACCTACTATTTGGAGAATGTGCCACGGGCACTGGGTAGTCAATGTTTCTTGTTACTGACACAAACCTACTATTTGGAGAATGTGCCACGGGCACTGGGTAGTCAATGTTTCTTGTTACTGACACAAACCTACTATTTGGAGAATGTGCCACGGACACTGGGTAGTCAATGTTTCTTGTTACTGACACAAACCTACTATTTGGAGAATGTGCCACGGACACTGGGTAGTCAATGTTTCTTGTTACTGACACAAACCTACTATTTGGAGAATGTGCCACGGACACTGGGTAGTCAATGTTTCTTGTTACTGACACAAACCTACTATTTGGAGAATGTGCCACGGACACTGGGTAGTCAATGTTTCTTGTTACTGACACAAACCTACTATTTGGAGAATGTGCCACGGACACTGGGTAGTCAATGTTTCTTGTTACTGACACAAACCTACTATTTGGAGAATGTGCCACGGACACTGGGTAGTCAATGTTTCTTGTTACTGACACAAACAATACTATTTGGAGAATGTGCCACGGGCACTGGGTAGTCAATGTTTCTTGTTACTGACACAAACCTACTAACTATTTGGTGAATGTGCCACGGGCACTGGGTAGTCAATGTTTCTTGTTACTGACACAAACCTACTAACTATTTGGAGAATGTGCCACGGGCACTGGGTAGTCAATGTTTCTTGTTACTGACACAAACCTACTATTTGGAGAATGTGCCACGGGCACTGGGTAGTCAATATTTCTTGTTACTGACACAAACCTACTATTTGGAGAATGTGCCACGGGCACTGGGTAGTCAATGTTTCTTGTTACTGACACAAACCTACTATTTGGAGAATGTGCCACGGGCACTGGGTAGTCAATGTTTCTTGTTATAGACACAAACCTACTATTTGGAGAATGTGCCACGGGCACTGGGTAGTCAATGTTTCTTGTTACTGACATAAACCTACTATTTGGAAAATACGGGCACTGGGTATTCAATGTTTCTTGTTACTGACACAAACCTACTATTTGGAGAATGTGCCACGGGCACTGGGTAGTCAATGTTTCTTGTTACTGACACAAACCTACTATTTGGAGAATGTGCCACGGGCACTGGGTAGTCAATGTTTCTTGTTACTAACACAAACCTACTAACTATTTGGAGAATGTGCCATGGGCACTGGGTAGTCAATGTTTCTTGTTACTAACACAAACCTACTAACTATTTGGAGAATGTGCCATGGGCACTGGGTAGTCAATGTTTCTGCTTTTGTGCAGGAAGGTCCACAGTTCCAATCCTGTCACAAACGTTGGTTTCAAAATCAAATCCGTGGTTTCTTCCTGGCATTACCTCCTGGTCTCTGGGCAATGAGATCTCATGTCTAGCCGTGGTTTCTTCCTGGCATTACCTCCTGGTCTCTGGGCAATGAGATCTCAAGTCTAGCCCTCTCTGTGTAGTGAGATCCCATGTCTAGCCATCTATGTTTAGTGAGATCCCATATATAGCCATCTCTGTGTGGTGAGATCCCATGTCTAATCATCTCTGTGTAGTGAGATCCCATGTCTAGACCTCTCAGGGTAGTGAAATCAGATGTCTAGCCCTCTCAGGGTAGTGAGATCCGATGTCTAGCCCTTTCTGGGTAGTGAAATCCGATGTCTAGCCCTTTCTGGGTAGTGAGATCGGATGTCTAGCCCTTTCTGGGTAGTGAGATCCGATGTCTAGCCCTCTCAGGGTAGTGAGATCCGATGTCTAGCCCTTTCTGGGTAGTGAGATCGGATGTCTAGCCCTTTCTGGGTAGTGAGATCTGATGTCTAGCCCTTTCTGGGTAGTGAGATCGGATGTCTAATCATCCCATGTCTAATCATCTCTGTGTAGTGAAATCCCATGTCTAGCCCTCTCTGGGTAGTGAGAACCGATGCCTAACCCTTTCTGGGTAGTGAGATTGGATGTCTAGCCCTCTCTGATTAGTGAGATCCGATGTCTAGCCCTCTCTGGGTAGTGAGAACCGATGCCTAACCCTTTCTGGGTAGTGAGATCGGATGTCTAGCCCTCTCTGAGTAGTGAGATCCGATGTCTAGCCCTTTCTGGGTAGCGAGATCGGATGTTTAGCCTTCTCTGGGTAGTGAGATCCGATGTCTAGCCCTTTCTGGGTAGTGAGATCGGATGTCTAGCCCCCTCTGAGTAGTGAGATCCGATGTCTAGCCCTTTCTGGGTAGTGAGATCGGATGTCTAGCCCTCTCTGGGTAGTGAGATCCTGTGTCTAGTCCTCCCTGGGTAGTGAGATCCCGTGTATAGTCCTCCCTGGGTAGTGAGATCCCGTGTCTAGTCCTCCCTGGGTAGTGAGATCCCGTGTCTAGTCCTCCCTGGGTAGTGAGATCCCGTGTCTAGTCCTCTCTGGGTAGTGAGATCCCGTGTCTAGTCCTCCCTGGGTAGTGAGATCCCGTGTCTAGTCCTCCCTGGGTAGTGAGATCTCATGTCTAGTCCTCCCTGGGTAGTGAGATCTCATGTCTAGTCCTCCCTGGGTAGTGAGATCCCGTGTATAGTCCTCCCTGGGTAGTGAGATCCCGTGTATAGTCCTCCCTGGGTAGTGAGATCCCGTGTATAGTCCTCCCTGGGTAGTGAGATCCCGTGTCTAGTCCTCCCTGGGTAGTGAGATCTCACGTCTAGTCCTCCCTGGGTAGTGAGATCCCGTGTCTAGTCCTCCCTGGGTAGTGAGATCCCGTGTATAGTCCTCCCTGGGTAGTGAGATCCCGTGTCTAGTCCTCCCTGGGTAGTGAGATCTCATGTCTAGTCCTCCCTGGGTAGTGAGATCCCGTGTATAGTCCTCCCTGGGTAGTGAGATCCCGTGTCTAGTCCTCCCTGGGTAGTGAGATCCGGTGTCTAGTCCTCCCTGGGTAGTGAGATCCCGTGTATAGTCCTCCCTGGGTAGTGAGATCTCATGTCTAGTCCTCCCTGGGTAGTGAGATCCCGTGTCTAGTCCTCCCTGGGTAGTGAGATCCCGTGTCTAGTCCTCCCTGGGTAGTGAGATCCCGTGTCTAGTCCTCCCTGGGTAGTGAGATCCCGTGTCTAGTCCTCTCTGGGTAGTGAGATCCCGTGTCTAGTCCTCCCTGGGTAGTGAGATCCCGTGTCTAGTCCTCCCTGGGTAGTGAGATCCCGTGTCTAGTCCTCTCTGGGTAGTGAGATCCCGTGTCTAGTCCTCCCTGGGTAGTGAGATCCCGTGTCTAGTCCTCCCTGGGTAGTGAGATCCCGTGTCTAGTCCTCCCTGGGTAGTGAGATCCCGTGTCTAGTCCTCCCTGGGTAGTGAGATCCCGTGTCTAGTCCTCCCTGGGTAGTGAGATCCCGTGTCTAGTCCTCCCAGGGTAGTGAGATCCCGTGTCTAGTCCTCCCTGGGTAGTGAGATCCGGTGTCTAGTCCTCCCTGGGTAGTGAGATCCCGTGTCTAGTCCTCCCTGGGTAGTGAGATCCCGTGTATAGTCCTCCCTGGGTAGTGAGATCCCGTGTCTAGTCCTCCCTGGGTAGTGAGATCCCGTGTCTAGTCCTCCCTGGGTAGTGAGATCCCGTGTCTAGTCCTCTCTGGGTAGTGAGATCCCGTGTCTAGTCCTCCCTGGGTAGTGAGATCCCGTGTCTAGTCCTCCCTGGGTAGTGAGATCCCGTGTCTAGTCCTTCCTGTGTAGTGAGATCCCGTGTCTAGTCCTCCCTGGGTAGTGAGATCTCACGTCTAGTCCTCCCTGGGTAGTGAGATCCCGTGTCTAGTCCTCCCTGGGTAGTGAGATCCCGTGTCTAGTCCTCTCTGGGTAGTGAGATCCCGTGTCTAGTCCTCCCTGGGTAGTGAGATCCCGTGTCTAGTCCTCTCTGGGTAGTGAGATCCCGTGTCTAGTCCTCCCTGGGTAGTGAGATCCCGTGTCTAGTCCTCCCTGGGTAGTGAGATCCCGTGTCTAGTCCTCCTTGGGTAGTGAGATCCCGTGTCTAGTCCTCCCTGGGTAGTGAGATACCGTGTCTAGTCCTCTCTGGGTAGTGAGATCTCATGTCTAGTCCTCCCTGGGTAGTGAGATCCCGTGTCTAGTCCTCCCTGGGTAGTGAGATCTCACGTCTAGTCCTCCCTGTGTAGTGAGATCCCGTGTCTAGTCCTCCCTGGGTAGTGAGATCTCACGTCTAGTCCTCCCTGGGTAGTGAGATCCCGTGTCTAGTCCTCTCTGGGTAGTGAGATCCCGTGTCTAGTCCTCCCTGGGTAGTGAGATCCCGTGTCTAGTCCTCCCTGGGTAGTGAGATCCCGTGTCTAGTCCTCCCTGGGTAGTGAGATCCCGTGTCTAGTCCTCCCTGGGTAGTGAGATCCCGTGTCTAGTCCTCCCTGGGTAGTGAGATCCCGTGTCTAGTCCTCCCTGGGTAGTGAGATCCCGTGTCTAGTCCTCCTTGGGTAGTGAGATCCCGTGTCTAGTCCTCCTTGGGTAGTGAGATCCCGTGTTTAGTCCTCCCTGGGTAGTGAGATCCCGTGTCTAGTCCTCCCTGGGTAGTGAGATCCCGTGTCTAGTCCTCCTTGGGTAGTGAGATCCCGTGTCTAGTCCTCTCTGGGTAGTGAGATCTCATGTCTAGCCGTCTCGGATAACGACAATAAACAGGAGGTCCCATGTGCCCTCGCGCACGTTAAAGAACCACTGGCAGTTAAAATTGAAAAAAAGACTATAAATATGGTCGCTGATCAGTAAAAACATACCCACAGGATGGATCTCAGGTCGTGCCACGGAGTTCGTGCTCGTGGGCCAGGATTATCCTCGGATTTGCTCGACGGGGACATAGGAACACCTATGGGTTCGCCTGGTGTGCAGTGATGAGGATCCTAACAAAGAAACCAACAATCACAGATTTAGCAACAAACCGTTTGATCTATAATTGTCAATGGTACCATTGTCTTCTATCATTTATTATCGACAACCATTGCTGGAACATTTGAATAATTGAGACAAGAGTTTGGACAAGCTTAGAGAACCTTCTATATGCTAGTTATGGGGATGCTTCGACAGTTACGAGACTTTCTGTGAGTCGCAGGACAGAATGGCAGGTAACTAGATAAAAGAACGATAATTTATGCTAGAATCCTGGAGGTGTCATCGTCTTATGCTGCTTATCGCCCTTGCAACATAAATCTACTGTCAACTGCAAGATCGCAGTTTGGAGACTATAGCTCGTTTCAAAACATATGCCCAACTTCAAAACGCTATTACTCTCTAACCGTTTGTTAAATACTTTTGAAATTTTCCAAATGTTATTAGAATGCAAAAGACCCTTTAAATGTATATTTAACAAATATCTTGCAGCTGCAGTTTTCTTAAAGCGGCGATATTTCTTTGATGTTTATCAAAATTGTAAATTGTGAAGCCCTAAAGAATAGAAATTACCGTAGTTGCTGGTCTACGATTAATTTTCACTAGGTAAAGGCGTGGCCGTAATGGGGAAATAACTGGATAAAACAAAACACCAGGATAATTATTGTCTGCTCAGTTCGAGGACGGACGATAATATCAAGGTATACCTGTATGTCCAATTTTCATAGTTGTGTGGTCCTGAAAAGGACCGTTTGTTGAAATAATTTAAGGTAATATAGGGGCCAACATTGTGGGGGCTATATACTTTCATTCTGAATCAGACGAGTCTAAAAGATTAATAACTGTTTGGGGTTGAACATTCCACAAACCATCATTTTTCCAATATTCCTCTTCCTGTTTTAAGACGTGGTCTTCACATTTAGCCCAATAATCTTTGTCTATATTTAATAAAGCGAGATTAGCAAGAGTCTTTACATCGCATATTTTGAATGTTGTATTTTCATCTGCCACTTGTCCTTTTAATTTTGCCCAGATTAGTTCTATTGGATTTAAATGAGCATGGTAAGGTGGCAGCCTCAAACTTATATGACCGTGTTCTTGGATAATCTTATCTATTTGAAAAATCTTTGTCCTCTGTTTTTGCTTTACTAGAGATAGTAATTCAGGTTTTAAGTACATGTTATTAAATTGTGTGTGCTCCTTTGTGAGCCATATCTTAATAGCATCTTTTGTACTGGATGACGTCGGGACTTTATCTTCAAGTGCAACAATGTTGTGGTACGCTGCATTGTCCATTATTAGGCAAGATGGTCGATCTAGTGATGGGAGAACATAATTTTCAATCCAATGTCTAAATATGTGACCATTCATCTCAGAGTGATAATCCCGATTGTCTATGGATTTTGAAAGAAAATGAGCTCTGCATTCTGTATTAGTCCATGTTGTCGACTACCTGCATGAGCAATTATCAAGCGCTGTCCTTTGCTGCTAGGTATTAATCTCTTAATCTTTCCATCTGATGACTGCCATTCCCTTTGGTTAGTGTGGTGAACATTGATCCATGTTTCATCCAAGTACACAATATCATAACCTTGCTTGCGCACCTCTTTTACTTCACGTAAGTACTTGCTTCTCATGACTACTATATGTGGCTTCTCACAGATGATGTTTCGTCCATTGGAATACTTTCTGAATGTAAAGCCTGCAGCTCTCACATTCCTCCATAATGTAGACTTTGATATTTCAATACTGTTGTTCTTTTTCAGCGATACTTTTAATTTTCTTATTGTAACAGTTTCATTCATACCCAACATTTTGCGAATTTCACTTCTAATAAGTTCACTGTCGAAATTATCCAACATTTTTGCTCTTCCTTGTGATTTTGTATATTTGTAACATTGACGGTCACGTGCTTGAATCCAGCGATTAAATGACCGTTTAGATAAATCCAAAATGTGTCTTGTCCTATTCTCAGGTTTTTTAAAGAATGAAACAATCTTCCTCGTTTAGCCTCTTTGCAAAAATAGTCATACATTTTTATTGCGATGTTTTGTAAACTGCAGAATTTCATTTTAAGACTCATGATAAATGTTAGCGTTCCACGTCTATACCTATGAAAGAACGGAAATGGAACACACAAGGCCTCGTGTTTTCTAAAAGTGTCTAATTGTGTCAGACAGCTCACGTTTAAAGCGTGCAAAATCGTAAATTTGACCGTGTATAGATTTGTAATCGCTATTTTTAACTTAAATACTGTAAACACTAAGTTTTGATTACATCAATGGGTCGTTATAAATTTATATAAATCAAATAAGCAATAATAATAATCAAATGTTTGTTTTTAATGAAATTAATTCCTGTTGGGTTCTAATCATTATAACTTTACATGCAAATTTTGAAAAAAATACAAAAAGCGGTTTAAAAGATATTGATTTTAAAAGTTGGGCACGACTTATGAAACAAGCTATAATCAATGAATATGATTATAGAGGGAAACTTCTGAGGCGATAATCAGCGAATCAATTCAGTGGAAGAGGTATGTTTACAGCACTCGGAAAAAAGACAAAAAATCAACAGAAAAAAAACAAAGAACAATATACGGTCGGAAGCATGATCGAACCCGTACTCCTTAGCACAGCGCCTTGCCACGAGAAGCCAAACGTTAGGGAACACTGTCAACTTGGCCAACTTAGATCGCAGTTTGGGTTGTTTGTTGCGGGTACTTTAGTTGATTTGCTCATTTTTATTTTGTTTTCCACGAAGATCAACTACACATTGGTCTGTTAAAACATTCACAGTTTGATTACAAGTACAAGTTTCTTACAATTTGATTACAAGTACAAGTTTCTTACCATTACAAAACGGAATCTCCTGAAACGTTCAGATTTGATTACAAGTAGCTGTTTCTTACTATTTGATTACAAGTAGCTGTTTCTTACTATTTGATTACAAGTAGCTGTTTCTTACTACTTGAATACAAGTAGCTGTTTCTTACTATTTGATTACAAGTAGCTGTTTCTTACTATTTGATTACAAGTAGCTGTTTCTTACTATTTGATTACAAGTAGCTGTTTCTTACTACTTGAATACAAGTAGCTGTTTCTTACTATTTGATTACAAGTAGCTGTTTCTTACTATTTGATTACAAGTAGCTGTTTCTTACTACTTGAATACAAGTAGCTGTTTCTTACTATTTGATTACAAGTAGCTGTTTCTTACTATTTGATTACAAGTAGCTGTTTCTTACTACTTGAATACAAGTAGCTGTTTCTTACTATTTGATTACAAGTAGCTGTTTCTTACTATTTGATTATAAGTAGCTGTTTCTTACTATTTGATTACAAGTAGCTGTTTCTTACTATTTGATTACAAGTAGCTGTTTCTTACTATTTGATTACAAGTAGCTGTTTCTTACTACTTGATTACAAGTAGCTGTTTCTTACTATTTGATTACAAGTAGCTGTTTCTTACTATTTGATTACAAGTAGCTGTTTCTTACTATTTGATTACAAGTAGCCGTTTCTTACTATTTGATTACAAGTAGCTGTTTCTTACTATTTGATTACAAGTAGCCGTTTCTTACTATTTGATTACAAGTAGCTGTTTCTTACTATTTGATTACAAGTAGCTGTTTCTTACTATTTGATTACAAGTAGCTGTTTCTTACTATTTGATTACAAGTAGCTGTTTCTTACTATTTGATTACAAGTAGCTGTTTCTTACTATTTGATTACAAGTAGCTGTTTCTTACTATTTGATTACAAGTAGCTGTTTCTTACTACTTGATTACAAGTAGCTGTTTCTTACTATTTGATTACAAGTAGCTGTTTCTTACTATTTGATTACAAGTAGCTGTTTCTTACCATTACAAAACGGAATCTTCTGAAACGTACAGATTTGCCCAATATTCCATCTTGATACTAGCATTCCTCATCATCATTGAGTGCCGTCTCCGCATCTACCATTCCGCCCTGCCTCTTGACTTGATAGTGCAGGTTGTCATAGGCTGACTTGTCCATCTTTTGATGTTACTCGTCCATGTTAGACTTGGTCTGCCTCTTTTACCTTGTATTTTCCCCTCCAAGATTACTTTTAGTACGCTGCTGTGTCTTTTAACATGCCAACAAATTTCATTAGTCTTGTTTGAATTTTGTTTAATAGTTCTCTTTTCATTTTTAGTTGTTTTAAGACTTCATTGTTTGTTTTCTTTTCTTTCCATCCAGTTCTACCTATTCTTCTATAAATCCACATTTCAAAGGCTTCAATTTTCTGTTCTGTTTTTTTTCTTCTTTTGTTACCGGCATTATCAAGTGATCATGAAGACATAACAGCTGACTTTAGCTACAAATTGTGTGTTTCCTGCCTGGTGTTACAAACTGAAACCACTCCCATAATATACCAGTTGTAAGAATTAGGGGATATGTGCTAGACTCAAAACATCATCATCACCCCTGCTGGCGTAGGTAATCATGTCTCTCCACAATTTTCGATCTCGGCAGCTATTTATCATTTCTGTTATTGACCTTCTGCCAAGCCATTTTCTTAAGCTGTCTGGTATTTTTTCTCTTTGCTTCCCTCTATCTCTTCGTCCCTAAATTTTCCCAGTTGTTACAATATATTCCAGTTGTTCTCTTCTCACTACATGGCCAAAACATGATGATTGTTTCTTCCTAATATTGGAAATTAGCTCTCTTTTTGCTTTGACCTCTCTCAGAACATCTTCATTACTCTTCTTAGCTGTCCATGGTATTCTCAACACTCTTCTGTAAAACCACATTTCTACAGACTCCAGTGATTTTCTTGTCTGTTGTCCTATTGTCCATGATTCGCATCCATATGTTAAGACTAGCTCTATGTAACATTTAAGAACTCTTTTTCTTGTTTCTATTGTAAAAAAAAGGATTGCATACTATTTTCCTCATTTTTTGGAAAGCTGCTTTTGCCTGAGCCATTTTGCATCTCACCTCTTTTGTACATCTTCCGTCTGAGGTTAACATTGTTCCCAAATATTTAAATTCATTTACCTGTTTTAATATTGTTCCACTTGTCTTTTTTTGCACTGAGGTGATATCGTTTTCTTTGTTGTTACCATTACCTCTGTCTTTTTGCTATTAAGGCTGAGTCCTTTATTTTTGCTGTCTGTCACTATAATGTCCAACATTTCTTGTAACTCATTTTCACTCTTAGCAATTAAGACTGTATCATCAGCATACCTTAGATTATTTATATTATGACCTCCAATTGTTATTCCAGGCATGTCCCTTATGGATCTTAAAATAATCTCACTATAAATATTAAACAAATCTGGTGACAGCACACAACCTTGTCTAACACCCTGTTTTATTTGTTGACACATTCCCAATTGGTTTCCAGTTCTTATGGCCGCTGTTTGTTGCCAGTACATGTTCTTTATTATTCTTAGATCTTTTAGCTCAAGACATATTCACCCATAAATGGTGCAAAATGCTCAAGATTAGAACTAAGGAGATGAAAACAAAGAGACGCGTTAAGAGTATCATCTATAATTTTGTGAAGTATCCGTACTTTCGTGAAGCAATTTGATAGTAGCGTGCAAGTTCTTGACAGTGAGTCAGTATCGGGAAGATTCAGGAATGCGGGAAGTTCAGCTACCAGGGAATTCAGAACAAAGGAAAACCGAGATGACGTATGGAGCCCATTAACGGGGATTCCCGGACGTTGACAGTCAATAAAGGTGGGTGTATGTGTCTGGGAGGTTGGACATTAAAAGGGCTCGATTACAGCGGAAGTGGATTAAGATGTCTAGGATGTGGTCTCGTGGAATGTCTCCACATTCCTGGCGGTCTTTCATGCCGGAGGGAAGAAAGATGTCGCGCTCTGTCTACAACATTTGTGGACAATTTGTCCTGTGTGACTTTCCTTACCACTGGCAGGGCAGCCTGAATGAGACCGCGTTTACAGTAGCTGGGCCGTAAGGCATGATTTATGGGCCTTTAGCAAGAAGCAGCAATTGCCCCGTCAGAAATACAACACGCTGGGGATTTTAAGTTGTTTTAATATAGAGCACAAAACTATCGTGACAATAACACATTTATATATCTCAAATACATCGCGGGTTGGCTACCATGGAGCGCCATTCCACTCTGTTTCTTGCTTTGATGGTGCAGGTTGTCATAGGCTGACTTGTCCATCTTTTGATGTTACTCGTGCATTTAAGTATTTGTCTGCTTCTGCCTCTTTTATCTTGTATTTTCCCTTCCATGATTACTTTTCTTTTGTACTTAACTTCATCGACTTCAAAAAAGCATTTGATAGTATTCATAGAGATTCTTTGTGGAAAATTCTGAAGCAATATGGTTTACCATCAAAAATCATAAATATTATCAAAGACATGTATGATGGTTACACATGTGCAGTTCGAACAGAGGAAGGACTGAGCGAATGTTTCCCAATAGAAACTGGGGTTAAACAAGGATGTATTTTATCGCCCTTGTTATTTGGAATTGTTATGGACTTCATAATGAAGAAATGCTGCACTGGTAATAAAGGCATCGAATGGATACAAGGAGACCATTTGGAGGACCTCGACTTTGCTGATGACATAGTTCTCATCAGCAGTCAGATAAAAACGATGCAGGAAAACACAAATGAACTATCATCAATAGCCAGCAAAATTGGGCTTGAGGTCAATCATGAAAAGACTAAAGTCATGAAAAGTTTAATTCCAACAAGTGACAAAATATACATGGAAAACAAACCAGTAGAAGAGATCGATCACTTTATCTATCTTGGAAGTCACATTGATCGAGAAGGGGATACGAGCAAAGAAATTAGAATCAGACTGGCTAAAGCAGCAATGTCTTTCAGAAGCCTTGAAAAGTTGTGGAAATCAAAACACATTAGCACAAACACAAAACTTAGGCTATTCAAATCAAATGTACTATCAACCCTTACGTATGCGTGTGAAAGCTGGAAAACAACAAGAGATATAGAAACAAAGTTGAACGCATTCGAAAATAAATGTCTAAGGAAAATACTTGGTATAGAATGGAACGAATTCAAAACAAACGAGGAAATTAGAGAAATCGCCAATCAACCACTAATATCTTCAGTAATAAAGAAAAGACGATGGTCATACGTTGGACATGTGATGAGAAGAGATAATAATCGAATAGCAAAGCAGGCCCTCATATGGGAAACAACAGGTAAAAGAAAAAGAGGAAGACCCAGGGAGACACTGAGAAGAACATTGATGAGAGAGGCAAGAGCAGCAGGAATCGGCTCCCTCAATGAGATAGAACTGCTTGCACAGAACAGAGACAGATGGCGAGATTTGATAAAATATCTTTAAAAGAAAACTGCTAGAACAAAAATTCATATAGGAGAAGGTGTATCTTGGTCTACGCCCTATGGGCCGGTTACGGCTCGAAAGGTCAATAGATAGATAGATAGATTACTTTTAGTATTTTGCTGTATCTTTTAACATGTACCAAACATCTAATTTGTCTTGTTTGAATTGTATTTATTTGCTCTCTTTTCACTTTTAGTTCTGTTAAGACTTCATCGTTTCTTTTCTCCCATCCAATTCTTCCTATTCTTTTCTCCCATCCAATTCCTCCTATTCTTTTCTCCCATCCAATTCTTCATATTCTTTTCTCCCATCCAATTCTTCATATTCTTTTCTCCCATCCAATTCTTCCTATTCTTTTCTCCCATCCAATCCTTCCTATTCTTTTCTCCCATCCAATTCCTCCTATTCTTTTCTCCCATCCAATTCTTCATATTCTTTTCTCCCATCCAATTCCTCCTATTCTTTTCTCCCATCCAATTCTTCATATTCTTTTCTCCCATCCAATTCCTCCTATTCTTTTCTCCCATCCAATCCTTCCTTTTCTTTTATAAATCCAATTCTTCCTATTCTTTTTTCCCATCCAATTCTTCCTATTCTTTTATAAATCCAAATCTTCCTATTCTTTTTTCCCATCCAATTCTTCCTATTCTTTTATAAATCCAAATCTTCCTATTCTTTTTTTCCCATCCAATTCTTCCTATTCTTTTATAAATCCAAATCTTCCTATTCTTTTTTTCCCATCCAATTCTTCCTATTCTTTTATAAATCCAAATCTTCCTATTCTTTTTCCTCATCCAATTCTTCCTATTCTTTTATAAATCCAATTTTAAAAGGCTGCCATTTTCTATTATGTTTCCTTGTCTATCAGGAGAGATCACTCGTTTAGTAGTAGAAATAATTTAATTCGCCAAACTAGGACTTTACCCTTATCAAGCACTAGTTGTAATATTCTTATATCTCGGCAGTAAGAACATATTATCTTTAATGTTGCTTATAGTTTCTAGTAATCTCATATTTATTTCATACTATTTTTGATTTCTCTTTAAATTGATCTTTAACGCGCATAGGTGGCTCCTACTGTTAATATTTTCTTTATTCTTTTATTTGTAACTTGCACTGATGTTGATTTTTTACATATATTTAGTCATACATATAGACTGAGTCATTAACATACATATAGGCTGAGTCATTAACATACATATAGACTGAGTCATTAACATACATATAGACTGAGTCATTAACATATATATAGACTGAGTCATTAACATACATATAGACTGAGTCATTAACATACATATAGACTGAGTCATTATCATACATGCTTGTTGTCTAAAGTTTGCCTGATATAATATGTCATGCAATCACAGACGATTAACGCAGGCTGTTGTCTATCTTGTGTAGTGTTTGCTGTTTGATTGAGAAGCATCCCTGGCAATAAATAACGGGTCTGGTGGCAGACGGACCAAGGCACGTTAAAGGCGCACAGACTCGCCTCTTTTCTCTATATATCAATATATAAGATCTACAACACGACGTGGTCAACATGCAACAATACAAGATCTACAACACAACGTGGTCATCATGCAACAATACAAGATCTACAACACAACGTGGTCATCATGCAACAATACAAGATCTACAACACAACGTGGTCATCATGCAACAATACAAGATCTACAACACAACGTGGTCATCATGCAACAATACAAGATCTACAACACAACGTGGTAATCATGCAACAATACGAGATCTACAACACAACGTGGTCATCATGCAACAATACAAGATCTACAACACAACGTGGTCATCATGCAACAATACAAGATCTACAACACCACGTGGTCAACATGCAACAATACAAGATCTACAACACAACGTGGTCATCATGCAACAATACAAGATCTACAACACAACGTGGTCATCATGCAACAATACAAGATCTACAACACCACGTGGTCAACATGCAACAATACAAGGTCTACAACACGACGTGGTCAACATGCAACAATACAAGGTCTACAACACGACGTGGTCAACATGCAACAATACAAGATCTACAACACGACGTGGTCAACATGCAACAATACAAGATCTACAACACGACGTGGTCAACATGCAACTAGACAAGATCTACAACACAACGTGGTCAACATGCAACTAGACAAGATCTACAACACAACGTGGTCAACGTGCAACAATATAAGATCTACAACACAACGTGGTCAACATGCAACAATACAAGATCTACAACACGACGTGGTCAACATGCAACAATACAAGATCTACAACACGACGTGGTCAACATGCAACAATACAAGGTCTACAACACGACGTGGTCAACATGCAACAATACAAGGTCTACAACACGACGTGGTCAACATGCAACAATACAAGATCAGTTCACGACGTGGTCAACATGCAACAATACAAGATCAGTTCACGACGTGGTCAACATGCAACAATACAAGATCAGTTCACAACGTGGTCAACATGCAACAATACAAGGTCTACAACACGACGTGGTCAACATGCAACAATACAAGATCTACAACACGACGTGGTCAACATGCAACAATACAAGATCTACAACACGACGTGGTCAACATGCAACAATACAAGATCTACAACACGACGTGGTCAACATGCAACAATACAAGATCTACAACACAACGTGGTCAACATGCAACAATACAAGGTCTACAACACAACGTGGTCAACATGCAACAATACAAGATCTACATCACAACGTGGTCAACATGCAACAATACAAGATCTACAACACGGCGTGGTCAACATGCAGCAATACAAGATCTACAACACAACGTGGTCAACATGCAACAATACAAGATCTACAACACGACGTGGTCAACATGCAACAATACAAGATCTACAACACGACGTGGTCAACATGCACCAATACAAGATCTACAACACGACGTGGTCAACATGCAACTAGACAAGATCTAAAACACGACGTGGTCAACATGCAACTAGACATGATCTACAACACGACGTGGTCAACATGCAACTAGACAAGATCTGCAACACAGCTTGGTCAACATGCAACAATACAAGATCTACAACACGACGTGGTCAACATGCAACAATACAAGATCTACAAAACAACGTGGTCAGCATGCAACTAGACAAGATCTGCAACACAGCGTGGTCAACATGCAACAATACAAGATCTACAACACAGCGTGGTCAACGTCCAACAATACAAGATCTACAACACGACGTGGTCAACATGCAACAATACAAGATCTACAACACAGCGTGGTCAACGTCCAACAATACAAGATCTACAACACGACGTGGTCAACATGCAACAATACAAGATCTGCAACACAGCGTGGTCAACATGCAACAATACAAGATCTACAACACGACGTGGTCAACATGCAACAATACAAGATCAGTTCACGACGTGGTCAACGTCCAACAATACAAGATCTACAACACAACGTGGTCAACATGCACCAATACAAGATCTACAACACGACGTGGTCAACATGCAACAATACAAGATCTACAACACAACGTGGTCAACATACACCAATACAAGATCTACAACACGACGTGGTCAACATGCAACTAGACAAGATCTACAACACGACGTGGTCAACATGCAACTATACAAGATCTACAACACAGCGTGGTCAACGTCCAACAATACAAGATCTACAACACGACGTGGTCAACATGCAACAATACAAGATCTGCAACACAGCGTGGTCAACATGCAACAATACAAGATCTACAACACGACGTGGTCAACATGCAACAATACAAGATCAGTTCACGACGTGGTCAACATGCAACAATACAAGATCAGTTCACGACGTGGTCAACATGCAACAATACAAGATCAGTTCACGACGTGGTCAACATGCAACAATACAAGATCAGTTCACGACGTGGTCAACATGCAACAATACAAGATCAGTTCACTACGTGGTCAACATGCAACAATACAAGATCTACAACACGACGTGGTCAACATGCAACAATACAAAATCAGTTCACGACGTGGTCAACATGCAACAATACAAGATCAGTTCACGACGTGGTCAACATGCAACAATACAAGATCAGTTCACGACGTGGTCAACATGCAACAATACAATATCAATTCACGACGTGACTAACTTACATTTATAACCAAGTTTATATTATTCACTAAGTTACCATACATTGGTTATTGTGTTATTGTGTTATTGAGTTATTGTGTTATTGTGTTATTGTGTTATTGAGTTATTGTGTTATTGAGTTATTGTGTTATTGAGTTATTGTGTAATTGAGTTATTGAGTTATTGTGTTATTGAGTTATTGTGTTATTGAGTTATTGTGTTATTGACTTATTGTGTTATTGTGTTATTGTGTTATTGAGTTATTAAGTTATTGTGTTATTGTGTTATTGTGTTATTGTGTTATTGAGTTATTGTGTTATTGAGTTATTGTGTTATTGAGTTATTGTGTTATTCACTTATTGTGTTATTGAGTTATTGTGTTATTGAGTTATTGTGTTATTGAGTTATTGTGTTATTGTGTTATTGTGTTATTGAGTTATTGTGTTATTGAGTTATTGAGTTATTGTGTTATTGAGTTATTGTGTTATTGAGTTATTTGCGGGTCATCATCATTGCACTCCGAACATGTCCACGTGTGCTCAGATCCCCTCCTCAGCAAGACCTGCAGCGACTGACGACTCCAGTTCTGTGTTGGTTGATTAGTCTTCTTACACGCCCACTAAGTTTCTCGTTTCTGGCTAAACATGAACATTGGTTAGACAGTAGAAATCATCATCACCATCAAGTGCCATGTCTACTGGCGATCGTTTCTCTCCACATCTCGCTGTCTCTGCACTTGTATATCATATCTGTTCTTACTCTACTACAAAACAATTCCCTCGTGCTGTCTTCTATCTTGTCGCTCTACTTCTCTCTATCCCTTCTTCCCTCAATTTGCCCAGTTGACCCAATAGATGGAAGATATATCACGGTTACAAAATGATGCTGGCTTCCACCTGATGTTATCAATTAGCTTTCTTTTCGTTGTCATCTCTCTTATATCGTTATCGTTGCTCTTTTAAACTGACCACGGTACTCTCAACATTCCTCTTTTATACCACATATTTGTAACTTTCGGATTTCCACTTTGTGCTACCAATGCCTGACCTGGACCCTACAATACAATCTTCATCCCAACGTTGTGCTACCAATGCCTGACCAGGACCCTACAATACAATCTTCATCCCAACGTTGTGCTACCAATGCCAGACCTGGACCCAAAGGGTGCAAGAACAATAAGAAAAAATAACCTCTACACAGATGAAATGTGTTAGACGAATGACAGGAAACAGGATGAGAGATAAGATCAGAAATGAAGAACTGAGAAGAAAAAAAAGCTAGGAATAGTCCCCGCCATAGAATATATAAGGAAACAACAGATAAAATGGTTTGGCCACGTGACAAGGCAGGAAGAACAAAACACTACACAACGAGCCTTCAACAAACGTTGTGAGAACACCAGACCCAAGGGTCGACCACGAAAAAGATAGGTCGATAGAATATTAGAAGCACTAGGAAACATAACAGCAAAAGAGGCGAACAGAAGAGCAAAAGACCGCAAATTATATCTTCCCTCGACGCTGAAAGGCAGATGAGGAAGGAAAGTAGAAGAAGAAGAGCGATTTCCTTGATGTCCGATTGTTCAGAATTGGCGTGCACACGTTGAGACCGGCTGCAGACAATTACTGTCGCACTCTTCTTCATTATTTCTATTGACACGAATCGTAACTTATGATTCACTCCAGCAGTAACAGTTGACATGTAACTAATTATAACAACAGTTGACACGTAACTAATGATAACAGCAGTTCACACGTAACTAATGATAACAACAGTTGACACGTAACTAATGATAACAACAGTTGACACGTAACTAATGATAACAACAGTTGACACGTAACTAATGATAACAACAGTTGACACGTAACTAATGATAACAACAGTTGACACGTAACTAATGATAACAGCAGTTGACATGTAACTAATGATAACAACAGTTGACATGTAACTAATGATAACAACAGCTGACATGTAACTAATGATAACAATAGTTGACATGTAACTAATGATAACAACAGTTGACATGTAACTAATGATAACAACAATTGACATGTAACTAATGATAACAACAGCTGACATGTAACTAATGATAACAATAGTTGACATGTAACTAATGATAACAACAGTTGACATGTAACTAATGATAACAACAGCTGACATGTAACTAATGATAACAATAGTTGACATGTAACTAATGGTAACAACAGTTGACATGTAACTAATGATAACAACAGTTAATGGAGGTCCTCTATACAGAACATATTTAATGGGCGTCCTCTACTACAGAACTTATTTAATGGGCGTCCTCTACTACAGAACCTATTTAATGGGGATCCTCAACTATAGAACTTATTTAATGGGGGTCCTCTACTACAGCACTTATTTACTGGGGGTCCTCTACTACAGAACATATTTAATGGGGTCCTCTACTACAGTACTTATTTACTGGGGGTCCTCTACTACAGAACATATTTAATGGGGGTCCTCTACTACAGAACATATTTAATGGGGGTCCTCTACTACAGAACATATTTACTGGGGGTCCTCTACTACAGAACACATTTAATGGGGGTCCTCTACTACAGCAATTTTTTAATGGGGGTCCTCTACTACAGAACATATTTAATGAGGGTCCTCTACTACAGAATTTATTTAATGGGGGTCCTCTACTACAGAACATATTTAATGGAGGTCCTCAACTACAGAACATATTTAATGGAGGCCCTCAACTACAGAACATATTTGAAGGAGGTTCTCAACTACAGAACATATTTAATGGAGGCCCTCAACTACAGAACATATTTAATGGAGGTCCTGAACTACAGAACATATTTGAAGGAGGTTCTCAACTACAGAACATATTTAATGGAGGTCCTCTACTATAGAACTTATTTAATGGGGTCCTCTACTATAGAACTTATTTAATGGGGGTCCTCTACTACAGAACTTATTTAATGGAGGTCCTCAACTACCGAACATATTTAATTGGGGTCCTCGACAATAGAACTTATTTAATGGAGGTCCTCTACTACAGAACTTATTTAATGGGGGTCCTCTACTATAGAACTTATTTAATGGAGGTCCTAAACTACAGAACATATTTAATGGAGGTCCTCTATACAGAACATATTTAATGGAGGTCCTCTACTACAGAACTTATTTAATGGGGGTCCTTTACTACAGAACTTATTTAATGGGGGTCCTCTACTACAGAACATATTTAATGGGGGTCCTCTACTACAGAACATATTTAATGGGGGTCCTCTACTACAGAACATATTTAATGGGGGGACTCTACTACAGCACTTATTTACTGGGGGCCCTCTGCTACAGAACATATTTAATGGGGGTCCTCTACTACAGAACATATTTAATGGGGGTCCTCTACTACAGAACATATTTAATGGGGGTCCTCTACTACAGCAATTTTTTAATGGGGGTCCTCTACTACAGAACATATTTAATGAGGGTCCTCTACTACAGAACTTATTTAATGGGGGTCCTCAACTACAGAACATATTTAATGGAGGTCCTCAACTACAGAACATATTTGAAGGAGGTTCTCAACTACAGAACATATTTAATGGAGGTCCTCAACTACAGAACATATTTGAAGGAGGTTCTCAACTACAGAACATATTTAATGGATGTCCTCTACTATAGAACATATTTAATGGATGTCCTCTACTATAGAACATATTTAATGGAGATCCTCTACTATAGAACATATTTAATGGATGTCCTCTACTATAGAACATATTTAATGGAGGTCCTCTACTATAGAACATATTTAATGGATGTCCTGTACTATAGAACATATTTAATGGATGTCCTCTACTATGGAACATATTTAATGGATGTCCTCTACTACAGTACTTATTTAATGGGGGTCCTCTACTATAGAACTTATTTAAAGGAGGTCCTCAAATACAGAACATATTTAATGGAGGTCCTCTATACAGAACATATTTAATGGAGGTCCTCTGCTACAGAACTTATTTAATGGGGGTCCTCTACTACAGAACTTATTTAATGGGGGTCCTCTACTACAGAACTTATTTAATGGGGGTCCTCTACTATAGAACTTATTTAATGGAGGTCCTCAACTACAGAACATATTTAATGGAGGTCCTCTACTATAGAACATATTTAATGGAGGTCCTCAACTACAGAACATATTTAATGGAGGTCCTCAACTACAGAACATATTTAATGGAGGTCCTCTACTATAGAACATATTTAATGGAGGTCCTCTACTATAGAACATATTTAATGGGGGTCCTCTACTACAGAACTTATTTAATGGGGGTCCTCTACTATAGAACATATTTAATGGAGGTCCTCTACTACAGAACATATTTAATGGGGGTCCTCTACTACAGAACCTATTTAATGAGGGTCCTCTACTACAGAACTTATTTAATGGGGGTCCTCTACTATACAACATATTTAATGGAAGTCCTCTACTATAGAACATATTTAATGGATGTCCTCTACTACAGAACATATTTAATGGAGGTCCTCTACTACAGAACATATTTAATGGGGGTCCTCTACTATAGAACATATTTAATGGAGGTCCTCTACTACAGATCTTATTTAATGGAGGTCCTCTACTACAGATCTTATTTAATGGAGGTCCTCTACTACAGAACATATTTAATGGAGGTCCTCTACTACAGAACATATTTAATGGGGGTCCTCTACTACAGATCTTATTTAATGGAGGTCCTCTACTATAGAACATATTTAATGGAGGTCCTCTACTACAGATCTTATTTAATGGAGGTCCTCTACTACAGATCTTATTTAATGGAGGTCCTCTACTACAGATCTTATTTAATGGAGGTCCTCTACTGCAGATCTTATTTAATGGAGGTCCTCTACTACAGAACTTATTTAATGGATGTCCTCTACTACAGAACATATTTAATGGGGGTCCTCTACTACAGATCTTATTTAATGGAGGTCCTCTACTACAGAACATATTTAATGGAGGTCCTCTACTACAGAACATATTTAATGGAGGTCCTCTACTATAGAACATATTTAATGGAGGTCCTCTACTACAGAACATATTTAATGGAGGTCCTCTACTACAGAACATATTTAATGGAGGTCCTCTACTACAGAACATATTTAATGGAGGTCCTCTACTATAGAACATATTTAATGGATGTCCTCTACTATAGAACTTATATTTAATGGAGGTCCTCTACTATAGAACATATTTAATGGATGTCCTCTACTACAGAACATATTTAATGGAGGTCCTCTACTACAGAACGTATTTAATGAAGGTCCTCTACTATAGAACATATTTAATGGATGTCCTCTACTATAGTACATATTTAATGGATGTCCTCTACTATAAAACATATTTAATGGATGTCCTCTACTACAGAACATATTTAATGGAGGTCCTCTACTACAGAACATATTTAATGGGGGTCCTCTACTACAGAACTTATTTAATGGAGGTCCTCTACTATAGAACATATTTAATGGAGGTCCTCTACTACAGAACATATTTAATGGGGGTCCTCTACTACAGAACATATTTAATGGAGGTCCTCTACTACAGAACATATTTAATGGGGGTCCTCTACTACAGAACTAATTTAATGGAGGTCCTCTACTACAGAACATATTTAATGGAGGTCCTCTACTACAGAACTTATTTAACGGGGGTCCTCTACTATAGAACATATTTAATGGATGTCCTCTACTATAGAACATATTTAATGGATGTCCTCTACTATAGAACATATTTAATGGAGGTCCTCTACTATAGAACATATTTAATGGATGTCCTCTACTATAGAACATATTTAATGGAGGTCCTCTACTATAGAACATATTTAATGGATGTCCTCTACTATAGAACATATTTAATGGATGTCCTCTACTATAGAACATACTTAATGGATGTCCTCTACTACAGTACTTATTTAATGGGGGTCCTCTACTATAGAACATATTTAATGGATGTCCTCAACTACCGAACATATTTAATTGGGGTCCTCGACAATAGAACTTATTTAATGGAGGTCCACTACTACAGAACTTATTTAATGGGGGTCCTCTACTATAGAACTTATTTAATGGAGGTCCTCAAATACAGAACATATTTAATGGAGGTCCTCTATAAAGAACATATTTAATGGAGGTCCTCTACTACAGAACTTATTTAATGGGGGTCCTCTACTACAGAACTTATTTAATGGGGGTCCTCTACTACAGAACTTATTTAATGGGGGTCCTCTACTATAGAACTTATTTAATGGAGGTCCTAAACTACAGAACATATTTAATGGATGTCCTCTACTATAGAACATATTTAATGGGGGTCCTCTACTACAGAACATATTTAATGGGGGTCCTCTACTACAGAACCTATTTAATGAGGGTCCTCTACTACAGAACTTTTTTAATGGGGGTCCTCTACTATAGAACATATTTAATGGATGTCCTCTACTACAGAACATATTTAATGGAGGTCCTCTACTACAGAACATATTTAATGGGGGTCCTCTACTACAGAACTTATTTAATGGATGTCCTCTACTATAGAACATATTTAATGGAGGTCCTCTACTATAGAACATATTTAATGGATGTCCTCAACTATCTATCTATCTATCTATTGACCTTTCGAGCCGTAACCGGCCCATAGGGCGTAGACCAAGATACACCTTCTCCTATATGAATTTTTGTTCTAGCAGTTTTCTTTTAAAGATATTTTATCAAATCTCGCCATCTGTCTCTGTTCTGTGCAAGCAGTTCTATCTCATTGAGGGAGCCGATTCCTGCTGCTCTTGCCTCTCTCATCAATGTTCTTCTCAGTGTCTCCCTGGGTCTTCCCCTTTTTCTTTTACCTGTTGTTTCCCATATGAGGGCTTGCTTTGCTATTCGATTATTATCTCTTCTCATCACATGTCCAACGTATGACCATCGTCTTTTCTTTATTACTGAAGATATTAGTGGTTGATTGGCGATTTCTCTAATTTCCTCGTTTATTTTGAATTCGTTCCATTCTATACCAAGTATTTTCCTTAGACATTTATTTTCGAATGCGTTCAACTTTGTTTCTATATCTCTTGTTGTTTTCCAGCTTTCACACGCATACGTAAGGGTTGATAGTACATTTGATTTGAATAGCCTAAGTTTTGTGTTTGTGCTAATGAGTTTTGATTTCCACAACTTTTCAAGGCTTCTGAAAGACATTGCTGCTTTAGCCAGTCTGATTCTAATTTCTTTGCTCGTATCCCCTTCTCGATCAATGTGACTTCCAAGATAGATGAAGTGATCGATCTCTTCTACTGGTTTGTTTTCCATGTATATTTTGTCACTTGTTGGAATTAAACTTTTCATGACTTTAGTCTTTTCATGATTGACCTCAAGCCCAATTTTGCTGGCTATTGATGATAGTTCATTTGTGTTTTCCTGCATCGTTTTTATCTGATTGCTGATGAGAACTATGTCATCAGCAAAGTCCAGGTCCTCCAAATGGTCTCCTTGTATCCATTCGATGCCTTTATTACCAGTGCAGCATTTCTTCATTATGAAGTCCATAACAATTCCAAATAACAAGGGCGATAAAATACATCCTTGTTTAACCCCAGTTTCTATTGGGAAACATTCGCTCAGTCCTTCCTCTGTTCGAACTGCACATGTGTAACCATCATACATGTCTTTGATAATATTTATGATTTTTGATGGTAAGCCATATTGCTTCAGAATTTTCCACAAAGAATCTCTATGAATACTATCAAATGCTTTTTTGAAGTCGATGAAGTTAAGTACAAAAGGTTTTTGCTTTTCAATGTGTTCCTCCAATATAAGTCGTAGAGTGAAAATGTGGTCAAGACAGCTTCTCCTCAACTATAGAACATATTTAATGGAGGTCCTCTACTATAGAACATATTTAATGGATGTCCTCTACAATAGAACATATTTAATGGATGTCCTCTACTACAGTACTTATTTAATGGGGGTCCTCTACTATAGAACATATTTAATGGATGTCCTCTACTATAGAACATATTTAATGGATGTCCTCTACTATAGAACATATTTAATGGAGGTCCTCTACTACAGTACTTATTTAATGGGGGTCATCTACTATAGAACATATTTAATGGATGTCCTCTACTATAGAACATATTTAATGGATGTCCTCTACTATAGAACATATTTAATGGAGGTCCTCTACTATAGAACATATTTAATGGATGTCCTCTACTATAGAACATATTTAATGGATGTCCTCTACTATAGAACATATTTAATGGATGTCCTCTACTACAGTACTTATTTAATGGGGGTCCTCTACTATAGAACATATTTAATGGATGTCCTCTACTACAGAACATATTTAATGAGGGTCCTCTACTACAGAACTTATTTAATGGGGGTCCTCAACTACAGAACATATTTAATGGAGGTCCTCAACTACAGAACATATTTGAAGGAGGTTCTCAACTACAGAACATATTTAATGGAGGCCCTCAACTACAGAACATATTTAATGGAGGTCCTCAACTACAGAACATATTTGAAGGAGGTTCTCAACTACAGAACATATTTAATGGAGGTCCTCAACTACAGAACATATTTGAAGGAGGTTCTCAACTACAGAACATATTTAATGGAGGCCCTCAACTACAGAACATATTTAATGGAGGTCCTCAACTACAGAACATATTTAATGGAGGCCCTCAACTACAGAACATATTTAATGGAGGTCCTCAACTACAGAACATATTTAATGGAGGTTCTCAACTACAGAAAATATTTAATGGGGGTCCTCTACTACAGAACATATTTAATGGAGGTCCTCTACTATAGAACTTATTTAATGGGGGTCCTCTACTATAGAACTTATTTAATGGGGGTCCTCTACTACAGAACTTATTTAATGGAGGTCCTCAACTACCGAACATATTTAATTGGGGTCCTCGACAATAGAACTTATTTAATGGAGGTCCTCTACTACAGAACTTATTTAATGGGGGTCCTCTACTATAGAACTTATTTAATGGAGGTCCTCTACTACAGAACATATTTAATGGGGGTCCTCTACTACAGAACATATTTAATGGGGGGACTCTACTACAGCACTTATTTACTGGGGGTCCTCTGCTACAGAACATATTTAATGGGGGTCCTCTACTACAGAACATATTTAATGGGGGTCCTCTACTACAGAACATATTTAATGGGGGTCCTCTACTACAGCAATTTTTTACTGGGGGTCCTCAACTACAGAACATATTTAATGGAGGTCCTTAACTACAGAACATATTTGAAGAAAGTTCTCATCTACAGAACATATTTAATGGAGGTCCTCAACTACAGAACATATTTGAAGGAGGTTCTCAACTACAGAACATATTTAATGGATGTCCTCTACTATAGAACATATTTAATGGATGTCCTCTACTATAGAACATATTTAATGGAGATCCTCTACAATAGAACATATTTAATGGATGTCCTCTACTATAGAACATATTTAATGGAGGTCCTCTACTATAGAACATATTTAATGGATGTCCTGTACTATAGAACATATTTAATGGATGTCCTCTACTATAGAACATATTTAATGGATGTCCTCTACTACAGTACTTATTTAATGGGGGTCCTCTACTATAGAACATATTTAATGGATGTCCTCAACTACCGAACATATTTAATTGGGGTACTCGACAATAGAACTTATTTAAAGGAAGTCCTCAAATACAGAACATATATAATGGAGGTCCTCTATACAGAACATATTTAATGGAGGTCCACTACTACAGAACTTATTTAATGGGGGTCCTCTACTATAGAACTTATTTAAAGGAGGTCCTCAAATACAGAACATATATAATGGAGGTCCTCTATACAGAACATATTTAATGGAGGTCCTCTGCTACAAAACTTATTTAATGGGGGTCCTCTACTACAGAACTTATTTAATGGGGGTCCTCTACTATAGAACTTATTTAATGGAGGTCCTCAACTACAGAACATATTTAATGGAGGTCCTCTACTATAGAACATATTTAATGGAGGTCCTCTACTACACAACATATTTAATGGGGGTCCTCTACTACAGAACTTATTTAATGGGGGTCCTCTACTATAGAACATATTTAATGGATGTCCTCTACTATAGAACATATTTAATGGATGTCCTCTACTACAGAACATATTTAATGGGGGTCCTCTACTACAGAACCTATTTAATGAGGGTCCTCTACTACAGAACTTATTTAATGGGGGTCCTCTACTATAGAACATATTTAATGGATGTCCTCTACTACAGAACATATTTAATGGAGGTCCTCTGCTACAGAACATTTTTAATGGGGGTCCTCTACTATAGAACATATTTAATGGATGTCCTCTACTATAGAACTTATTTAATGGAGGTCCTCTACTATAGAACATATTTAATGGATGTCCTTTACTATAGAACATATTTAATGGAGGTCCTCTACTATAGAACATATTTAATGGATGTCCTCTACTATAGAACATATTTAATGGATGTCCTCTACTATAGAACATATTTAATGGATGTCCTCTACTTTAGAACATATTTAATGGATGTCCTCTACTATAGAACATATTTAATGGAGGTCCTCTACTACAGTACTTATTTAATGGGGGTCATCTACTATAGAACATATTTAATGGATGTCCTCTACTATAGAACATATTTAATGGATGTCCTCTACTATAGAACATATTTAATGGAGGTCCTCTACTATAGAAAATATTTAATGGATGTCCTCTACTATAGAACATATTTAATGGATGTCCTCTACTATAGAACATTTTTAATGGATGTCCTCTTCTACAGTACTTATTTAATGGGGGTCCTCTACTATAGAACATATTTAATGGATGTCCTCTACTATAGAACATATTTAATGGATGTCCTCTATTATAGAACATATTTAATGGAGGTCCTCTACTACAGTACTTATTTAATGGGGGGTCATCTACTATAGAACATATTTAATGGATGTCCTCTACTATATAACATATTTAATGGATGTCCTCTACTATAGAACATATTTAATGGAGGTCCTCTACTATAGAACATATTTAATGGATGTCCTCTACTACAGAACATATTTAATGGAGGTCCTCTACTACAGAACGTATTTAATGAAGGTCCTCTACTATAGAACATATTTAATGGATGTCCTCTACTATAGTACATATTTAATGGATGTCCTCTACTATAAAACATATTTAATGGATGTCCTCTACTACAGAACATATTTAATGGAGGTCCTCTACTACACAACATATTTAATGGGGGTCCTCTACTACAGAACTTATTTAATGGAGGTCCTCTACTATAGAACATATTTAATGGAGGTCCTCTACTATAGAACATATTTAATGGAGGTCCTCTACTACAGAACTAATTTAACGGGGGTCCTCTACTATAGAACATATTTAATGGATGTCCTCTACTATAGAACATATTTAATGGATGTCCTCTACTATAGAACATATTTAATGGAGGTCCTCTACTATAGAACATATTTAATGGATGTCCTCTACTATAGAACATATTTAATGGAGGTCCTCTACTATAGAACATATTTAATGGATGTCCTCTACTATAGAACATATTTAATGGATGTCCTCTACTATAGAACATACTTAATGGATGTCCTCTACTACAGTACTTATTTAATGGGGGTCCTCTACTATAGAACATATTTAATGGATGTCCTCAACTACCGAACATATTTAATTGGGGTCCTCGACAATAGAACTTATTTAATGGAGGTCCACTACTACAGAACTTATTTAATGGGGGTCCTCTACTATAGAACTTATTTAATGGAGGTCCTCAAATACAGAACATATTTAATGGAGGTCCTCTATACAGAACATATTTAATGGAGGTCCTCTACTACAGAACTTATTTAATGGGGGTCCTCTACTACAGAACTTATTTAATGGGGGTCCTCTACTACAGAACTTATTTAATGGGGGTCCTCTACTATAGAACTTATTTAATGGAGGTCCTCAACTACAGAACATATTTAATGGAGGTCCTCTACTATAGAACATATTTAATGGAGGTCCTCTACTACACAACATATTTAATGGGGGTCCTCTACTACAGAACTTATTTAATGGGGGTCCTCTACTATAGAACATATTTAATGGATGTCCTCTACTATAGAACATATTTAATGGAGGTCCTCTACTACAGAACATATTTAATGGGGGTCCTCTACTACAGAACGTATTTAATGAGGGTCCTCTACTACAGAACTTATTTAATGGGGGTCCTCTACTATAGAACATATTTAATGGATGTCCTCTACTACAGAACATATTTAATGGAGGTCCTATACTACAGAACATATTTAATGGGGGTCCTCTACTACAGAACTTATTTAATGGAGGTCCTCTACTATAGAACATATTTAATGGAGGTCCTCTACTACAGAACATATTTAATGGAGGTCCTCTACTACAGAACTTATTTAACGGGGGTCCTCTACTACAGAACATATTTAATGGATGTCCTCTACTATAGAACATATTTAATGGATGTCCTCTACTATAGAACATATTTAATGGAGGTCCTCTACTATAGAACATATTTAATGGAGGTCCTCTACTATAGAACATATTTAATGGATGTCCTCTACTACAGAACATATTTAATGGATGTCCTCTACTATAGAACATATTTAATGGATGTCCTCTGCTACAGTACTTATTTAATGGGGGTCCTCTACTATAGAACATATTTAATGGATGTCCTCTACTATAGAACATATTTAATGGATGTCCTCTACTATAGAACATATTTAATGGAGGTCCTCTACTACAGTACTTATTTAATGGGGGTCATCTACTATAGAACATATTTAATGGATGTCCTCTACTATAGAACATATTTAATGGATGTCCTCTACTATAGAACATATTTAATGGAGGTCCTCTACTATAGAACATATTTAATGGATGTCCTCTACTATAGAACATATTTAATGGATGTCCTCTACTATAGAACATATTTAATGGATGTCCTCTACTACAGTACTTATTTAATGGGTGTCCTCTACTATAGAACTTATTTAATGGATGTCCTCTACTATAGAACATATTTAATGGAGGTCCTCTACTACAGTACTTATTTAATGGGGGTCATCTACTATAGAACATATTTAATGGATGTCCTCTACTATAGAACATATTTAATGGGGGTCCTCTACTATAGAACATATTTAATGGATGTCCTCTACTATAGAACATATTTAATGGATGTCCTCTACTATAGAACATATTTAATGGAGGTCCTCTACTATAGAACATATTTAATGGATGCCCTCTACTACAGAACATATTTAATGGAGGTCCTCTACTACAGAACTTATTTAATGAAGGTCCTCTACTATAGAACATATTTAATGGATGTCCTCTACTATAGAACATATTTAATGGATGTCCTCTACTATAAAACATATTTAATGGATGTCCTCTACTACAGAACATATTTAATGGAGGTCCTCTACTACAGAACTTATTTAATGGAGGTCCTCTACTATAGAACATATTTAATGGAGGTCCTCTACTATAGAACATATTTAATGGATGTCCTCAACTATAGAACATATTTAATGGAGGTCCTCTACTATAGAACATATTTAATGGAGGTCCTCTACTACAGAACATATTTAATGGAGGTCCTCTACTACAGAACATATTTAATGGGGGTCCTCTACTACAGAACTTATTTAATGGAGGTCCTCTACTATAGAACATATTTAATGGAGGTCCTCTACTACAGAACATATTTAATGGATGTCCTCTACTATAGAACATATTTAATGGAGGTCCTCTACTACAGAACTTATTTAATGGAGGTCCTCTACTATAGAACATATTTAATGGAGGCCCTCTACTATAGAACATATTTAATGGAGGTCCTCTACTATAGAACATATTTAATGGAGGTCCTCTACTATAGAACATATTTAATGGAGGTCCTCTACTACAGAACATATTTAATGGAGGTCCTCTACTACAGAACTTATTTAACGGGGGTCCTCTCTACAGAACATATTTAATGGATGTCCTCTACTATAGAACATATTTAATGAATGTCCTCTACTATACAACATATTTAATGGAGGTCCTCTACTATAGAACATATTTAATGGAGGTCCTCTACTATAGAACATATTTAATGGATGTCCTCTACTATAGAACATATTTAATGGATGTCCTCTACTACAGAACATATTTAATGGGGGTCCTCTACTACAGAACCTATTTAATGAGGGTCCTCTACTACAGAACTTATTTAATGGGGGTCCTCTACTATAGAACATATTTAATGGATGTCCTCTACTACAGAACATATTTAATGGAGGTCCTCTACTACAGAACATTTTTAATGGGGGTCCTCTACTATAGAACATATTTAATGGATGTCCTCTACTATAGAACTTATTTAATGGAGGTCCTCTACTACAGAACATATTTAATGGAGGTCCTATACTACAGAACATATTTAATGGGGGTCCTCTACTACAGAACTTATTTAATGGAGGTCCTCTACTATAGAACATATTTAATGGAGGTCCTCTACTACAGAACATATTTAATGGAGGTCCTCTACTACAGAACTTATTTAACGGGGGTCCTCTACTACAGAACATATTTAATGGATGTCCTCTACTATAGAACATATTTAATGGATGTCCTCTACTATAGAACATATTTAATGGAGGTCCTCTACTATAGAACATATTTAATGGAGGTCCTCTACTATAGAACATATTTAATGGATGTCCTCTACTACAGAACATATTTAATGGATGTCCTCTACTATAGAACATATTTAATGGATGTCCTCTACTACAGTACTTATTTAATGGGGGTCCTCTACTATAGAACATATTTAATGGATGTCCTCTACTATAGAACATATTTAATGGATGTCCTCTACTATAGAACATATTTAATGGAGGTCCTCTACTATAGTACTTATTTAATGGGGGTCATCTACTATAGAACATATTTAATGGATGTCCTCTACTATAGAACATATTTAATGGATGTCCTCTACTATAGAACATATTTAATGGAGGTCCTCTACTATAGAACATATTTAATGGATGTCCTCTACTATAGAACATATTTAATGGATGTCCTCTACTATAGAACATATTTAATGGATGTCCTCTACTACAGTACTTATTTAATGGGGTCCTCTACTATAGAACATATTTAATGGATGTCCTCTACTATAGAACATATTTAATGGAGGTCCTCTACTACAGAACTTATTTAATGGGGGTCCTCTACTATAGAACATATTTAATGGATGTCCTCTACTATAGAACATATTTAATGGGGGTCCTCTACTATAGAACATATTTAATGGATGTCCTCTACTACAGAACATATTTAATGGATGTCCTCTACTATAGAACATATTTAATGGAGGTCCTCTACTATAGAACTTATTTAATGGATGCCCTCTACTACAGAACATATTTAATGGAGGTCCTCTACTACAGAACTTATTTAATGAAGGTCCTCTACTATAGAACATATTTAATGGATGTCCTCTACTATAGAACATATTTAATGGATGTCCTCTACTATAAAACATATTTAATGGATGTCCTCTACTACAGAACATATTTAATGGAGGTCCTCTACTACAGAACTTATTTAATGGAGGTCCTCTACTATAGAACATATTTAATGGAGGTCCTCTACTATAGAACATATTTAATGGATGTCCTCAACTATAGAACATATTTAATGGAGGTCCTCTACTATAGAACATATTTAATGGATGTCCTCTACTACAGAACATATTTAATGGAGGTCCTCTACTACAGAACTTATTTAATGGGGGTCCTCTACTACAGAACTTATTTAATGGAGGTCCTCTACTATAGAACATATTTAATGGAGGTCCTCTACTACAGAACATATTTAATGGATGTCCTCTACTATAGAACATATTTAATGGAGGTCCTCTACTACAGAACTTATTTAATGGAGGTCCTCTACTATAGAACATATTTAATGGAGGCCCTCTACTATAGAACATATTTAATGGAGGTCCTCTACTATAGAACATATTTAATGGAGGTCCTCTACTATAGAACATATTTAATGGAGGTCCTCTACTACAGAACATATTTAATGGAGGTCTTCTACTACAGAACTTATTTAACGGGGGTCCTCTACTACAGAACATATTTAATGGATGTCCTCTACTATAGAACATATTTAATGAATGTCCTCTACTATACAACATATTTAATGGAGGTCCTCTACTATAGAACATATTTAATGGAGGTCCTCTACTATAGAACATATTTAATGGATGTCCTCTACTATAGAACATATTTAATGGATGTCCTCTACTACAGAACATATTTAATGGGGGTCCTCTACTACAGAACCTATTTAATGAGGGTCCTCTACTACAGAACTTATTTAATGGGGGTCCTCTACTATAGAACATATTTAATGGATGTCCTCTACTACAGAACATATTTAATGGAGGTCCTCTGCTACAGAACATTTTTAATGGGGGTCCTCTACTATAGAACATATTTAATGGATGTCCTCTACTATAGAACTTATTTAATGGAGGTCCTCTACTATAGAACATATTTAATGGATGTCCTTTACTATAGAACATATTTAATGGAGGTCCTCTACTATAGAACATATTTAATGGATGTCCTCTACTATAGAACATATTTAATGGATGTCCTCTACTATAGAACATATTTAATGGATGTCCTCTACTTTAGAACATATTTAATGGATGTCCTCTACTATAGAACATATTTAATGGAGGTCCTCTACTACAGTACTTATTTAATGGGGTCATCTACTATAGAACATATTTAATGGATGTCCTCTACTATAGAACATATTTAATGGATGTCCTCTACTATAGAACATATTTAATGGAGGTCCTCTACTATAGAAAATATTTAATGGATGTCCTCTACTATAGAACATATTTAATGGATGTCCTCTACTATAGAACATTTTTAATGGATGTCCTCTTCTACAGTACTTATTTAATGGGGGTCCTCTACTATAGAACATATTTAATGGATGTCCTCTACTATAGAACATATTTAATGGATGTCCTCTATTATAGAACATATTTAATGAAGGTCCTCTACTACAGTACTTATTTAATGGGGGGTCATCTACTATAGAACATATTTAATGGATGTCCTCTACTATATAACATATTTAATGGATGTCCTCTACTATAGAACATATTTAATGGAGGTCCTCTACTATAGAACATATTTAATGGATGTCCTCTACTACAGAACATATTTAATGGAGGTCCTCTACTACAGAACGTATTTAATGAAGGTCCTCTACTATAGAACATATTTAATGGATGTCCTCTACTATAGTACATATTTAATGGATGTCCTCTACTATAAAACATATTTAATGGATGTCCTCTACTACAGAACATATTTAATGGAGGTCCTCTACTACAGAACATATTTAATGGGGGTCCTCTACTACAGAACTTATTTAATGGAGGTCCTCTACTATAGAACATATTTAATGGAGGTCCTCTACTATAGAACATATTTAATGGAGGTCCTCTACTACAGAACTAATTTAACGGGGGTCCTCTACTATAGAACATATTTAATGGATGTCCTCTACTATAGAACATATTTAATGGATGTCCTCTACTATAGAACATATTTAATGGAGGTCCTCTACTATAGAACATATTTAATGGATGTCCTCTACTATAGAACATATTTAATGGAGGTCCTCTACTATAGAACATATTTAATGGATGTCCTCTACTATAGAACATATTTAATGGATGTCCTCTACTATAGAACATACTTAATGGATGTCCTCTACTACAGTACTTATTTAAATGGGGTCCTCTACTATAGAACATATTTAATGGATGTCCTCAACTACCGAACATATTTAATTGGGGTCCTCGACAATAGAACTTATTTAATGGAGGTCCACTACTACAGAACTTATTTAATGGGGGTCCTCTACTATAGAACTTATTTAATGGAGGTCCTCAAATACAGAACATATTTAATGGAGGTCCTCTATACAGAACATATTTAATGGAGGTCCTCTACTACAGAACTTATTTAATGGGGGTCCTCTACTACAGAACTTATTTAATGGGGGTCCTCTACTACAGAACTTATTTAATGGGGGTCCTCTACTATAGAACTTATTTAATGGAGGTCCTCAACTACAGAACATATTTAATGGAGGTCCTCTACTATAGAACATATTTAATGGAGGTCCTCTACTACACAACATATTTAATGGGGTCCTCTACTACAGAACTTATTTAATGGGGTCCTCTACTATAGAACATATTTAATGGATGTCCTCTACTATAGAACATATTTAATGGAGGTCCTCTACTACAGAACATATTTAATGGGGTCCTCTACTACAGAACCTATTTAATGAGGGTCCTCTACTACAGAACTTATTTAATGGGGGTCCTCTACTATAGAACATATTTAATGGATGTCCTCTACTACAGAACATATTTAATGGAGGTCCTTTACTACAGAACATATTTAATGGGGGTCCTCTACTACAGAACTTATTTAATGGAGGTCCTCTACTATAGAACATATTTAATGGAGGTCCTCTACTACAGAACATATTTAATGGAGGTCCTCTACTACAGAACTTATTTAACGGGGGTCCTCTACTACAGAACATATTTAATGGATGTCCTCTACTATAGAACATATTTAATGGATGTCCTCTACTATAGAACATATTTAATGGAGGTCCTCTACTATAGAACATATTTAATGGAGGTCCTCTACTATAGAACATATTTAATGGATGTCCTCTACTACAGAACATATTTAATGGATGTCCTCTACTATAGAACATATTTAATGGATGTCCTCTGCTACAGTACTTATTTAATGGGGGTCCTCTACTATAGAACATATTTAATGGATGTCCTCTACTATAGAACATATTTAATGGATGTCCTCTACTATAGAACATATTTAATGGAGGTCCTCTACTACAGTACTTATTTAATGGGGGTCATCTACTATAGAACATATTTAATGGATGTCCTCTACTATAGAACATATTTAATGGATGTCCTCTACTATAGAACATATTTAATGGAGGTCCTCTACTATAGAACATATTTAATGGATGTCCTCTACTATAGAACATATTTAATGGATGTCCTCTACTATAGAACATATTTAATGGATGTCCTCTACTACAGTACTTATTTAATGGGTGTCCTCTACTATAGAACTTATTTAATGGATGTCCTCTACTATAGAACATATTTAATGGAGGTCCTCTACTACAGTACTTATTTAATGGGGGTCATCTACTATAGAACATATTTAATGGATGTCCTCTACTATAGAACATATTTAATGGGGGTCCTCTACTATAGAACATATTTAATGGATGTCCTCTACTATAGAACATATTTAATGGATGTCCTCTACTATAGAACATATTTAATGGAGGTCCTCTACTATAGAACATATTTAATGGATGCCCTCTACTACAGAACATATTTAATGGAGGTCCTCTACTACAGAACTTATTTAATGAAGGTCCTCTACTATAGAACATATTTAATGGATGTCCTCTACTATAGAACATATTTAATGGATGTCCTCTACTATAAAACATATTTAATGGATGTCCTCTACTACAGAACATATTTAATGGAGGTCCTCTACTACAGAACTTATTTAATGGAGGTCCTCTACTATAGAACATATTTAATGGAGGTCCTCTACTATAGAACATATTTAATGGATGTCCTCAACTATAGAACATATTTAATGGAGGTCCTCTACTATAGAACATATTTAATGGATGTCCCTCTACTACAGAACATATTTAATGGAGGTCCTCTACTACAGAACATATTTAATGGGGGTCCTCTACTACAGAACTTATTTAATGGAGGTCCTCTACTATAGAACATATTTAATGGAGGTCCTCTACTACAGAACATATTTAATGGATGTCCTCTACTATAGAACATATTTAATGGAGGTCCTCTACTACAGAACTTATTTAATGGAGGTCCTCTACTATAGAACATATTTAATGGAGGCCCTCTACTATAGAACATATTTAATGGAGGTCCTCTACTATAGAACATATTTAATGGAGGTCCTCTACTATAGAACATATTTAATGGAGGTCCTCTACTACAGAACATATTTAATGGAGGTCTTCTACTACAGAACTTATTTAACGGGGTCCTCTACTACAGAACATATTTAATGGATGTCCTCTACTATAGAACATATTTAATGAATGTCCTCTACTATACAACATATTTAATGGAGGTCCTCTACTATAGAACATATTTAATGGAGGTCCTCTACTATAGAACATATTTAATGGATGTCCTCTACTATAGAACATATTTAATGGATGTCCTCTACTATAGAACATATTTAATGGATGTCCTCTACTACAATACTTATTTAATGGGGGTCCTCTACTATAGAACATATTTAATGGATGTCCTCTACTATAGAACATATTTAATGGATGTCCTCTACTATAGAACATATTTAATGGAGGTCCTCTACTACAGTACTTATTTAAATGGGGTCCTCTACTATAGAACATATTTAATGGATGTCCTCTACTATAGAACATATTTAATGGAGGTCCTCTACTACAGTACTTATTTAATGGGGGTCATCTACTATAGAACATATTTAATGGATGTCCTCTACTATAGAACATATTTAATGGATGTCCTCAACTATAGAACATATTTAATGGAGGTCCTCTACTATAGAACATATTTAATGGATGTCCTCTACTACAGAACATATTTAATGGAGGTCCTCTACTACAGAACTTATTTAATGAAGGTCCTCTACTATAGAACATATTTAATGGATGTCCTCTACTATAGAACATATTTAATGGATGTCCTCTACTATAAAACATATTTAATGGATGTCCTCTACTACAGAACATATTTAATGGAGGTCCTCTACTACAGAACTTATTTAATGGAGGTCCTCTACTATAGAACATATTTAATGGAGGTCCTCTACTATAGAACATATTTAATGGATGTCCTCAACTATAGAACATATTTAATGGAGGTCCTCTACTATAGAACATATTTATTGGAGGTTCTCTACTATAGAACATATTTAATGGATGTCCTCTACTATAGAACATATTTAATGGATGTCCTCTACTATAGAACATATTTAATGGAGGTCCTCTACTATAGAACATATTTAATGGATGACCTCTACTATAGAACATATGTAATGGATGTCCTCTACTACAGTACTTATTTAATGGGGTCCTCTACTATAGAAAAAAATTTAATGGAGGTCCTCTACTACAGAACATATTTAATGGATGTCCTCTACTATAGAACATATTTAATGGAGGTCCTCTACTACAGAACATATTCAATGGAGGTCCTCTACTAAAGAACATATTTAATGGAGGTCCTCTACTACAGAACTTATTTAATGGAGGTCCTCTACTACAGAACTTATTTAATGGGCGTCCTCTACTACAGAACTTATTTAATGGGGGTCCTCTACTATAGAACTTATTTAATGGGGGTCCTCTACTACAGAACATATTTAATGGATGTCCTCTACTACAGAACTTATTTAATGGGCGTCCTCTACTACAGAACTTATTTAATGGGCGTCCTCTACTATAGAACTTATTTAATGGGGGTCCTCTACTATATAACATATTTAATGGATGTCCTCTACTACAGAACTTATTTAATGGGCGTCCTCTACTACAGAACTTATTTAATGGGGGTCCTCTACTATAGAACTTATTTAATGGGGGTCCTCTACTATAGAACTTATTTAATGGGGGCCCTCTACTATAGAACTTATTTAATGGGCGTCCTCTACTACAGAACTTATTTAATTGGGGTCCGCTACTACAGAATTTATTTAATTGGGGTCCGCTACTACAGAACTTATTTAATTGGGGTCCGCTACTACAGAACTTATTTAATTGGGGTCCGCTACTACAGAACTTATTTAATTGGGGTCCGCTACTACAGAACTTATTTAATTGGGGTCCGCTACTACAGAACTTATTTAATTGGGTCTGCTACTACAGAACTTATTTAATGGCGGTCCTTTACTACAGAACTTATTTAATGGCGGTCCGTTACTACAGAACCTATTAAATTGGGGTCCGCGGTAAAGGAAAGTTGTGAGAACCGCTTGTCTACACCACGTGACAAAATTGTCCTCCTGGGTTTTCCAAGTTAGGAAATTCTGTGTATGTGTGTGTGGCTGTCAGACCGCCCTTTGCCTCAAACCGTAACTGCCAGGTAATTGAATGTTTTCTTCAACCGTCCACGGCCGCTAGGAGGACTTAACAGTGCCCTTCTCATGTCTACGCAGCGCTTCGCTCGCTGCCCCCATAAACGGGATCAGTTGAAACTGTTCATGGACGTTCATTAAGAGAATCAGTTTGGCCTCGTCGATCTATTGTACTTACCAAACGAGCACTTTCGCGAGTACAATAGCCCACGTCCACAATTCCGCTTACATTTTTGACAACCACAGCTCATTATCCCCGCGGTGCTAGTGTCCGGCTGTAGTCGGACATAATGAACCAATGTATCGGCTCAGATAACATCTGTTAGTTACACTGGCGACTAGATACCATCTTTCCAGGTAAATTATTTCATTCTTACGCCTCGAGAGCCCAGTACGAGAGAACCGAGATTTGTACTCTTGATATCTGACGGGATTAGGGGTACAATTTTCCGGCGCTTTCATCGCCGGTGGCTAGCGCCTCATTGTGGGACCCTCCTTGGCTACCCGCCAGGACATGCAATCAAAACGGATGGTTTCCTCAGTCATGCTTCTGCGTTATGTTCACGCGATACAGGAGCTGCCGAGCATGAAAGAGTGCTACAACTTCGCCGAGTTGACACACACTAGCTGCGACCTCCTACATCGTAGCCCACGGTACAGGCCGCGTTCACCGCCCGGTGGTATCCCCCCAACAAATACCACATACTGCTATCTTTACCTACAAATACCGCATATAGGTATCTTTACCTACAAATACCACATATAGCTATCTTTACCTACAAATACCACATATAGCTATCTTTACCTACAAATACCACATATAGCTATCTTTACCTACAAATACCACATATAGCTATCTTTACCTACAAATACCGTATATAGATATCTTTACCTACAAATACCACATATAGCTATCTTTACCTACAAATACCGTATATAGATATCTTTACCTACAAATACCACATATAGCTATCTTTACCTACAAATACCGCATATAGGTATCTTTACCTACAAATACCACATATATGTATCTTTACCTACAAATACCACATATAGCTATCTTTACCTACAAATACCACATATAGCTATCTTTACCTACAAATACCACATATAGCTATCTTTACCTACAAATACAACAACATTGGCCATTGTGGATAAATGATAAAACAAGAATATTGTCTCTAGAGGGAAACTTCCGAGGCGATAGATCAGTGAATCATTTCAGAGGAAGAGGTTTGTAGCGCTTGGAAAAAAAATCAAGAACACTAGATGGTCCGAAGTAGGATCGAACTCGTACTCCTCGGCATAGCGCCTTGCCACGAGAAACAAACGTTGGAGCACACAACCCACAAGGCTAACTAAAAAGATAGCTATCAATGGCGATTATAGCCATGAGTAGACCTGTGTGAAAGACATTGCTGGGTTAGTGTCTACTAAAATCTATTGAGAAGGTGGAGATAGATAGATAGATAGATAGATAGATAGATAGATAGATAGATAGATAGATAGATAGATGATAGATAGATAGATAGATAGATAGATAGATAGATAGATAGATAGATAGATAGATAGATAGCTTCTTCTTTCCTTCCTCATTTGCCTTTCAGCGTCGAGGGGAGATATAATTTGCGGTCTTTTGCTCTTCTGTTCGCCTCTTCTGCTGTTATGTTTCCTAGTGCTTCTAATATTCCATCGGCCCATCTTTTTCGTGGTCCTCCCTTGGGTCTGGTGTTCTCACAACGTTTGTTGAAGGCTCGTTGTGTTGTGTTTTGTTCTTTCTGCCTTGTCACGTGGCCAAACCATTTTATCTGTTGTTTCCTTATATATTCTATGGCGGGGGCTATTCCTAGCTTTTTTCTCAGTTCTTCATTTCTGATCTTCTATCTTAGACAGAATAGCAAAAAGACAGAAGTAATGATAACAACAAAGAGAAAGACATCACCTCAGTGCAGAATAAAGACAAGTGGAACAATATTAAAACAGATAAATGAATTTAAATATTTGGGAACTTTGTTAACCTCAGACGGAAGATGTACAAAAGAGGTGAGATGCAGAATGGCTCAGGCAAAAGCAGCTTTCCAAAAATGAGGAAGATATATGCAATCTATTTTTGACAATAGAAACAAGAAAAAGAGTTCTAAAATGTTATATAGAGCCAGTCTTAACATATGGATGCGAATCATGGACAATAGGACAACAGACAAGAAAATCACTGGAGTCTGTAGAAATGCGGTTTTACAGAAGAATGTTGAGAGTACCATGGACAGCTAAGAAGAGTAATGAAAAAGTTCTGAAAGAGGGCAAAGCAAAAAGAGAGCTAATTTCCAATATTAGGGTGAGACAATCATCATTTTTGGCCATATAATGAAAAGAGAACAACTGGAATATATTGTAACCAACTGGAAGAATTGAGGGACGAAGAGATAGATGGAAGCAAAGAGAAAAATATAACAGACAACTTAATAAGAGAATGGCTTGGCAGAAGGTCAACAACAGAAATGATAAATAACTGCCGAGATCGAAATCGTGGAGAGACATGATCACCTACGCCAGTAGGCCTGGTACTTGATGATGATGATGATCTTAGACAGATAGATTAAACATCGAGGTGTTGGTGCGAAGCAAGGGAAGTAAGCATTATGCTGCCACTCACCAGAGTTCGGGGTCAGGGATGTTTGTTATCTCCCATGTTTACCTGTTGGGAAGACAAGACTGCCATTCACGAAGTTCCTCTTGGCTTGTTCCTCCTGGCGTGGGCTGCTCAGCTGTTGCGGAAATACCCGCGACTCTTGTGTTCCCCCTGTTGTAACGGTCGTACACTCCTTTAACAGATCGCTTATCAATATTTGTATATAATAATAATTACGTGCAAACAGTGGAACAACTCAGAGGATTTTCATTTATTGGGTGACGTCTCCAATCGAAGGTTGGCTACCATGGAGCGTCATTTGACTCTGTCTCTTGCCTTGATGTTGCACGTTTTTGTCATAGATTCACATGTCCACCATTTGGTATTATCAGTCCACTTTAGTCTTGGTCTGCCTCGTTTGCCTTCTACCGTCCCTTCCAAGAAGACTTCAAGAAAGATGTTCTGTCTCTCCACATATTCACATGTCCACATGTCCACATGATCAAGTTAGAATTGTGTATTTGATTGACAGCTTCACAACTTCCTTGTTTGTGTTCTTTTCCTTCCACCCAATTCTCACAATTTTCCTATCATCATCATCATCATGTGCCATACTGGTTGGCGTAGGCGATCGTGTCCATCCACAATCTTCTATCGACAATGCATCGTACCAATTCTGTTGTCGACTGTTTTTCCTGCCATGACATCAAGCTATTAGTATCTTCATTCTTTATCGTCCGCGATCTTTCTTTCTCTGTATTTTGTCAGTTGTAACCAAGTATTTCAACTTTTCTCTTCTCATGACATGCCCGAAAAATGTTGATTGCTTCTTTCTGATGTTTTTTAGGAGTTCCCTTTTTGTGTTGGCCTCTTTGAGAATTTCCTCATTGGTCTTTTTAGCTGTCCGGGGAACTTTCAACATTCTTCTGAGAAATTCCATCTCTGTGACCTCAAATGTCTTTTCATTTGTTTGTTTACTGTCCTTGATTGGCTTCCATAGGTCAGAATTGGTTCTATATAGCTCCGGTGAACTCTCTTTCTCACTTCTATTGACATACTACTTGTTGCATAAGCCGTTTTTTTTTCATTTTCTGAAATGCTGTAGCATTTTCTTATAGATCCACATTTCAAAGGTTCCAATGTTGTGCTCTGGCACGCCGAACTATAGATCCACATTTCAAAGGTTCCAATGTTGTGCTCTGGCACTCCGAGACAAGAAGTAGCTAATAAATCAACACAATCGTCCAGGTGTTTGAGTCAGCGCACCACACGCCAGCAACAACATCAAGCACATATGAGGTGCTGGTGGTTGGGTAAGATGAACCACACAATCGTCCAGGTGTTTGAGTCAGCGCACAGCACGCCAGCAACAACATCAAGCACATATGAGGTGCTGGTGGTTGGGTAAGATGAACCACACTCAAACCTGTCTCCAAAAACAGGGAGCCACATCAGGTGGTCGATTTGTGTTCACTGTGCTCCATCCCGCAAACTTCATACAACAATGATCCATCAGAGTACATCAATACAACGATGTTTTAACAAGGAGTTGACGGGAGATTTGTTTCATAAATTTATAATGTCATTCTTTTAACAAACAGGTTTTAAATTTAAATATATATATATAGCTTGATGTTTGATAACTTGCATGTTGTTTATTATCACGGTTAAGCTGGTTATCGGTCACATTGAACGAAGTCTTCCATTGATCATCGTTCCGTGTCATTACGAAACTTTGGAACAGGCTTATTACCCCCCCCCCCCACCCGCCCACTTTTCACAAAAACAACCCCCATAAAATTGGACATAAACATCCCTGACAGATGTAGGTAATGTCAAGGTCAAGTACGAGACTTGAACCGGAATCTTAGCACGCGAGTTTTTACCCATATGTGCTCGGCCGCCTATCCAGAAATGTTCGGAGACTTCTGGATAGAGTCGCTTCGAGCATCAAAACTCACGATGAGAGACGACATTCCTCACCCTCCCAGAGTACTACCCTGGTACCCATTCCTTCCAGCGGCTGGGTCGACCGTGGGGATATTTTTTCTCCAACCACGAGTACAACTCACACTGCTTCCAGCGGGAATCGAATTAGGGTTGTCCGAACGTCGGTAGCCCAGTCTGGTGGTTTTCCAACTCGGCTACCGAACAAACGTAGACATAGGCATTCCAGAAAAATGTAAACACAGACATCACAGACCAACGTAAGCAAAGACGTTACAGACAACGTAAACATAGACGTCACAGACAACGTAAACATAGACGTCACAGACAACGTAAACATTGACGTCACAGACAACGTAAACATAGACGTTACAGACAACGTAAACATAGACGTCACAGACAACGTAAACATAGACATCACAGACGAACATAAGCATAGACATCCAAACACATATGGACATAGACATCACAAACACACATGGACACAGACTTCCCAAACACACATGGACACAAACATCCCAAACACACATGGACACAGACAACCCAAACACGCATGGACATAGACATCCCAAACAATCATGGACACAGACATCTCAAACACACATGGACATAGACATCCCAAACACACATGGATATAAACTTCCCAAACACTCATGACACAGACATCCCAAACACACATGGACATAGACATCCCAAACACACATGGACATAGACATCCCAAGCACCCATGGACATAGACATCACAAACACACATGGACATAGACATCCCAAACATACATGGGCATAGACATCACAAACACACATGGACACAGACAACCCAAACACACATGGACATAGACATGCCAAACAATCATGGACACAGACATCCCAAACACACATGGACATAGACATCCCAAACACACATGGATATAAACATCCCAAACACACATGGACATAGACATCCCAAACACACATGGACATAAACATCCCAAACACACATGGACACAGACATCCCAACACACATGGACATATACATCCCAAAACACACATGGACATAGACATACCAGACACACATGGACATAGACATCACAAACATACATGGACATAGACATCTCAAACACACATGGACATAGACATCCCAAACACACATGGACATAGACATTCCAAGCACACATGGACATAGACATCCCAAACACACATGGACATAGACATCTCAAACACACATGGACATAGACATTCCAAGCACACATGGACATAGACATCTCAAACACACATGGACATAGACATCTCAAACACACATGGACATAGACATCCCAAACACACATGGACATAGACATTCCAAGCACACATGGACATAGACATCCCAAACACACATGGACATAGACATCTTAAACACACATGGACATAGACATTCCAAGCACACATGGACATAGACATCTCAAACACACATGGACATAGACATCCCAAACACACATGGACATAGACATTCCAAGCACACATGGACATAGACATCACAAACACACATGGACACAGACAACCCAAACACACATGGACATAGACATCCCCAACACACATGGACATAGACATCACAAACACACATGAACATAGACATCCCAAACACACATGGACATAGACATCCCAAGATCACAGACCACAATATTCGTCACCGTTTTGTTCTCCCGCAGAGCTTAGATGAGGTACCGCTGTCCCGGCCTCTTGTCCGCCCTTACATTCCAAGGTAATGGCAGATAGAACTAGCGGGATCAATGGCATTCTTGGTGACAACTCCGCGGGGCCGTGAACATTCCAGAACACGTGGTAGGACTTTAGTTAGGATCTGACCATCTTTGTGTCTTGTATTCGTCATCTGAATATTCAGCCCGGACCGTTCTGCCTGGCTGGAACGTCCATCAGTTTCACTCATAACTTGTAGGTAATCATGTTCTTCTCTGTTGTTGACGACAGACCGCTCATGTCGGGCTGGTCATGTCAATGGTCTCAGTCATTCTCATGGCGCTACGATCATCTGGCCGGACCTCGGCGGCTGGGAGTACGGAGCGCATGTCTATGGTTTTATCAGTGATGTTTCTACTTGTGAAATGTGGGAGTACGGAGCGCATGTCTATGGTTTATCAGTGATGTTTCTACTTGTGAAATGTGGGAGTACGGAGATAGAGAGAGTGAAAGCGAGAGAAAGAGAGAGAAAAGAGAGAGAAAAGAGAGATAAAGAGAGAGAGAAGCGAAAGAGAGAGAGAGAGAGTGAAAGCGAGAGAGAGAGAGAGAGAGAGAGAGAGTGAAAGCGTGAGAGGGAGAGAGAGAAAGTGAAAGCGAGAGAGGGGGAGAGAGTGAAAGCGAGAGAAAGAGAGAGAAAAGAGAGATAAAAGAGAGAGAGAAGCGAACAAGAGAGAGAGAGAGTGAAAGCAGAGAGAGAGAGAGAGAGAGAGAGTGAAAGCGTGAGAGGAAGAGACAGAAAGTGAAAGCGAGAGAGGGGGAGAGAGTGAAAGCGAGAGAGAAAGGGAAAGAGAGTGAAAGCAAGAGAGTGATAGAGTGAAAGCGAAGGAGGGAGAGAGATAGTGAAAGCGAAAGAGTGAGAGAGAAAGTAAAAGCGAGAGAGTGAGAGAGTAAAAGCGAGAGAGGGAGAGTGAAAGCGAAAGATAGATAGATAGATAGATAGAGAGAGAGAGAGAGAGAGAGAGAGAGAGAAGTGAAAGCGAGAGAGGGATAAAGCTTTAACTATGAATTGACAGTAAATATTTTTGAAAGGATGATTTGTCGCCATATTTTGATAGCCGGTGAGAACAAGTAGAGCAACGCTAGTCACGTGGTAGGGCTAACTTCCTGTAGCGATTTACTATCCCGGCATATGTTTAACAATAGACGAACATCTTCACTTACATTAGCATTGGCATAAGTAACTAACTGTATGTAGCTAACTGTGAGTAACTAACTACGAGTAACTAACTGTGAGTAACTAACTGTGAGTAACTAACTACGAGTAACTAACTGTGAGTAACTAACTGTGAGTAACTAACTGTGAGTAACTAACTGTGAGTAACTAACTGTAAGTAACTAACTACGAGTAACTAACTGTGAGTAACTAACTGTGAGTAACTAACTGTGAGTAACTAACTGTGAGTAACTAACTGTAAGTAACTAACTGTGAGTAACTAACTGTGAGTAACTAACTGTGAGTAACTAACTGTGAGTAACTAACTGTAAGTACTAACTAGTAACTAACTGTGAGTAACTAACTGTGAGTAACTAACTGTGAGTAACTAACTGTGAGTAACTAACTGTGAGTAACTAACTGTGAGTAACTAACTGTGAGTAACTAACTGTGAGTAACTAACTAACTGTGAGTAACTAACTACGAGTAACTAGTAACTAACTGTGAGTAACTAACTGCGTAACTAACTGTAACTAACTACGAGTAACTAACTGCGAGTAACTAACTATGAGTAACTAACTATGAGTAACAAACTAGAGTAACTAACTGTGAGTAACTAACTACGAGTAACTAACTGCGAGTAACTAACTGTGAGTAACTAACTACGAGTAACTAACTGCGAGTAACTAACTGTGAGTAACTAACTGCGAGTAACTAACTACGAGTAACTAACTGTGAGTAACTAACTGTGAGTAACTAACTGTGAGTAAACTAACTACGAGTAACTAACTGTGAGTAACTAACTGTGAGTAACTAACTACGAGTAACTAACTGTGAGTAACTAACTGTGAATAACTAACTACTACGCGTGACTAATTACTTAAAGAACTGAATGACTAAGTAGCTAACTAACCACTTAAAAAACTGACAAACTAAATAGTTAACGAAATAGCTAACTAGCCACTAAAATAACCGGATGACTAACGAAATAGTTTACTAACCACTTTAAAAATATTTACAGACTAAATAAATAGCTAGATAATTAGTAAACATATTAACTAACTAAATAATTGTTTAATTTACTAACTACTAACTAGCTAACTAAGCAGCTAACTACTAGGTGTCTAACTAACTAGCTATCTAGCAAAGCTAACTAACCAATTAACTAGCTAGCTAACTAGCTACAGAAAAGGCCTGGAACAACACGAAACTAACACTAAAGACCAAACTCTTAATATATCAAACTTGTGTGCTTAGCACACTATTATATGGATCTGAAACATGGACAACATACTCAAATCACGAAAAAAGACTAAATGTCTTCTACATGCGTTGACTCCACAGAATAATGCACATCAAATGGCAGGACAAAATAACCAACTTAACTGTCCTGTAACGTGCTAAGACCCTAACAATCATGTCGTTGCTCAGAAGTCGAAGACTAAGATGGCTGGGGCACGTCCAGCGAATGGAAGAAAAACGCACCCAAGGCAAATACTATATGGCGAGCTAAAACACGGAAAATACGAATCGGCAGACCTAAACTACGATATAGAGATATCTGTAAATCATCTCTGAATGATTTCACCATCTATGAAAATGACTGGGAACATCTGGCAAGTGATCGCACATCATGGAGAGCATGTATAAGGAATGGTATAACATCATTTGAGACTGTGCTAAGGCAAAACTTAGAAGAGAAAAGACTCATGAAAAAGGATGGGAAACCCTGTGGATCAGTGGGCCTGACTTGTTCATTCTGTGGCCTTTGTGATTGTCAAACATTGGTAGAATTAGCCACGAGAGAACCTGTTCGACAAAAACAAAACCTCCAAAAAAAAAAAAAAAAATACACCATAGCCTCCACTAGACCGTCTGACAAGGCGAAAAGGGCCATAATTACTAGCTAACTAATTAACTTACTAGCTAGCTAATTAACTAACAAACTGACTAACTAACCTGCTAACGAAGTAACGAACGAGCTAACTAACTAGCTGACTAACTAACTAGCCAACAACTAGCTAGCTAACTAACTTACTAGCTAGATAACCAACTAACTAACCAACTAACTAACCAACTAACTAACCAACTAACTAACCAACTAACTAACTAACCAACTAACTAACCAACTAACTAACCAACTAACTAACTAACCAACTAACTAACCAACTAACTAACCAACTAACGTACCTGCTAATTAAATAACCAGCTAACTAACAATCAAACTGGACTACAAAGGACAAGAGGTAGGGTTCGATCCCAATCGACGGGTTCCAGGTTCACCCAGCCTTAAATGGGTACCAGATTTTTTATGGGAAAGTAAACAGGCACGTGCATAATACCGACCACATTACCCCAAAAATCATGTGCTGAAGGTCTGTAAAATATTTATGGTCACTAACACCATATTCCCTATACACCACTTGGCGTGACGGAGCTCTTTACTTACTTTACTAACTAACAATCAAGCTGACTGACTGGATAACTAGCTAACTAACTAGCTAACCGACCAACCAACCAACCAACCAACCAACCAACCAACCAACCAACCAACCAACCAACCAACCAACCAACCAACTAACTAACTAGCTAGATAACTAGCTAACTAAATAGCCAACGAAGTAATCTACTAACTAGTACACTTACTAACTAACTAATTATCGAACTAACTGGCAAACTAATAAGGCATTCACCTAACTGATTGACTAACTAACTAATTAGCGAACTAACTGGCAAACTAATAGGCATTCACCTAACTGATTGACTAACTAACTAATTAGCGAACTAACTGGCAAACTAATAGGCATTCACCTAACTGATTGACTAACTAACTAATTAGCTAGCTAACTAAGCAACCCACTAAGTGGATATCATCTAAAATGCAGACCCCTGTAGGAAGCAAGAGGCATTTGAGACTCATTCACGCGCGCGCACACACACACACTCACACTCACACTCACACAGTTAGAGACAGAGAGAAGACGAAGATAAAAGTTGCAACATCTTTCAAACAACACGGCAGAGACTTTCTATTCCTGGAGAAGGTAGCCAGACCAAGACATGATTGCTTCTTGGTCACTTTTGAGTCCAAGTTGAGCCTATTGAGATCTCGCAGTCACACAGTCTCCCACAGACCATCGCCACACAGTCTCCCACAGACCATCGTCTTACAGTCTCCCACAGACCATCGCCACACAGTCTCCCACAGACCATCGCCACACAGTCTCCCACAGACCATCGCCACACAGTCTCCCACAGACCATCGTCTTACAGTCTCCCATAGACCGTCGTCACACAATCTTCATTAGTCCTTCGTTACTCATTCATAGACCATCGTCAAACAGTGTCTCATAGATCATCGTCACACAGTCTCCCACAGACCATCGCCACACAGTCTCCCACAGACCGTCGTTATACAGTCTCCCATAGACCGTCGTTACACAGTCTCCCATAGACCGTCGTTACAGTCTCCCATAGACTGTCGTTACACGGTCTCCCATAGACCGTCGTTACACCGTCTCCCATAGGCCGTCGTTGCACCGTCTCCCATAGACCGTCGTTACACAGTCTCCCATAGACCGTCGTTACACAGTCTCCCATAGACCGTCGTTACACCGTCTCCCATAGACCGTAGTTACACAGTCTCCCATAGACCGTCGTTACACCGTCTCCCATAGACCGTCGTTACACAGTCTCCCATTGACCGTCGTTACATCGTCTCCCATAGACCGTCGTTACACCGTCTCCCATAGACCGTCGTTACACAGTTTCCCATAGACCGTCGTTACACCGTCTCCCATAGAACGTCGTTACACAGTCTCCCATAGACCGTCGTTACACCGTCTCCCATAGACCGTCGTTACACCGTCTCCCATAGACCGTCGTTACACCGTCTCCCATAGACAATCGTCACACCGTCTCCCATAGACCGTCGTTACACCGTCTCCCATAGACCGTCGTTACACCGTCTCCCATAGACCGTCGTTACACAGACTTCCGAAAAGAAATAGCGCATTCTGTCAGAGCCAATGTTCGCTGATCTGAGAGGGCGCTGTCAAAGAAAATGGAAGTTGTCGACAAGTGCAAGAAGCTTGCTTTTATCTTCTGATGGTCTGTGCTACCGTGGCGGGCTGAAACACGCCCTCAGCTCCGTCGGTGATGACGGCCAACACAACCTTGCGCAAAGTTGTAGAAGATATTGTAGATTGTGATAAATAGATGGAAATAAACGTAAACACAAAACAACAAGAAAGGCCTCAGTCTCAATAGTAATAAAACTGAAGTAATGACCTCATCGAAGAAACAATCATCATCTTCATGCAGCATAACAAAAATAAACAAGACAAAACTGAAATAAATGAAACGCCTCAAATTCTTTGGCACTATAATAAGATGGACGATGCACCACAGAAATAAAAAGCAGAATAGCTCAGGCCAAAATAGCATTTCAGAAAATGAAAATCGTCTTATACAACGAGTCTATGTCGATTGAAGTGAGAAAGAGGCAATTCTGGCATATGAAAGCGAATCATGGACATTAGTGAAACAAATGAAAAGACCATTAGAGGCCACAGAGATGGGATTTCTCAAAAGAATATTGAAAGTTCCCTGGACAGCTAAAAAGACCAGTGAGGAAATTCTCAAAAAGGGAGCTTCTAATAAACATCAGAAAGAAACAATCAACATTTTTCGGGCACATCATGAGAAGAGGAAAGCTGGAATACTTCGTTACAACAGGCACAATTTAGGGAAAGAGAGATCGCGAACTTACAAAGAGAGAAGATACTGGATAACCTGGTGCTATGACACAAAAACAGTCAACAACAGAATTGATACGATGCATGGTGGATAGAAGATTGTGGAAGGACATAATCGCCTACGCCAACCTGTATGGCACGTGATGATGATGATATAGAAGACAGAAATATCAGGTATTGCTTTGTGGGTGAGAGGATGGTGGGAGCAACATCTACACTTGATTTGATGACTCACTGGGTGGTCTATAAATAAACTTCTCAGACAACAGAACGGTTAAAGACAACGACAACAGAAGTAGCGACGACTATCCTGATTATCGGCAATCTTATCCTGGCTTATCATTCCCGACAACAGAAACGCGTGCATGCTTTGCTCTCTTGCTGTCATGTCCCAGATACCACTTGATTCTCTGTTTGGCCAACCCTCGACTTATCGCTCAAGAAAAGCTTTTGACTAACGAGATATAAGCCACCCAAACGGCCAGGTCTTCCTCTTGAGTTCACCAGCCGTTTACAATTCATGAACATTGATTAAAAGCTATAAATACCATGGATAGAAAATTCCACACACACACAGAGCGACAAAAGAGTAGCGCTGCAGATCTTGGTTTGTCCTGGGACTGGTGCAGTTTGCCTTTGTGTTGTTCTGGCCGTGATGAAGTGTGCGCAACAGGGGCCCCATTCACGCTGGGAGAGTTCACGGGGAAACCATCTTTTTTTCCCTCTGTAAGAACATCGCAGGTGCTCGTCTCATGAGTGGATCGTTCGTGGCTTGTGTGAGATCGCAGATCAGGACATTCCTTCTCAGTCTAATGTTACACTAACCGCCGTTTCCTTTTAAAATCCAGGACAGTAACTTTATGTAAAGTTACTAATACCATATCACAGTTATAGTAACTTTCTTGATTGAGTAAAGGTAAAGCTACCGTACGAGGGAGCTCCTAAAAAACATCAGAAAGAAACAATCAACATTTTTCAGGCACACGATGAGAAGAGGAAAATTGGAATACTTGGTTACAACTGGCAAAATACAGGGAAAGAGAGATCGTGGACAACAAAAATAGAAAATACTGGATAGCTTGGTGTCATGGCAAGGAAAAAAGCTGAACAACAGAACTGATACGATGCACGGTAGTTAGAAGATTATAGAAGGACATGATCGCCTACGCCAACCGGTATGGTACATGATGATGATGACAGTTGCCATCCCCTGTCGTGCTATCCGTATGGGAATATGTTGTTGGTAACCATATTTTTATATGCGCACGGCACATTTTTTTGGGGTGATGTGGTCGGTATCAAGCCATGCCATCTTTACTTCTCAGAAATATCTCTGGTACCCATTTTTAGATGCTGGGTGAACCCCAGAGCATATTCAGTCCAAAAATAAATCCGCCATTTGCACACTAACCACTCAGCCACCGAGGCTCCAACTGTCTTTACATAGAAAACATGATACATCAGTAACAACGATACATGAAGTAGCAAACAAACAGGGCAAGTGAATTTCCTTGCTTTCTCCCGTTCACCGACAACCACTACATGAACTGGTTGTCTTCTTCTCCATCCGTCCTTAGTAGGACGTTAAGTGGGCGTACATACGCTGTCTTGTAGTTTGGAGTAAAAAAATGTAAAGTACGTCCGTCACGCCAAGTGGCGTATAGGTAATATGATATTAGTGACCATACATTTTACAGACATTCAGCACATGATTTTTGAGGTAATGTGGTCGGTATTACGCAATTCAAGGCAGAGAGCTGGCCACAACTCAATACAGAGAGCTGGGCACAACTGAAGGCAGAGAGCTGGGCACAATTCAAGGCAGAGAGCTGGCCACAACTCAATACAGAGAGCTGGCCACAATTGAAGGCAGAGAGCTGGACACAACTCAAGACAGAGAGCTGGGCATAACTCAAGTCATAGAGCTGGGTACAACTTAAGGCCGAGAGCTGGGTACAACTCAAGGCAGAGAGCTGCCAACAACTCAAGGCAGAGAGCTGGCCACAACTCAAGGCAGAGAGCTGGCTACAACTCAAGGCAGAGAGCCGGGCACAACTCAAGGCAGAGAGCGGGGCATAACTCAATACAGGGAGCTGGGCTCAACTCAAGGCAGAAAGCTGGCCACAACTCAAGGCAGAGAGCTGGGCACAACTAAAAGGCAGAGAGCTGGGCACAACTCAAGGCAGAGAGCGGGGCATAACTCAATACAGGGAGCTGGGCTCAACTCAAGGCAGAAAGCTAGCCACAACTCAAGGCAGAAAGCTGGCCACAACTCAAGGCAGAGAGCTGGGCACAACTAAAAGGCAGAGAGCTGGGCACAACTCAAGGCAGAGAGCGGGGCATAACTCAATACAATGAGCTGGGCTCAACTCAAGGCAGAGAGCTGGGCACAACTCAAGGCAGAGAGCCGGGCACAACTCAAGGCAGAGAGCTAACCACAACTCAAGGCAGAGAGCCGGGCACAACTCAAGGCAGAGAGCGGGCATAACTCAATACAGGGAGCTGGGCTCAACTCAAGGCAGAGAGCTAACCACAACTCAAGGCAGAGAGCGGGGCATAACTCAATACAGGGAGCTGGGCTCAACTCAAGGCAGAGAGCTGGGCACAACTAAAAGGCAGAGAGCTGGGCACAACTCAAGCAGAGAGCGGGGCATAACTCAAGGCAGAGAGCTGGCCACAACTCAAGGCAGAGAGCTGGGCACAACTCAAGGCAGAGAGCTAACCACAACTCAAGGCAGAGAGCTGGCCACAACTCAAGGCAGAGAGCTAACCACAACTCAAGGCAGAGAGCTGGGCACAACTCAAGGCAGAGAGCTAACCACAACTCAAGGCAGAGAGCTGGCCACAACTCAAGGCAGAGAGCTAACCACAACTCAAGGCAGAGAGCTAACCACAACTCAAGGCAGAGAGCTGGCCACAACTCAAGGCAGAGAGCTAACCACAACTCAAGGCAGAGAGCTGGCCACAACTCAAGGCAGAGAGCTGGGCACAACTAAAAGGCAGAGAGCTGGGCACAACTCAAGGCAGAGAGCTAACCACAACTCAAGGCAGAGAGCTGGGCACAACTCAAGGCAGAGAGCTGGCCACAACTCAAGGCAGAGAGCTGGGCACAACTAAAAGGCAGAGAGCTGGGCACAACTCAAGGCAGAGAGCTAACCACAACTCAAGGCAGAGAGCTGGGCACAACTAAAAGGCAGAGAGCTGGGCACAACTCAAGGCAGAGAGCTAACCACAACTCAAGGCAGAGAGCTGGGCACAACTAAAAGGCAGAGAGCTGGGCACAACTCAAGGCAGAGAGCCGGGCACAACTAAAAGGCAGAGAGCTGGCTACAACTCAAGGCAGAGAGCCGGGCACAACTCAAGGCAGAGAGCGGGGCATAACTCAATACAGGGAGCTGGGCTCAACTCAAGGCAGAGAGCTGGGCACAACTAAAAGGCAGAGAGCTGGGCACAACTCAAGGCAGAGAGCTAACCACAACTCAAGGCAGAGAGCTGGGCACAACTCAAGGCAGAGAGCTGGGCACAACTCAAGTCAGAGAGCTAACCACAACTCAAGGCAGAGAGCTGGGCACAACTCAAGTCAGAGAGCTAACCACAACTCAAGGCAGAAAGCTGGCCACAACTCAAGGCAGAGAGCTGGGCACAACTAAAAGGCAGAGAGCTGGGCACAACTCAAGTCAGAGAGCTAACCACAACTCAAGGCAGAGAGCTGGGCACAACTCAAGGCAGAGAGCTAACCACAACTCAAGGCAGAAAGCTGGCCACAACTCAAGGCAGAGAGCTGGGCACAACTAAAAGGCAGAGAGCTGGGCACAACTCAAGTCAGAGAGCTAACCACAACTCAAGGCAGAGAGCTGGGCACAACTCAAGGCAGAGAGCTAACCACAACTCAAGGCAGAAAGCTGGCCACAACTCAAGGCAGAGAGCTGGGCACAACTAAAAGGCAGAGAGCTGGGCACAACTCAAGTCAGAGAGCTAACCACAACTCAAGGCAGAGAGCTGGCCACAACTCAAGGCAGAGAGCTAACCACAACTCAAGGCAGAGAGCTGGGCACAACTCAAGTCAGAGAGCTGGCCACAACTCAAGTCAGAGAGCTGGCTACAACTCAAGGCAGAGAGCTGGCCACAACTCAATACAGAGAGCTGGGCACAACTCAAGGCAGAGAGCTGGCCAAAACTCAACGCAGAGAGCTGTGAACAACTCACGCCAGAGAGTTAAGCCTGAGTGAGGGAATTGAGCCTAAGCAAGAAACCAACCAACCGGCCAACCAAAAATCAACAAACCAACTAGCTAACCAACAACCAACCATCCAGTCAATAAACCAACCATCCAGCCAACTAACAACAAACCATCGAGCCAACCAACAACCAACCATCCAGCCAACTAACAACAAACCATCGAGCCAACCAACAACCAACCATCCAGCCAACCAACAACCAACCAAACATCCAGCCAACCAACCATACTGCCAACCAACAACCAACAATCTAGCCAACCAACAACCAGCCAAACAACCAGCCAACCAACAACCAACCATACAGCCAACCAACGACCAACCCAACAGCCAGTCAACGAACAACCAACCCAACAGCTAGCCAACCAACAACCAACCATCCAGTCAACCAACAACCAACCCAACATCCAGCCAAGAACCAACCATCCAGCCAACCAATAACCACCCATCCAGCCAACCAACAACCAACCAAACAGCCAGCCAACCAACAAACAATCAAACAGCTAGTCAACCAGCCAACATACAGACCAACCAACCATTTAGCCAACCAATAACCAACCAACCAGCCAACCAACAACCAACAAAGCATCCAGCCAACCAACAACGAACCAACCATCCAGCCAACCAACAACCAATCAAACAGCCAGCCAACCAGCAACCAACCAAACAGTCAACCATCCAACATACAGACCAACCAACCATCCAGCCAACCAACCAGCCAGCCGACCAACCAGCTAATCAACCAACCAACCAAACAGCAAACCAGTCATCCAACCAACCAATCAAACATCTAACCAGTTATCCAAATAGCCAGCCAACCAAGCAATCAATAACTAGCCAGTCATCCATCCATTCATTCATCCAATATCTAGTAAACCAATCAGCTTACCAACCAATCAACCAGGCAGCCAAACAACCAATCAACCAACCAGCCAACCAACTAGACAGTCAAACCAATCAGTCATCCAATCAACCTGTCTTCCAACCAACCAGTCATCCAACAAACCAGCCAGTCATCCAACAGCCAGTCATCCAACCAACCAGCCAGTCATACAACCAGCCAATCATCCAACTAACCAATCATCCAACCAACGAGTCATCCAACCAATCAGCCAGTCATCCAACCAGCCAGTCATCCAACCAACCAGTAATCCAACCAACCAGCCAGTCATCCAACCAACCAGTCATCCAACCAACCAGTCATTCAACCAACCAGTCATCCAACCAACCAGTCATCCAACCAGCCAGTCATCCAATCAACCAGTAATCCAACCAACCAGCCAGTCATCCAACCAACCAGTCATCCAAACAACCAGCCAGTCATACAACCAGCCAGTCATCAAACGAAAGAGTCATCCAACCACACAGCCAACCAACCAGCCAGTCATCCAACCAGCCAGTCATCCAACCAGCCAATCATCCAACCAACCAGTTATCCAACCACCCAACCAACCAACCAGCCAGTCATCCAACCAGCCAATCATCCAACCAACTAGCCAACCAACCAGCCAGTCATCCAACCAACCAGCCAGTCATCCAACCAACCAGCCAACCAACTAGCCAGTCATCCAACCAATTAGTCAGTCATCCAACCAACCAGCCAACCAACTAGCCAGTCATCCAACCAACCAGCGAGTCATCCAACCAACCAGCCAGTCATCCAACCAACCAGCCAACCAACTAGCCAGTCATCCAACCAACCAGCGAGTCGTCCAACCAACCAGCTAGTCATCCAACCAACCAGCCAACCAACTAGCCAGTCATCCAACCAATCAGCCAGTCAGCCAACCAGTCAGTCATCGAACCAACCAGCCAACCAAAGAGCCAGTCATCCAATCAACGAGCCAGTCATCCAACCAACCAGCCAGTCATCCAACCAACAAGCAAACCAACCAACCAGCCAACCAACCAGCCAGTCATTCAACAACCAGCCAACCAACCAGCCAGTCATTAAACAACCAGCCAACCAACTAGCCAGTCATCCAACCAACCAGCCAGTCATCTAACAAGCCAGTCAGCCAACCAACGAGCCAGTCATCCAACCAACCAGCCAGTCATCCAACTAGCCAGTCATCCAACCAACCAGACAGGCATCCAACCAGCCAGTCATCCAACCAACCAGCCAGTCATTCAACAACCAGCCAACCAACCAGCCAGTCATTCAACAACCAGCCAACCAACCAGCCAGTCATTGAACAACCAGCCAACCAACTAGCCAGTCATCCAACCAACCAGCCAGTTATCTAACAAGCCAGTCATCCAACCAACCAGCCAGTCATCCAACCAACCAGCCAGTCATTCAACAACCAGCCAACCAACTAGCCAGTCATCCAACCAGCCAGTCATCCAACCAACCTGCCAACCAACCAGTCAGTCATCCAACCAACCAGCCAGTCATCCAACCTACCAGCCAGTCATCCAACCAACCAGCCAGTCATCCAACCACCCAGCCAGTCATCCAAGCAGTCAGTCATCCAACCAACCAGCCAGTCATCCAATCAACTAGCCAGTCATCCAACCAACCAGCCAACCAACCAAGCATTCATCCAACCAACCAGGCCAACCAACCAGCCAGGCATCCATCCAACAAGTCAACAAACCAGCCAGTCATCCAACCAGCCAACCAGCCAACCAACCAGCCAGTCATCCAACCAACCATCCAACGAACCAACCAATGAATCAGGCAGCCAACAAACCACAAAGCCAACCTACCAATAAACCAGCGAGCCAGTCAACCAACCACCAGTGAACCAACCAACCAGCCAGTCAAAAAACCAGTCAATTAACAACTAACCAACAAGCCAGCCAAGTAAGCAACCAACCAGACAATCAACAACCAAACAACAAGTCAGCCAGCTAAGCAACCAACCAGCCAATCAACCAACCAATCTGTCAGCCAGCCAAGCAACAATCAACCGTTCAGCCAACCAACCTGCCAGTCAAGAAACCAGCCAATAAAAAACCAACCAACAAGTCAGCATGCTAAGCAACCAACCAGTCATCCAACCAACCAGTGATCCAACCAACCAGCCAGTCATCCAACCAGTCAGTCATCCAACCAACCAGCCAGTCATCCCACCAACCAGCCAGTCATCCAACCAACAAGCCAGTCATCCAACCAACCAGCCAACCAACTAGCCAGTCATCCAGCCAACCAACCAGCCAGTCATCCAACCAACCAGTCAGTCATCTAACCAACCAGCCAACAAACTAGCCAGTCATCCAATCAACCAGGCAACCAAATAGCCAGTCATCCAACCAACCAGCCAACCAACCAACCAGTCATCCAACCAGCCAGTCATCCAATGAGCCAGTCATCCAACCAACCAGCCAACCAACCAGCCAGTCATCCAACTAGCCAGTCATCCAACCAACCAGCCAACAAACTAGCCAGTCATCCAATCAACCAGCCAACAAACCAACCAGTCATCCAACCAACCAGCCAACCAACCAACCAGTCATCAAACTAGCCAGTCATCCAACCAGCCAACCAACTAGCCAGTCATCCAACCAGCCAACCAACCAGGCAGTCATCCAACCAGCCAGTCATCCAACCAACCAGCCAACCAACTAGCCAGTCATCCAACCAACCAACCAGCCAGTCATCCAACCAACCAGCCAACCAACCAGCCAGTCATCCAATCAACCAGTCAGTCATCTAACCAACCAGCCAACAAACTAGCCAGTCATCCAATCAACCAGCCAACCAACTAGCCAGTCATCCAACCAACCAGCCAACCAACCAACCAGTCATTCAACCAGCCAGTCATCCAACGAGCCAGTCATCCAACCAACCAGCCAACTAACCAGCCAGTCATCCAATCAACCAGCCAACCAACCAACCAGTCATTCAACCAGCCAGTCATCCAACGAACCAGTCATCCAACCAACCAGCCAACTAACCAGCCAGTCATCCAACGAGCCAGTCATCCAACCAACCAGCCAACAAACTAGCCAGTCATCCAATCAACCAGCCAACCAACCAGTCATCAAACTAGCCAGTCATCCAACCAGCCAGTCATCTAACCAACCAGCCAGTCATCCAACTAGCCAGTCATCCAACCAACCAGTCAATCAACAACCAACCAACAAGTCAGTCAGCTAAGCAACCAACCATGCAATCAACCAACCAACCAATCTGTCAGCCAGCCAAGCAACAATCAACTGCTCAGCCAATCAACCAGCCAGCCAATCAATAACAAAGCAGCCATCCAGCCAACTAATCCAAACCAACAAACCAGCCAGCCAGTCAACCAACAATCCAAACACATACATTTATACACTTACATATAAACACACAGACACATGTGTCCTCAAACATAAACACAGGTCTTTAATAACGCTAAATTACGCCGCCGTTCCCACTGATGAGCACTGATCACAACCATTCACCAGCCCCTCTCACGAAACATCGCCAGGTGCTAGCCGCAATCTGCCCTGTGCGGCCAGACATGTTCCAACACTCAAGAGAGTGACCCACAGATAGCGCTACCGAATCTAGGGTCTCAGTTTTCACGGGCAGATAACCTCTAAGAGTCCTCAAAAGCCCCGCCAATTATCTCCCGCCGAGATGGAATACAGAAGCCTATCAGAGTCTTTCATCGTCCTGTGAACAGCCTCTAGATGGTGATGGCTGCTTTGATCGTTGCTCTAGGTGCAGAGCAACAAGAACATCAGTCTGGCAGTCTGTGCTGCAGGTTGGTTAGCAGAACGACCCCTGGTGAAAAGTACTTCTTTAGTTGGTCAATCATTGTACTCGAGTCATGTCAAGACTTATTGACTGATACCTACATCAGCCATCAATCTGACTAAAATGTTTTCTTACATGGAGGCGAAGGCGCACCTCACAGCAGCAGAGCTGGAAGTTGTCAGCGACCCACAGCTGATGGCTTGCGCTAGGATCGGTGAAACAGAACCATTCAGACCCTGCTCCGTCTCTCCGTGGTGCCTCTAGTAACAGACTAACTTGTCTAGTCTAGCCAAGCGAGTAAGGATCGAAGAGGGAAGACAATCCGGTACTCAAAATTGTCCTGTTGAAATCGGATGTATTGGGCTGAAATGCGCAAATATCACAGTTATACTGCAAACCATAATACAACGCAGACACGCACACTTAACGTCATTTTAAGGGCGGATGATGAGGAGGTGTACACCTTTAGTCATCGGGCGAACGCAAGAAAGCAAATAATTTTCTTTAGCAGAGCTGCCTATTATGGCGCAATATCATCATCATAGGCACCCATTTACTGAGAAACGACATCATAAAAGGGGATACATGGCAACCTTAAATCATACTGTGACGAGGGACTCGGTCAGGGAGAGGCTGGCAATGCCATCAAGCAGGCAAGAGAGTGCCGCTACAAGAGACATCTTGACATGTTAACTTGGTCGCTTGTTAGTTATTTAGTAATTAGTCATTTAGCGAGTCAGTGAAGTAAGAAAGTTCATTGGAAAGTTAGTTAATTAGTGAGTAGGTTAGGTAGAGTGTGAGTTAGCTAGTGAGTAAGCTGGTTAATTAGTAAGTATGTTAGGTAGAGTGTAGGTTAGCTAGTGAGTAAGCTGGTTAATTAGTAAGTATGTTAGGTAGAGTGTAGGTTAGCTAGTGAGTAAGCTGGTTAATTAGTAAGTATGTTAGGTAGAGTGTAGGTTAGCTAGTGAGTAAGCTGGTTAATTAGTAAGTATGTTAGGTAGAGTGTAGGTTAGCTAGTGAGTAAGCTGGTTAATTAGTAAGTATGTTAGGTAGAGTGTGGGTTAGCTAGTGAGTAAGCTGGTTAATTAGTAAGTATGTTAGGTAGAGTGTAGGTTAGCTAGTGAGTAAGCTGGTTAATTAGTAAGCAGGTTAGGCAGAGTGTGGGTTAGCTAGTGAGTAAGCTGGTTAATTAGTAAGCAGGTTAGGCAGAGTGTGGGTTAGCTAGTGAGTAAGCTGGTTAATTAGTAAGTAGGTTAGGTAGAGTGTGGGTTAGCTAGTGAGTAAGCTGGTTAATTAGTAAGCAGGTTAGGCAGAGTGTGAGTTAGCTAGTGAGTAAGCTGGTTAATTAGTAAGTAGGTTAGGTAGAGTGTGGGTTAGCTAGTGAGTAAGCTGGTTAGTTAGTAAGAAAGGAAGTCAGGGAGTCAGTTAATTAGTTAGTAAGTTAGTAAGTTTGTTAGTAAGTTAGTTAGTAAGTTAGTTAGTAAGTTAGTAAGTTTGTTAGTAAGTTTGTTAGTAAGTTAGTAAGTTAGTTAGTAAGTAAGTTAGTTAGTAAGTTAGTTAGTAAGTTAGTTAGTAAGTTAGTTAGTAAGTTTGTTAGTAAGTTAGTCAGTAAGTTAGTTAGTAAGTTTGTTAGTAAGTTAGTAAGTTTGTTAGTAAGTTTGTTAGTAAGAAAGAAAGTCAGTCAGTCAGTTAGTTAATTAGTTAGTTAGTAAGTAAGAACGTCAGTCAGTTAGTTAATTAGTTAGTTAGTTAGTAAGAAAGTCAGTCTGTCAGTTAGTTAATTAGTTAGTTAGTAAGTAAGAAAGTCAGTCAGTCAGTCAGTTAATTAATTAGTTAGTTAGTTAGTAAGAAAGTCAGTCAGTCAGTCAGTTAGTTAATTAGTTAGTTAGTTAGTAGGAAAGTCAGTCAGTCAGTTAGTTAATTAGTTAGTTAGTAAGTAAGAACGTCAGTCAGTTAGTTAATTAGTTAGTTAGTTAGTAAGAAAGTCAGTCTGTCAGTTAGTTAATTAGTTAGTTAGTAAGTAAGAAAGTCAGTCAGTCAGTCAGTTAATTAATTAGTTAGTTAGTTAGTAAGAAAGTCAGTCAGTCAGTCAGTTAGTTAATTAGTTAGTTAGTAAGAAAATCAGTCAGTCAGTTAGTTAATTAGTTAGTTAGTTAGTAAGAAAGTCAGTCAGTCAGTTAGTTAATTAGTTAGTTAGTAAGTAAGAAAGCCAGTCAGTCAGTCAGTTAGTTAATTAGTTAGTTAGTAAGTAAGAAAGTCAGTCAGTCAGTTAGTTAATTAGCTAGTTAGTAAGTAAGAAAGTCAGTCAGTCAGTCAGTTAGTTAATTAGTGAGTTAGTAAGAAAATCAGTCAGTCAGTTAGTTAATTAGTTAGTTAGTTAGTAAGAAAGTCAGTCAGTCAGTTAGTTAATTAGTTAGTTAGTTAGATTAAAGTCAGCCAGTCAGTCAGTTAGTTAATTAGTTAGTTAGTAAGAAAGTCAGTCAGTCAGTTAGTTAATTAGTTAGTAAGTAAGAAAGTCAGTCAGTCAGTTAGTTAATTAGTTAGTTAGTTAGTTAGATTAAAGTCAGCCAGTCAGTCAGTTAGTTAATTAGTTTGTAATTTGATTAGTTAAGTAAGTTAGTAAGTTTTTTAATTATTAAGTTAGAAACTCACGTCCAGCGAATGGAAGAAAAACGGATCCCCAAGCAAATACTATATGGTGAACTAACACACGGGAAAAGACAAATCGGCGGACCTAAACAACGATATAGAGATATCTGTAAAGCATCTCTGAATGACTTCTCCATCTGTGAAAATGACTGGGAACATCTGGCAAGTGGGAGCTGCGATAGCTAAGTGGTTAGTGAACTGGACTACAAAGGACAAGGGGTAGGGTTCGAACCCAACCGACGGCTTCCGGGTTCACCCAGCCTTAAATGGGTACCAGATTTTTTTCTGGGAAAGTAAAGCAGCACGGGCGTAATACCGACCACATTACCCCAAAAATCATGTGCTGAAGGTCTGTAAAATATAGGGTCACTAACACCATATTCCCTATACACCACTTGGCGTGACGGGGGTACTTTACTACTCTTTTTTTTACTTACTTTACATCTGGCAAGTGATAGATCATCATGGAGAGCATGTGTAAGGAACGGTATAACATCATCTCTCTCTCTCTCTCTCTCTCTCTCTCTCTCTCTGCGATCAAGACTCAATCAGAGTAGGATTCCAGACTCTCTCATGAAGTCAGCTGTCTGTTATAGTTAGTAATATATAGTTTATATTAACCCCATATAGTTTCTTTTCCAGGGAGGTGGGCGTGGACCACATTGCTCTTCTCAGGTCTGTGTACTGGGGGCAATCCTGTAGAACAATAACATCATTTGAGACTGTAAAAAGTAAAGTACCACCATCACGCCAAGTGGCGTGTAGGGAATATGGTGTTAGTGACCATAAATTTTACAGACCTACGGCACATGATTTTTGGGGTAATGTGGTCGGTATTACGCCCGTGCCGCTTTACTTTCCCATAAAAAATCTGGTACCCATTAAAGGCTGGGTGAACCGGAGCCGTCGGTTGGGATCGAACCCTACCTATTGTTCTTTGTAGTCCAGTTCACTAAGTACTGAGCTATCGCTGTTCCATTTGAGACTGTGCTAAGGCAAAACTTAGAAGAGAAAACTCATGAAAAAGGATGGAAAACCCTGTTCATCAGTGGGCCTGACTTGTTCATTCTGTGGCCATATGTGTTTGTCAAATATTGGTAGAATTAGCCACGAGAGAAGCTCTTCGACAAAAACAAAACCTAAAAAAAAATACACAATAGCCTCCAGTAGACTGTCTGACAAGACGAAAAGGACCATATATGTTAGAAAGGCAGTTAGCTAATTAATCAGTAAGTTTGTTAGTAAGAAAGTCAGCTAGTTAATTAATCAGTATGTATGTTAGTAAGAAAGTCAGTTAGTTAATTAATTAGTTAGTTAGTAAGTAAGAAAGTCAGTCAGTCGGTTAGTTAATTAGTTAGTTAGTAAGTAAGAAAGTCAGTTAGTTAATTAATTAGTTAGTTAGTAAGTAAGAAAGTCAGTCAGTCGGTTAGTTAATTAGTTAGTTAGTAAGTAAGAAAGTCAGTTAGTTAATTAATTAGTTAGTTAGTAAGTAAGAAAGTCAGTTAGTTAATTAATTAGTTAGTTAGTAAGTAAGAAAGTCAGTCAGTCGGTTAGTTAATTAGTTAGTAAGTAAGTAAGAAAGTCAGCCAGTCATTTAGTTAATTAGTTAGTTAGTAAGTAAGAAAGTCAGTTAGTTAATTAATTAGTTAGTAAGTAAGAAAGTCAGTCAGTTAGTTAATTAATTAGTTAGTTAGTAAGTAAGAAAGTCAGTCAGTCAGTTAGTTAATTAGTTAGTTAGTAAGTAAGAAAGTCAGTCAGTCGGTTAGTTAATTAGTTAGTTAGTAAGTAAGAAAGTCAGCTAGTTAATTAATCAGTATGTATGTTAGTAAGAAAGTCAGTTAGTTAATTAATCAGTATGTTTGTTAGTAAGAAAGTCAGCTAGTTAATTAATCAGTATGTTTGTTAGTAAGAAAGTCAGTTAATTAATCAGTAAGTTTGTTAGTAAGAAAGTCAGCTAGTTAATTAATCAGTATGTATGTTAGTAAGAAAGTCAGCTAGTTAATTAATCAGTATGTTTGTTAGTAAGAAAGTCAGTTAATTAATCAGTATGTTTGTTAGTAAGAAAGTCAGTTAATTAATCAGTATGTTTGTTAGTAAGAAAGTCAGTTAATTAATCAGTATGTTTGTTAGTAAGAAAGTCAGTTAATTAATCAGTAAGTTTGTTAGTAAGAAAGTCATTTAGTTAATTAATCAGTAAGTTTGTTAGTAAGAAAGTCAGCTAATTAATTAACCAGTATGTTGGTTAGTTAGTAAGAAAGTAAATTAATTAATCAGTGAGTTGTTTAGATACTATGTAATAAAGCCAGCTAGTTCATCAATAAGTTGTTTAGATACTATGTAATAAAGCCAGCTAGTTCATCAGTGAGTTGTTTAGATACTATGTAATAAAGCCAGCTAGTTCATCAATAAGTTGTTTAGATACTATGTAATAAAGCCAGCTAGTTCATCAATAAGTTGTTTAGATACTATGTAATAAAGCCAGCTAGTTCATCAATAAGTTGTTTAGATACTATGTAATAAAGCCAGCTAGTTCATCAATAAGTTGTTTAGATACTATGTAATAAAGCCAGCTAGTTCATCAGTGAGTTGTTTAGATACTATGTAATAAAGCCAGCTAGTTCATCAATAAGTTGTTTAGATACTATGTAATAAAGCCAGCTAGTTCATCAATAAGTTGTTTAGATACTATGTAATAAAGCCAGCTAGTTCATCAATAAGTTGGTTAGATACTATGTAATAAAGCCAGCTAGTTCATCAATAAGTTGTTTAGATACTATGTAATAAAGCCAGCTAGTTCATCAATAAGTTGTTTAGATACTATGTAATAAAGCCATCTAGTTAATCAATAAGTTGTTTAGATACTATGTAATAAAGCCAGCTAGTTCATCAATAAGTTGTTTAGATACTATGTAATAAAGCCATCTAGTTAATCAATAAGTTGTTTAGATACTATGTAATAAAGCCAGCTAGTTCATCAATAAGTTGTTTAGATACTATGTAATAAAGCCAGCTAGTTCATCAATAAGTTGTTTAGATACTATGTAATAAAGCCAGCTAGTTCATCAATAAGTTGGTTAGATACTACGTAATAAAGCCAGCTAGTTCATCAATAAGTTGGTTAGATACTATGTAATAAAGCCAGCTAGTTCATCATTAAGTTGTTTAGATACTATGTAATAAAGCCAGCTAGTTCATCAATAAGTTGGTTAGATACTATGTAATAAAGCCAGCTAGTTCATCAATAAGTTGGTTAGATACTATGTAATAAAGCCAGCTAGTTCATCAATAAGTTGTTTAGATACTATGTAATAAAGCCAGCTAGTTCATCAATAAGTTGTTTAGATACTATGTAATAAAGCCAGCTAGTTCATCAATAAGTTGGTTAGATACTATGTAATAAAGCCAGCTAGTTCATCAATAAGTTGTTTAGATACTATGTAATAAAGCCAGCTAGTTCATCAATAAGTTGTTTAGATACTATGTAATAAAGCCAGCTAGTTAATCAATAAGTTGTTTAGATGCTATGTAATAAAGCCAGCTAGTTCATCAATAAGTTGTTTAGATACTATGTAATAAAGCCAGCTAGTTCATCAATAAGTTGGTTAGATACTATGTAATAAAGCCAGCTAGTTCATCAATAAGTTGGTTAGATACTATGTAATAAAGCCAGCTAGTTCATCAATAAGTTGTTTAGATACTATGTAATAAAGCCAGCTAGTTCATCAATAAGTTGTTTAGATACTATGTAATAAAGCCAGCTAGTTCATCAATAAGTTGTTTAGATACTATGTAATAAAGCCAGCTAGTTCATCAATAAGTTGTTTAGATACTATGTAATAAAGCCAGCTAGTTCATCAATAAGTTGTTTAGATACTATGTAATAAAGCCAGCTAGTTCATCAATAAGTTGTTTAGATACTATGTAATAAAGCCAGCTAGTTCATCAATAAGTTGTTTAGATACTATGTAATAAAGCCAGCTAGTTCATCAATAAGTTGGTTAGATACTATGTAATAAAGCCAGCTAGTTCATCAATAAGTTGGTTAGATACTATGTAATAAAGCCAGCTAGTTCATCAATAAGTTGGTTAGATACTATGTAATAAAGCCAGCTAGTTCATCAATAAGTTGTTTAGATACTATGTAATAAAGCCAGCTAGTTCATCAATAAGTTGGTTAGATACTATGTAATAAAGCCAGCTAGTTCATCAATAAGTTGTTTAGATACTATGTAATAAAGCCAGCTAGTTCATCAATAAGTTGTTTAGCAAGTAAGTAAGTTCTCATTCCTCTCGTTCACACGATTACCACTAAAGGAATTGTGTCCTTTTCAACATCCGTCCTTAGAAGGGCGTTAAATGGGCGCATATACGTTGTGTCGTAATTTGCAGTAGAACTGTAATATTTCCGCCTTACGGACCAAGACATCGGTACGGCATTTTTTGTGTGCCGGGTTGTCTTCTTCATCGCTTAGCCAGACTAGACAGGTTAGTCTGTTTCTGGGGGCACCGCGAAGAATGGGAGTAGAGTTGGATGGTTCTAGTCCATCGATTCTGGGCCAAGCCCTCACCTGTGGGTCGCTGACAGCTTCCAGCACTTCTGTGTTGGGGGGGGGGGTAACTTTACCTCCACCAAGTAAGATAGTTGATTAGTTAGTAAGAAAGTTGGTAAGAAAGCTGGTTAGTTAATTAGTTATGGTTATGGAAGGCCCCGGTATCACTACAAACGAATTAAAATCCATAATTGCTCAACCGCCCATGCCAGTGGAATCATCCGAATTACTAACTCATCTCCCAAACAAATAAAGGTAGCTGTAGTCCCCATCATAGCAGTCTCAGCACACGTCAAAACACATAAGGCGAAACCGCACAGAAAGTAAACACAGCCAACTGTTCCTTCTCATACGATATCATCATTCATCGTAAACAATTGGAATGTTGAAACATGATCAAAACCGATGAGACACACAGCTCACGGTGTGCACAGAGCACTGAACTCAGTAGCTCCCGCAACAAGCCGGACTTGGAATATGAGGAAACACACAGCTGACGGTGTGCACAGAGCACTTAACTCAGTAGTTGTACAGACGATGTGTGGGGATATGGACGTAGGTGAGCGCAAGTTTGATGGCGTATAGACGATAACATGAATGAGGATATCGTTCTCATGGACCCGTAGAATAACTACAATGAGACCGGACACCATCTTAAGCACTTCAAGTAATATCCATGATACCTGGATGTTAGAGAGAGAGCAAATGTTTAAGGGGCTCATTGGTGGGGTGTCGAAATGTTCAGTGATTGATAGGAATGATGTAGGAGAAGATATGTGAACAGAATGTAGTGGAGATGTCACATACTGGTTAACGCTCGAGGGTAGGCAGAGCTGACTACGAGCTGTTCGGTGAATGTAGCAAATCAATTAAACAAAGATTTTACCCTGGGGTTGCTCACAAAGTAAACATAAACAAAGATTTCATATTGGGGTTGCTCACAAAGTAAACATAAACAAAGATTTCACCTTGGGGTTGCTCACAAAGTAAACATAAACAAAGATTTCACATTGGGGTTGCTCACAAAGTAAACATAAACAAAGATTTCACATTGGGGTTGCTCACAAAGTAAACATAAACAAAGATTTCACCTTGGGGTTGCTCACAAAGTAAACATAAACAAAGATTTCACATTGAGGTTGCTCACAAAGTAAACATAAACAAAGATTTCACATTGAGGTTGCTCACAAAGTAAACATAAACAAAGATTTCACCTTGGGGTTGCTCACAAAGTAAACATAAACAAAGATTTCACCTTGGGGTTGCTCACAAAGTAAACATAAACAAAGATTTCACCTTGGGGTTGCTCACAAAGTAAACATAAACAAAGATTTCACATTGAGGTTGCTCACAAAGTAAACATAAACAAAGATTTCACATTGGGGTTCCTCACAAAGTAAACATAAACAAAGATTTTACCCTTGGGTTGCTCACAAAGTAAACATAAACAAAGATTTCACCTTGGGGTTGCTCACAAAGTAAACATAAACAAAGATTTCACCTTGGGGTTGCTCACAAAGTAAACATAAACAAAGATTTCACCTTGGGGTTGCTCACAAAGTAAACATAAACAAATTGACAACTGAATGATTGTCTCACAAACATGTGAACTTGAGAAAGGTATCAGTGAAAGAGAAAGGTATCAGTGAAAGAGAAAGGTATCAGTGAAAGAGAAAGACATCAGTGAAAGAGAAAGGCATCACTGAAAGAGAAATGATTCATGGAAAGAGAAAGGAATCGGTGAAAGAGAAAGGAATCAGTGAAAGATAAATGATTCATGGAAAGAGAAAGGAATCGGTGAAAGAGAAAGGAATTAGTGAAAGACAAAGGATTCATGGAAAGAGAAAGGAATCAGTGACAATGAAAGAAATCGCTGAAAGAGAAAGGATTCAGTGAAAGGGAGGGTATCAGTGAAAGAGAAAGGATTCAGTGAAAGCGAAATGAATGAGTGAAAGAGGAAGGATTCAGTGAAAGCGAAATGAATGAGTGAAAGAGGAAGGAATCGATGAAAGAGAAAGTACGGAAATGAGAAAAAGAGAGGGAGAAAGCGTGGAAGCAAGAGAAAGATATAGCGAAACTGAGGAAATAAGAGCGTGAGAAAGTTGAGAAATGATGGAAAGACAGGAAGAAAGTAGGGAAACAAACAAAAAGATAGGAAGAAAGTATAAGAAGATGAAGCTGTAAATCAGGTAAGAAGGAACAAGGACCTTCCAACAAAAAGAAGAGGTCAGATTACCGACAACGTAAAAGCACCGACGTAGGGAATAGCTTCACACACCAGGTCATGTACCCATTCTCACGTCAGCTCAACGAACATTCACAAATATTCAAACTTCTTGGTCGAGTTTCATGCCCTAAATTAACACCCGTCCGACGGAGTAAGGAACAGAAACAAAGTAAATTATAGAGCACGGCTTGCTTCGCTCGTCATAATGTCCCGGCTGTTTGATACATGACTCCTCTAGAATCCACTGTCCGACACTGACTGTCCTCCCAGATCTGTTCTGAATGTCAACAGTTGGCGGGGCAGCTGTCATCCAGGCGGATACGACTTTGGAAATTCCAGGTGTATCTATTCTCTTTGCCCCGACTTCCACTTTTCTTTCTTTCTCTATTTGTTAGAGGAAATACAAATCTAGTCACACCCATCGTCTATTTCTTCTCCGCGTTCATTGATTTATATCTGTTTTATTATCAAACGCTTCATCCTTGCAATTACTGGTTTTGTCTTCATTTTCAGCACCACTTGTTTGCTCTCTCATTTTTATTTCAATTGCAATCTCTGGGAGCCTTGGTGGTCTAGAGGTAGCACAATCGGGGTATGGACAAGAAGGTCCTTGGTTCGTATCCCGCCATAGAAGGTGGGAAGTTTTCTCTTGGAATGTGTGGTTTCTTCCTGGCTTCATCTGGTCCGTCATTTCCCATGTCTGGCCTCCTCAGATAATGTCAATAAAATACGACCTGTCGTGTAAACTCTGCGCAAGTAAAAGATTCCTTGGTAAGTCAAAATAAAAAAGAGAAGGTCAAAATGGCTAGTTCGTCCCCTCATCATAATGTCCTACACGAAAAATTAGTCCCACCATCCGCCTCCTCCCACCATCCGCCTCCTCCCACTATCCACCTCCTCCCACTATCCACCTCCTCCCACCATCCGCCTCCTCTCACTATCCGCCTCCTCAAACCATCCGCCTCCTCCAAGCATCCGCCTCATCTCACTATCTACCTCTTCAAACCATCCGCCTCCTCTCACCATCCGCCTCCTTTCTCCATTATCAGTCCCACCATCCGCCTCCTTTTTCCTATTATCAGTCCCACCATCCGCCTCTTCCCACCATCCGCCTCCTCCCACCATCCGCCTCGTCCCACCATTCGCCTCCTTTCTCCATTATCAGTCCCACCAACCGCCTCCTCCCACCATCTGCTCCTCCCACCACGCGTCAGTTCCCACCATCCGCCTCCCTTCTCCACAATAAATCTCACTATCCGTCTCTTACCATCATCCGTCTCCCCCACCAACCAATCCTCCCACCATCTGCCTCCTTTCGCCATTATCAGTTCCACCATCCGCCTCTTCCCAATATTCCGCATCCCCCACAAATCAATCTTCCCAAAATCCGCCTCCTTTCTCCATTATCAGTCCCACCATCCGTCTCCTACCACCATCCGCCTCCCCCACCAACCAATCCTCCCACCATCCGTCTCCTTTCTCCATTATCAGTTCCACCATCCGCCTCCTCCCACCATCCGTCTCCTACCACCATTCGCCTCCTCCCACCATCCGCCTCCTCCCACCATCCGCCTCCCCCACCAACCAATCTTCCCAAAATCCGCCTCCTTTCTCCATTATCAGTCCCTACATCCGCCTCCTTTCTCCATTATCAGTCCCACCATCCGTCTCCTACCACTATTCGCCTCCTCCCACCATCCGCCTCCTCCCACCATCCGCCTCCCCCGCCAACCAATCTTCCCAAAATTCGCCTCCTTTCTCCATTATCAGTCCCACCATCCGTCTCCTACCACCATTCGCCACCTCTCACCACACGTTTCCTCCAACTATTCGCCTCCTTTCTCCATTATCAGTCCCACCACTCGCTCCTCCCACCATTCGCCTTCTCCAACCATCCGCCTCCTCCCAGCATTCGCTTATTCCTATCACCTGCCTCCTCCCACCATCCGTCTCCTCCAACCATTCGCCTCCTCCCACCACCCGTCTCCTCCCACCATCCGCCTCCTCCCATCATTCGCTTATTCATATCACCTGCCTCCTCCAAACACCCGTCTCCTCCCACCATCCGCCTCCTCCCATCATTCGCTTATTCCTATCACCTGCCTCCTCTCACCATCCGTCTCCTCCCACCATCCGTCTCCTCGCACCATCCGCCTCCTCCCATCATTCGCTTATTCCTATCACCTGCCTCCTCCCACCATCCGTCTCCTCCCACCATCCGCCTCCTCACATCATTCGATTATTCCTATCACCTGCCTCCTCCCACCATCCGTCTCCTCCTACCATCCGTCTCCTCCCATCATCCGCCTCCTCACATCATTCGATTATTCCTATCACCTGCCTCCTCCCACCATCCGTCTCCTCCCACCATCCGCCTCCTCACATCATTCGCTTATTCCTATCACCTGCCTCCTCCCACCAACCGTCTCCTCCCACCATCCGTCTCCTCCCACCATCCGTCTCCTACCACCATTCGCCACCTCTCACCACACGTTTCCTCCAACTATTCGCCTCCTTTCTCCATTATCAGTCCCACCACTCGCTCCTCCCACCATTCGCCTTCTCCAACCATCCGCCTCCTCCCATCATTCGCTTATTCCTATCACCTGCCTCCTTCCACCATCCCTCTTCTCCCACCACCCGTCTCCTCCCACCATCCGCCACCTCCCAACATTTGCCTCATACCACCATCCGCCTCATCCCACCATTCGCCTCCTTCCACCATTCGCCTCTTCCCACCATCCGTCTCCTCCCGCCATCCGCTTCCTTTCTCCATAATTAGTCCCACCATCCACCACCACCCACCATCCGTCTCATCCCACCATTCGCCTCATCGCACCATCCGTCTCCTCCCACCATTCGCCTCCTTTCTCCATTACCAGTCACACCATCCGTCTCCTCCCACCATTGGCCTTCACCCACCATTCGCCTCCTCCACCATCCGCACCCACCCACCATTTGCCTCCTGCCACCATCCGCCTCCTCCACCATTTGCCTCCTCCCACCATTCGCCTCCTCCCACCTTCCATCGCAACCCACCACCCACCTACTACCACCTCTCGTCTCCTAACACTACGCGTCTCCTCCCACCATTCGCCTCCTCCCACCATCCGTCTCCTCCCACCATTCCCCTCCTCCCACCATCCGTCTCCTTCCATCTTCCGTCTCCTCCCACCATCCTCCTACTCCGATCATCCCCCTCCTACCACTATCCGCCTCCTCCCACCATCCCCACCTCCCACCATCCGTCTCCTCCCACCATTCCCCTCCTCCCATCACCCGGCTTCTTTCACCGTCTGTTTCCTCCCACCATCCGCCTCCTCCGATCATCCCCCTCCTACCACTATCCGCCTCCTCCCACCATCCCCCACCTCCCAACATTCCGCCTCCTTCCACCATCCACATCATCCCACCATCCGCCTCATCCCACCATCCCCCTCCTCCTACCATCCGCCTCCTCCCACCATCCGCCTCCTCCAACAATTCCGCCTCCTCCTACAATTCCGCCTCCTCCCACCATCCCGCCTCCTACCACCATCCGCCTCCTACCACCATCCCCCTGGTACCACCATTCCACCTCCTCCCACCATCCCCCTCCCTCCCACCATCCCCCTCCCTCCTACCATCCCCCTCATCCCACCATTTCGCCTCCTCCCACCATCCCCCTTCCTCCCACCATCCGTCTCCTATCACCATCCCCCTGCTACCACCATCCCACTCCTCCCACCATCCCCCTCCTCCTACCATCCCCCTTCCTCCCACCATCCCACTTCCTATTTCTCTCTTCCCATGCTAGCAACACAACTGGTCGACTATTTCTGTCTTCTCATGCTAGCAACACAGCTGGTCGGCTATTTCTGTCTTCTCATGCTAGCAACACAATTGATCGACTATTTCTGTCTTCCCATGCTAGCAACACAACTGATCGACTATTTCTGTCTTCTCATGCTAGCAACACAATTGATCGACTATTTCTGTCTTCTCATGCTAGCAACACAACTGATCGACTATTTCTGTCTTCCCATGCTAGCAACACAACTGATCGACTATTTCTGTCTTCTCATGCTAGCAACACAGCTGGTCGGCTATTTCTCTATTTTCATTTCAGCAACAAAAAGTCGACTATTTCTCTCTTTTCATTTCAGCAACAAAAAAATCGACTATTTCTCTCTTTTCATTTCAGCAACAAAAAAGTCGACTATTTCTCTCTTCTCATTTCAGCAACAAAAAAGTCGACTATTTACTTCAGAAACAAAAAAGTCGACTATTTCTCTCTTTTCATGCAAGCAACGCAACTGGTCGGCTATTTCTCTCTTCTCATGTCATGATGATGATGATGATGATGATGATGATGATGATAATATGTACACTGGGCTGAGGCAGCCGTGAACATCCAACCTTTATCTGCAACAAGCCCCTCCAAACCCGAGCACTTACAATATTTTGTTTTAAAAACACCGTTTTTTTTGTCTTCTTCTTTTTAACTCCCTGTGGAGCATAGGTCTTCAGCAAACACTTTCAACTCCCTGTGGAGCATAGGTCTTCAGCAAACACTTTCAACTCCCTGTGGAGCATAAGTCTTCAGCAAACACTTGCAACTCCCTGTGGAGCATAGGTCTTATGCAAACACTTTCAACTCCCTGTGGAGCATAGGCCTTCAACAAACACTTTCAACTCCCTGTGGAGCATAGGTCTTCAGCAAACACTTTCAACTACCTGTGGAGCATAGGCCTTCAGCAAACACTTTCAGCTCCCTGGGGAGTATAGGTCTTCAGCAAACACTTTCAACTCCCTGTCGAGCATAGGTCTTCAGCAAACACTTTCAACTCCCTGTGGAGCATAGGTCTTCAGCAAACACTTTCAACTCCCTGTGGAGCATAGGTCTTCAACATACACTTTCAGGTCCCTGTGGAACATAGGTCTTCAACAAACACTTTCAGGTCCCTGTGGAGCATAGGTCTTCAGCAAACACTTTCAGCTCCCTGGGGAGTATAGGTCTTTAGCAAACACTTTCAACTTCCTGTGGAGCATAGGTCTTCAAAAACACTTTCAGCTCCCTGTGGAGCATAGGTCTTCAACAAACACTTTCAGGTCCCTGTGGAACATAGGTCTTCAACAAACACTTTCAGGTCCCTGTGGAACATAGGTCTTCAACAAACACTTTCAGGTCCCTGTGGAACATAGGTCTTCAACAAACACTTTCAGGTCCCTGTGGAACATAGGTCTTCAACAAACACTTTCAGGTCCCTGTGGAACATAGGTCTTCAACAAACACTTTCAGGTCCCTGTGGAACATAGGTCTTCAACAAACACTTTCAGTTCCATGTGGAACATAGGTCTTCATCAAACACTTTCAGTTCCCTGTGGAACATAGGTCTTCATCAAACACTTTCAGTTCCCTGTGGAACATAGGTCTTCATCAAACACTTTCAGTTCCCTGTGGAACATTGGTCTTCAACAAACACTTTCAGGTCCCTGTGGAACATAGGTCTTCAAAAAACACTTTCAGGTCCCTGTGGAACATAGGTCTTCATCAAACACTTTCAGGTCCCTGTGGAACATAGGTCTTCAACAAACACTTTCAGGTCCCTGTGGAGCATAGGTCTTCATCAAACACTTTCAGGTCCCTGTGGAACATAGGTCTTCAACAAACACTTTCAGGTCCCTGTGGAGCATAGGTCTTCAACAAATACTTTCAGGTCCCTGTGGAACATAGGTCTTCATCAAACACTTTCAGGTCACTGTGGAGCATAGGTCTTCGCAAAAAACACTTTCAGGTCCCTGTGGAACACAGGTCTTCATCAAACACTTTCAGGTCCCTGTGGAACATAGGTCTTCAACAAACACTTTCAGGTCCCTGTGGAACATAGGTCTTCAACAAACACTTTCAGGTCCCTGTGGAACATAGGTCTTCAACAAACACTTTCAGGTCCCTGTGGAACATAGGTCTTCAACAAACACTTTCAGGTCCCTGTGGAGCATAGGTCTTCAACAAACACTTTCAGGTCCCTGTGGAACATAGGTCTTCAACAAACACTTTCAGGTCCCTGGGGAGTATAGGTCTTCAGCAAACACTTTCAACTCCCTGTCGAGCATAGGTCTTCAGCAAACACTTTCAACTCCCTGTGGAGCATAGGTCTTCAGCAAACACTTTCAACTCCCTGTGGAGCATAGGTCTTCAGCAAACACTTTCAACTCCCTGTGGACCATAGGTCTTCAGCAAACACTTTCAACTCCCTGTGGAGCATAGGTCTTCAGCAAACACTTTCAGCTCCCTGGGGAGTATAGGTCTTTAGCAAACACTTTCAACTTCCTGTGGAGCATAGGTCTTCAAAAACACTTTCAGCTCCCTGTGGAGCATAGGTCTTCAACATACACTTTCAGGTCCCTGTGGAACATAGGTCTTCAACAAACACTTTCAGGTCCCTGTGGAACATAGGTCTTCAACAAACACTTTCAGGTCCCTGTGGAACATAGGTCTTCAACAAACACTTTCAGGTCCCTGGGGAACATAGGTCTTCAACAAACACTTTCAGGTCCCTGTGGAACATAGGTCTTCAACAAACACTTTCAAGTCCTTGTGGAACATAGGTCTTCAACAAACACTTTCAGTTCCCTGTGGAACATAGGTCTTCATCAAACACTTTCAGTTCCCTGTGGAACATAGGTCTTCATCAAACACTTTCAGTTCCCTGTGGAACATAGGTCTTCATCAAACACTTTCAGTTCCCTGTGGAACATAGTCTTCATCAAACACTTTCAGTTCCCTGTGGAACATAGGTCTTCAACAAACACTTTCAGGTCCCTGTGGAACATAGGTCTTCATCAAACACTTTCAGGTCCCTGTGGAACATAGGTCTTCAACAAACACTTTCAGGTCCCAATGGAACATAGGTCTTCAACAAACACTTTCAGGTCCCTGTGGAACATAGGTCTTCAACAAACACTTTCAGGTCCCTGTGGAACATAGGTCTTCAACAAACACTTTCAGGTCTCTGTGGAGCATAGGTCTTCAGCAAACACTTTCAGCTCCCTGGGGAGCATAGGTCTTCATCAAACACTTTCAGCTCCCTGGGGAGTATAGGTCTTCATCAAACACTTTCAGCTCCCTGGGGAGTATAGGTCTTCATCAAACACTTTCAGCTCCCTGGGGAGTATAGGTCTTCATCAAACACTTTCAGCTCCCTGGGGAGTATATGTCTTCATCAAACACTTTCAGCTCCCTGGGGAGTATAGGTCTACAGCAAATACTTTCAACTCCCTGTGGAGCATAGGTCTTCAGCAAACACTTTCAACTCCCTGTGGAGCATAGGTTTTCAACAAACACTTTCAACTCCCTGTGGAGCATAGGTCTTCAGCAAACACTTTCAGCTCCCTGGGGAGTATAGGTCTTCATCAAACACTTTCAACTCCCTGTGGAGCATAGGTCTTCAGCAAACACTTTCAGGTCCCTGTGGAACATAGGTCTTCAACAAACACTTTCAGTTCCCTGTGGAACAAAGGTCTTCAACAAACACTTTCAGGTCCCTGTGGAACATATGTCTTCAGCAAACACTTTCAGGTCCCTGTGGAACATAGGTCTTCAACAAACACTTTCAGGTCCCTGTGCAACATAGGTCTTCAATAAACACTTTCAGGTCCCTGTGGAACATAGGTCTTCAACAAACACTTTCAGGTCCCTGGGGAACATAGGTCTTCAACAAACAATTTCAGATCCCTGTGGAACATAGGTCTTCAACAAACACTTTCAGGTCCCTGTGGAACATAGGTCTTCAACAAACACTTTCAGTTCCCTGTGGAACATAGGTCTTTATCAAACACTTTCAGTTCCCTGTGGAACATAGGTCTTCATGAAACACTTTCATTTCCCTGTGGAACATAGGTCTTCATCAAACACTTTCAGTTCCCTGTGGAACATAGGTCTTCATCAAACACTTTCAGTTCCCTGTGGAACATAGGTCTTCAACAAACACTTTCAGGTCCCTGTGGAACATAGGTCTTCATCAAACACTTTCAGGTCCCTGTGGAACATAGGTCTTCAACAAACACTTTCAGGTCCCTGTGGAACATAGGTCTTCAACAAACACTTTCAGGTCCCTGTGGAGCATAGGTCTTCAACAAACACTTTCAGGTCCCTGTGGAACATAGGTCTTCAACAAACACTTTCAGGTCCCTGTGGAGCATAGGTCTTCGCAACAAACACTTTCAGGTCCCTGTGGAACATAGGTCTTCATCAAACACTTTCAGGTCCCTGTGGAACATAGGTCTTCAACAAACACTTTCAGGTCCCTGTGGAACATAGGTCTTCAACAAACACTTTCAGGTCCCTGTGGAACATAGGTCTTCAACAAACACTTTCAGGTCCCTGTGGAACATAGGTCTTCATCAAACACTTTCAGGTCCATGTGGAGCATAGTTCTTCAACAAACACTTTCAGGTCCCTGTGGAACATAGGTCTTCAACAAACACTTTCAGGTCCCTGTGGAACATAGGTCTTCATCAAACACTTTCAGGTCCATGTGGAGCATAGTTCTTCAACAAACACTTTCAGGTCCCTGGGGAGTATAGGTCTACAGCAAACACTTTCAACTCCCTGTCGAGCATAGGTCTTCAGCAAACACTTTCAACTCCCTGTGGAGCATAGGTCTTCAGCAAACACTTTCAACTCCCTGTGGAACATAGGTCTTCAGCAAACACTTTCAACTCCCTGTGGACCATAGGTCTTCAGCAAACACTTTCAACTCCCTGTGGAGCATAGGTCTTCAGCAAACACTTTCAGCTCCCTGGGGAGTATAGGTCTTTAGCAAACACTTTCAACATCCTGTGGAGCATAGGTCTTCAAAAACACTTTCAGCTCCTTGTGGAGCATAGGTCTTCAACAAACACTTTCGGGTCCCTGTGGAACATAGGTCTTCAACAAACACTTTCAGGTCCCTGTGGAACATAGGTCTTCAACAAACACTTTCAGGTCCCTGGGGAACATAGGTCTTCAACAAACACTTTCAGGTCCCTGTGGAACATAGGTCTTCAACAAACACTTTCAGGTCCTTGTGGAACATAGGTCTTCAACAAACACTTTCAGTTCCCTGTGGAACATAGGTCTTTGTCAAACACTTTCAGTTCCCTGTGGAACATAGGTCTTCATCAAACACTTTCAGTTCCCTGTGGAACATAGGTCTTCATCAAACACTTTCAGTTCCCTGTGGAACATAGGTCTTCATCCAACACTTTCAGGTCTCTGTGGAACATAGGTCTTCAACAAACACTTTCAGGTCCCTGTGGAACATAGGTCTTCATCAAACACTTTCAGGTCCCTGTGGAACATAGGTCTTCAACAAACATTTTCAGCTCCCTGTGGAGCATAGGTCTTCAACAAATACTTTCAGGTCCCTGTGGAACATAGGTCTTCATCTAACACTTTCAGGTCACTGTGGAGCATAGGTCTTCAACAAACACTTTCAGGTCCCTGTGGAACATAGGTCTTCAACAAACACTTTCAGCTCCCTGTGGAACATAGGTCTTCAACAAACACTTTCAGGTCCCTGTGGAGCATAGGTCTTCGCAACAAACACTTTCAGGTCCCTGTGGAACATAGGTCTTCATCAAACACTTTCAGGTCCCTGTGGAACATAGGTCTTCAACAAACACTTTCAGGTCCCTGTGGAACATAGGTCTTCAACAAACACTTTCAGGTCCCTGTGGAACATAGGTCTTCAACAAACACTTTCAGGTCCCTGTGGAACATAGGTCTTCATCAAACACTTTCAGGTCCATGTGGAGCATAGTTCTTCAACAAACACTTTCAGGTCCCTGTGGAACATAGGTCTTCAACAAACACTTTCAGGTCCCTGTGGAACATAGGTCTTCATCAAACACTTTCAGGTCCATGTGGAGCATAGTTCTTCAACAAACACTTTCAGGTCCCTGGGGAGTATAGGTCTTCAGCAAACACTTTCAACTCCCTGTCGAGCATAGGTCTTCAGCAAACACTTTCAACTCCCTGTGGAGCATAGGTCTTCAGCAAACACTTTCAACTCCCTGTGGAACATAGGTCTTCAGCAAACACTTTCAACTCCCTGTGGACCATAGGTCTTCAGCAAACACTTTCAACTCCCTGTGGAGCATAGGTCTTCAGCAAACACTTTCAGCTCCCTGGGGAGTATAGGTCTTTAGCAAACACTTTCAACATCCTGTGGAGCATAGGTCTTCAAAAACACTTTCAGCTCCTTGTGGAGCATAGGTCTTCAACAAACACTTTCGGGTCCCTGTGGAACATAGGTCTTCAACAAACACTTTCAGGTCCCTGTGGAACATAGGTCTTCAACAAACACTTTCAGGTCCCTGGGGAACATAGGTCTTCAACAAACACTTTCAGGTCCCTGTGGAACATAGGTCTTCAACAAACACTTTCAGGTCCTTGTGGAACATAGGTCTTCAACAAACACTTTCAGTTCCCTGTGGAACATAGGTCTTTGTCAAACACTTTCAGTTCCCTGTGGAACATAGGTCTTCATCAAACACTTTCAGTTCCCTGTGGAACATAGGTCTTCATCAAACACTTTCAGTTCCCTGTGGAACATAGGTCTTCATCCAACACTTTCAGGTCTCTGTGGAACATAGGTCTTCAACAAACACTTTCAGGTCCCTGTGGAACATAGGTCTTCATCAAACACTTTCAGGTCCCTGTGGAACATAGGTCTTCAACAAACATTTTCAGCTCCCTGTGGAGCATAGGTCTTCAACAAATACTTTCAGGTCCCTGTGGAACATAGGTCTTCATCTAACACTTTCAGGTCACTGTGGAGCATAGGTCTTCAACAAACACTTTCAGGTCCCTGTGGAACATAGGTCTTCAACAAACACTTTCAGCTCCCTGTGGAACATAGGTCTTCAACAAACACTTTCAGGTCCCTGTGGAACATAGGTCTTCAACAAACACTTTCAGGTCCCTGTGGAGCATAGGTCTTCAGCAAACACTTTCAGCTCCCTGGGGAGCATAGGTCTTCATCAAACACTTTCAGCTCCCTGGGGAGTATAGGTCTTCATCAAACACTTTCAGCTCCCTGGGGAGTATAGGTCTTCATCAAACACTTTCAGCTCCCTGGGGAACATAGGTCTTCATCAAACACTTTCAGCTCCCTGTGAAGTATATGTATTCATCAAACACTTTCAGCTCCCTGGGGAGTATAGGTCTACAGCAAATACTTTCAACTCCCTGTGGAGCATAGGTCTTCAGCAAACACTTTCAACTCCCTGTGGAGCATAGGTTTTCAACAAACACTTTCAACTCCCTGTGGAGCATAGGTATTCAGCAAACACTTTCAGCTCCCTGGGGAGTATAGGTCTTCATCAAACACTTTCAACTCCCTGTGGAGCATAGGTCTTCAGCAAACACTTTCAGGTCCCTGTGGAACATAGGTCTTCAACAAACACTTTCAGGTCCCTGTGGAACATAGGTCTTCAACAAACACTTTCAGGTCCCTGTGGAACATAGGTCTTCAACAAACACTTTCAGGTCCCTGGGGAAAATAGGTCTTCAACAAACACTTTCAGGTCCCTGTGGAACATAGGTCTTCAACAAACACTTTCAGGTCCCTGTGGAACATAGGTCTTCAACAAACACTTTCAGTTCCCTGTGGAACATAGGTCTTCATCAAACACTTTCAGTTCCCTGTGGAACATAGGTCTTCATCAAACACTTTCAGTTCCCTGTGGAACATAGGTCTTCATCAAACACTTTCAGTTCCCTGTGGAACATAGGTCTTCAACAAACACTTTCAGGTCCCTGTGGAACATAGGTCTTCAACAAACACTTTCAGGTCCCTGTGGAACATAGGTCTTCATCAAACACTTTCAGGTCCCTGTGGAACATAGGTCTTCAACAAACACTTTCAGGTCCCTGTGGAGCATAGGTCTTCAACAAATACTTTCAGGTCCCTGTGGAACATAGGTCTTCATCAAACACTTTCAGGTCACTGTGGAGCATAGGTCTTCGCAACAAACACTTTCAGGTCCCTGTGGAACATAGGTCTTCATCAATCACTTTCAGGTCCCTGTGGAACATAGGTCTTCAACAAACACTTTCAGGTCTCTGTGGAACATAGGTCTTCAACAAACACTTTCAGGTCCCTGTGGAACATAGGTCTTCAACAAACACTTTCAGGTCCCTGTGGAACATAGGTCTTCAACAAACACTTTCAGGTCCCTGTGGAACATAGGTCTTCATCAAACACTTTCAGGTCCCTGTGGAACATAGGTCTTCAACAAACACTTTCAGGTCCCTGTGGAGCATAGGTCTTCAACAAATACTTTCAGGTCCCTGTGGAACATAGGTCTTCATCAAACACTTTCAGGTCACTGTGGAGCATAGGTCTTCGCAACAAACACTTTCAGGTCCCTGTGGAGCATAGGTCTTCAACAAACACTTTCAGGTCCCTGTGGAGCATAGGTCTTCAACAAACACTTTCAGGTCCCTGTGAAGCATAGGTCTTCAACAAACACTTTCAGGTCCCTGTGGAACATAGGTCTTCAACAAACACTTTCAGGTCCCTGTGGAACATAGGTCTTCAACAAACACTTTCAGGTCCCTGTGGAGCATAGGTCTTCAGCAAACACTTTCAGCTCCCTGGGGAGCATAGGTCTTCATCAAACACTTTCAGCTCCCTGGGAGTATAGGTCTTCATCCAACACTTTCAGCTCCCTGGGGAGTATAAGTCTTCATCAAACACTTTCAGCTCCCTGGGGAGTATAGGTCTTCATCAAACACTTTCAGCTCCCTGGGGAGTATATGTCTTCATCAAACACTTTCAGCTCCCTGGGGAGTATAGGTCTACAGCAAATACTTTCAACTCCCTGTGGAGCATAGTTCTTCAGCAAACACTTTCAACTCCCTGTGGAGCATAGGTTTTCAACAAACACTTTCAACTCCCTGTGGAGCATAGGTCTTCAGCAAACACTTTCAGCTCCCTGGGGAGTATAGGTCTTCATCAAACACTTTCAACTCCCTGTGGAGAATAGGTCTTCAGCAAACACTTTCAACTCCCTGTGGAGCATATGTCTTCAGCAAACAGTTTCATCTCCCTGTGGAGCATAGGTCTTCAGCAAACACTTTCAACTAACTGTGGAGCATAGGTCTTCAGCAAACACTTTCAGCTCCCTGTGGAGTATAGGTCTTTAGCAAACACTTTCAACTTCCTGTGGAGCATAGGTCTTCATCAAACACTTTCAGGTCCATGTGGAGCATAGTTCTTCATCAAACACTTTCAGGTCCCTGTGGAACATAGGTCTTCAACAAACACTTTCAGGTCCCTGGGGAGTATAGGTCTTCAGCAAACACTTTCAACTCCCTGTCGAGCATAGGTCTTCAGCAAACACTTTCAACTCCCTGTGGAGCATAGGTCTTCAGCAAACACTTTCAAATCCCTGTGGAACATAGGTCTTCAGCAAACACTTTCAACTCCCTGTGGACCATAGGTCTTCAGCAAACACTTTCAACTCCCTGTGGAGCATAGGTCTTCAGCAAACACTTTCAGCTCCCTGGGGAGTATAGGTCTTTAGCAAACACTTTCAACATCCTGTGGAGCATAGGTCTTCAAAAACACTTTCAGCTCCCTGTGGAGCATAGGTCTTCAACAAACACTTTCGGGTCCCTGTGGAACATAGGTCTTCAACAAACACTTTCAGGTCCCTGTGGAACATAGGTCTTCAACAAACACTTTCAGGTCCCTGGGGAACATAGGTCTTCAACAAACACTTTCAGGTCCCTGTGGAACATAGGTCTTCAACAAACACTTTCAGGTCCTTGTGGAACATAGGTCTTCAACAAACACTTTCAGTTCCCTGTGGAACATAGGTCTTTGTCAAACACTTTCAGTTCCCTGTGGAACATAGGTCTTCATCAAACACTTTCAGTTCCCTGTGGAACATAGGTCTTCATCAAACACTTTCAGTTCCCTGTGGAACATAGGTCTTCAACAAACACTTTCAGGTCTCTGTGGAACATAGGTCTTCAACAAACACTTTCAGGTCCCTGTGGAACATAGGTCTTCATCAAACACTTTCAGGTCCCTTTGGAACATAGGTCTTCAACAAACACTTTCAGGTCCCTGTAGAGCATAGGTCTTCAACAAATACTTTCAGGTCCCTGTGGAACATAGGTCTTCATCAAACACTTTCAGGTCACTGTGGAGCATAGGTCTTCAACAAACACTTTCAGGTCCCTGTGGAACATAGGTCTTCAACAAACACTTTCAGCTCCCTGTGGAACATAGGTCTTCAACAAACACTTTCAGGTCCCTGTGGAACATAGGTCTTCAACAAACACTTTCAGGTCCCTGTGGAGCATAGGTCTTCAACAAACACTTTCAGGTCCCTGTGGAGCATAGGTCTTCAACAAACACTTTCGGGTCCCTGTCGAACATAGGTCTTCAACAAACACTTTCAGGTCCCTGTGGAACATAGGTCTTCAACAAACACTTTCAGGTCCCTGTGGAGCATAGGTCTTCAGCAAACACTTTCATCTCCCTGGGGAGCATAGGTCTTCATCAAACACTTTCAGCTCCCTGGGGAGTATAGGTCTTCATCAAACACTTTCAGCTCCCTGGGGAGTATAGGTCTTCATCAAACACTTTCAGCTCCCTGGGGAACATAGGTCTTCATCAAACACTTTCAGCTCCCTGGGAAGTATATGTCTTCATCAAACACTTTCAGCTCCCTGGGGAGTATAGGTCTACAGCAAATACTTTCAACTCCCTGTGGAGCATAGGTCTTCAGCAAACACTTTCAACTCCCTGTGGAGCATAGGTTTTCAACAAACACTTTCAACTCCCTGTGGAGCATAGGTATTCAGCAAACACTTTCAGCTCCCTGGGGAGTATAGGTCTTCATCAAACACTTTCAACTCCCTGTGGAGCATAGGTCTTCAGCAAACACTTTCAGGTCCCTGTGGAACATAGGTCTTCAACAAACACTTTCAGGTCCCTGTGGAACATAGGTCTTCAACAAACACTTTCAGGTCCCTGTGGAACATAGGTCTTCAACAAACACTTTCAGGTCCCTGGGGAAAATAGGTCTTCAACAAACACTTTCAGGTCCCTGTGGAACATAGGTCTTCAACAAACACTTTCAGGTCCCTGTGGAACATAGGTCTTCAACAAACACTTTCAGTTCCCTGTGGAACATAGGTCTTCATCAAACACTTTCAGTTCCCTGTGGAACATAGGTCTTCATCAAACACTTTCAGTTCCCTGTGGAACATAGGTCTTCATCAAACACTTTCAGTTCCCTGTGGAACATAGGTCTTCAACAAACACTTTCAGGTCCCTGTGGAACATAGGTCTTCAACAAACACTTACAGGTCCCTGTGGAACATAGGTCTTCATCAAACACTTTCAGGTCCCTGTGGAACATAGGTCTTCAACAAACACTTTCAGGTCCCTGTGGAGCATAGGTCTTCAACAAATACTTTCAGGTCCCTGTGAAACATAGGTCTTCATCAAACACTTTCAGGTCACTGTGGAGCATAGGTCTTCGCAACAAACACTTTCAGGTCCCTGTGGAACATAGGTCTTCATCAAACACTTTCAGGTCCTGTGGAACATAGGTCTTCAACAAACACTTTCAGGTCTCTGTGGAACATAGGTCTTCAACAAACACTTTCAGGTCCCTGTGGAACATAGGTCTTCAACAAACACTTTCAGGTCCCTGTGGAACATAGGTCTTCAACAAACACTTTCAGGTCCCTGTGGAGCATAGGTCTTCAACAAACACTTTCAGGTCCCTGTGGAGCATAGGTCTTCAACAAACACTTTCAGGTCCCTGTGAAGCATAGGTCTTCAACAAACACTTTCAGGTCCCTGTGGAACATAGGTCTTCAACAAACACTTTCAGGTCCCTGTGGAACATAGGTCTTCAACAAACACTTTCAGGTCCCTGTGGAGCATAGGTCTTCAGCAAACACTTTCAGCTCCCTGGGGAGCATAGGTCTTCATCAAACACTTTCAGCTCCCTGGGGAGTATAGGTCTTCATCCAACACTTTCAGCTCCCTGGGGAGTATAAGTCTTCATCAAACACTTTCAGCTCCCTGGGGAGTATAGGTCTTCATCAAACACTTTCAGCTCCCTGGGGAGTATATGTCTTCATCAAACACTTTCAGCTCCCTGGGGAGTATAGGTCTACAGCAAATACTTTCAACTCCCTGTGGAGCATAGGTCTTCAGCAAACACTTTCAACTCCCTGTGGAGCATAGGTTTTCAACAAACACTTTCAACTCCCTGTGGAGCATAGGTCTTCAGCAAACACTTTCAGCTCCCTGGGGAGTATAGGTCTTCATCAAACACTTTCAACTCCCTGTGGAGAATAGGTCTTCAGCAAACACTTTCAACTCCCTGTGGAGCATATGTCTTCAGCAAACAGTTTCATCTCCCTGTGGAGCATAGGTCTTCAGCAAACACTTTCAACTCCCTGTGGAGCATAGGTCTTCAGCAAACACTTTCAGCTCCCTGTGGAGTATAGGTCTTTAGCAAACACTTTCAACTTCCTGTGGAGCATAGGTCTTCAAAAAACACTTTCAGCTCCCTGTGGAGCATAGGTCTTCAACAAACACTTTCAGGTCCCTGTGGAACATAGGTCTTCAACAAACACTTTCAGGTCCCTGTGGAACATAGGTCTTCAACAAACACTTTCAGGTCCCTGTGGAACATAGGTCTTCAACAAACACTTTCAGGTCCCTGTGGAACATAGGTCTTCAACAAACATTTTCAGCTCCCTGTGGAACATAGGTCTTCAACAAACACTTTCAGGTCCCTGTGGAATATAGGTCTTCAACAAACACTTTCAGGTCCCTGTGGAGCATAGGTCTTCAACAAACACTTTCAGTTCCCTGTGGAACACAGGTCTTCAACAAACACTTTCAGGTCCCTGTGGAACATAGGTCTTCAACAAACACTTTCAGGTCCCTGTGGAACATAGGTCTTCATCCAACACTTTCAGGTCCCTGTGGAACATAGGTCTTCAACAAATACTTTCAGGTCCCTGTGGAACATAGGTCTTCAACAAACACTTTCAGGTCCCTGTGGAACATAGGTCTTCAACAAATACTTTCAGGTCCCGGTGGAGCATAGGCCTTCAACAAACACTTTCAGGTCCCTGTGGAGCATAGGTCTTCAACAAACACTTTCAGGTCCCTGTGGAACATAGGTCTTCAACAAACACTTTCAGGTCCCTGTGGAACATAGGTCTTCAACAAACACTTTCAGGTCCCTGTGGAGCATAGGTCTTCAGCAAACACTTTCAGCTCCCTGGGGAGTATAGGTCTTCATCAAACACTTTCAGCTCCCTGGGGAGTATAGGTTTTTATCAAACACTTTCAGCTCCCTGGGGAGTATAGGTCTTCATCAACTACTTTCAGCTCCCTGGGAAGTATAGGTCTTCATCAAACACTTTCAGCTCCCTGGGGAGTATAGGTCTTCAACAAACACTTTCGAAGACGTTCTGTTTCTTGCCATTACTTTAAGATCATTCCATGTCTTCCCCTCACCTTCATCTTTGCTTCCATCTGTCTTCTACAAAAATAGCTTGGTCTTCCTCTTTGTATTTTCCTTGTGGATTTCAAAACGAGCCTGTTGTGTGATACTCTCAGTTGGCTTCCGTAGTGTGTGTCCTATCCAGCGCTATCGTCTTCGCTGTATCTCTTTATCCACTGGTATTTGTCTGGTACATTTCCATAATTCTATGTTAGTGGTCTTGTCCTGCCATTTCCATCATTTTATTCTTTATAGCATCCATTAATGAAGGTCTGTATCTTCATGATTGTTGTATTTTTGTTGTTCTCCATTTTTCACAGCCATATGCCCATGTTTGTGGATTTTTTTTGTGAGCTCTCTTTTATTTTACAGTACAAGTATCGTTTTTTTTTAAATATTGAGTTTGTTCAGATGGAGGAAAAATATATAACATTTAACGGCAGCACACCTGTTGTGAACAAACCAGCACACCTGTTGTGAACAAACCAGCACACCTGTTGTGAACAAACCAGCACACCTGTTGTGAACAAACCAGCACACCTGTTGTGAACAAACCAGCACACCTGTTGTGAACAAACCAGCACACCTGTTGTGAACAAACCAGCACACCTGTTGCGAACAAACCAGCACACCTGTTGCGAACAAACCAGCACACCTGCTGTGAACAAACCAGCACACCTGTTGCGAAGAAACATACACCTGCTGTGAACAAACCAGCACACCTGTTGCGAACAAACCAGCACACCTGCTGTGAACAAACCAGCACACCTGTTGCGAAGAAACATACACCTGCTGTGAAAAAAACAGCACACTTATTGTGAACAAACCAGCAAACCTGCTGTGAATAAAGCAATACGCCTGCCGTGAATAAAGCAACACACCTGCTGTAAATAAAGTAATACACATGTTGTGAATAAAGCAACACACCTGTTGTGAATAAAGCAATACACCTGTTATGAATAAAGCAATACACCTGTTGTGAATAAAGCAATACACCTGTTATGAATAAAGCAATACACCTGTTGTGAATAAAGCAATACACCTGTTATGAATAAAGCAATACACCTGTTGTGAATAAAGCAATACACCTGTTGTGAATAAAGCAATACACCTGTTATGAATAAAGCAATACACCTGTTATGAATAAAGCAATACACCTGTTGTGAATAAAGCAATACACATGCTGTGAATAAAGCAATACACCTGTTGTGATGGCCAGTCAGGGAACAAGTGTCATGTGGTCGATGGTTAGGTCATGTTGTCGTGTAGGACCTTCAACGTCACGACTATAAACATTCGTGAAGCTTCTCTTCCACACGAGCGTGTTTCGAGGGCAAGAATAAGTTACACTAGACGCGTGTGACATCTGTAACCATTTTGGATAAGTTCATGCCACGTGTTCTGTATTTGGGGATGTGGTGTTGTGTGTTTGTCACATACTTACCAAGGTTATTCTGTTTGTGGACAGTTACAAGAAATAAATAAGCGTTTAATACAAATGGAAGTTTGCACGACAAACAAGTAAGGGACACTGGGATGTTTCAAGCTTTCGGTAAAAGTCCACAAACGGAAAACTAGAAACAGAGTACAATGGACAGGCCAAACTAGGATAGAACCAGGACACCACGCTTTGCTTCGATGGACGTGCGTTTAGCACACCGCCACCACCAAGATGAAATGTGTCGGACGAATCGCAGGTAACAATCTGAGAGGTGATATCAGAAATGAACTAAGAAAAAAAAGCTTGGAATAATTCCCGCCATAGAATACATAAAGAAACAACAGATAAAATGGTTTGGCTACGTGATGAGGCAGAAAGATCAAAGCAACACAATAAGCCATCAATAAATGTTGCGAGCCATCCATAAATGTTGCGAGAACACCAGACCCATGGGCCGACCACCAAAAAGATGGACTGAAGGATAATTAGAAACATTAGGAATATTAACGGCAGGTGAGACCAACAGAAGAACACAAGATGGATTGATGGTGTTTTAGAAACACTATAGACAAGTAACAGCAGCAGAGGCCAAGAGAAGGGCAAATTGCCACAAATTTGATCTTACATCAACGTTAAAATGCAAATGAGGACGGAAAGAAGAAGTTGCTACCACGTGGCCTGTCTTCTATATAGGTGTCATCCCGCCATATTGTTAGGTCACTTCCTATGCTCCAACAACTCAAGCCCTTTGTGTGTGAGTGTGACTATGCTTATGCGTGTGTGTGTGGCTATACGTGTGTGTGTGTGTGTGTGTGTGGCTATGTTTGTGTGTGGCTATACGTGTGTTTGTGTGGCTATGCTTGTGTGTGTGGCTATGTTTGTTCAAGTAGGAGACCCAGATTAGCTTGTTGTTTCTATCGATGTCTTCCAGAGTTGTTGTCCACACTGTAGTGATGGCGAGACGCTGTGTCGAGGAGTACCGGTTCTCTCCTAGTTTGGGCTGTCTCTTGTTCTCTGTCTTCTCTCTTGTTATTTGTGTATTCTCCAGAGTACTTTAAAAATTACGCTATCTCTTATTTGTTTGTTTGTTTCAACAAATCATACCACAACAAAGTGGCTTCCGTCAGCACAGATCAGCTGAAGACCTGGTCACCTACATCGCACAGGAAATAGAGGATGCTCTACAAGAAAAGAAAACACGCACTGGCAGTGTGGGTCGACATGGAGAAGGCTTTTGATAGTGTATGCAGAGACGGATTAAAGGACAAGCTTCTCAGACTTGTCATCCAAGGCCGTTTATTAAATTGGATATCTCAATCCCTTTAGGATAGAACGGCCAGAGTACATGGACAACTAAGTAAGAAAGAATCGAACAAGGTGTCCCACAAGGTGGAGTCCTATCACCAACACTCTTTTTAATTTTCATAAATGGCATCGTCATGGACATTCCACCCAGAATACACCCAGCAATATACGCAGACGACCTGGCGAAATGAGTACGTGAAGAATCTATGTCAGCGGCTAGCTCCAGAATGCAAGATGACCTAGGAAAACTTGAAAAATGGACGAACACCTGATTGCTACAATGCTACCCATTAATGAAAAAAAAAACTACATACATAATTTTTAGCCTATCAAGAAACACCCTCTCTAAATATTTGAAGATAAAAGACCATACTCTCCCTATTGACCAAAACCCAACATATCTTGGCGTCACCATGGATCGCAGAATGACATGGATAAATCAGATAGACAGAGAGCAAACAATGAGTCAGAAAACGAACAGATATTATGAAGAAATTGGCAGGAACGGACTGAGGAGCAGACAGCAATATCTTGAAACGACTATACGTAGGAAGAGTAAGACCAGTCCTAGAGTATGGAGTCACAGCCTGGACTGCAGCTTCCAAATCGCAGCTTAGCAAAATTAACAGAACACAAAACCAGGCTGCCCGTATCATCACTGGTGCTATGAAATCTACACCTATCGAGACTCTAGAAACAGTAACAGGTTTACAGCCCTTAGAAGACAGACGGAAAACTAAAGTAGTGCAACAAGCGGAGAAATATAAAAGGCTCCCTAGCCACCCCATGCACCAAAGAATAACTGGTTTCGGAAAAGGAAGACTAAAGAGGAGCAACTTCGCTGCAATCTCCAAAGAACTGACAACTAGCGATCCAGTACTGTCCCAAACATTGCCGAAACCCACAAGCCCATCTGATATGACTCCTCATGGGAAATATAAAATACCAGAACTTAAGAAAGACATAATAGGAATCATGGAAAAGGCACCCAAACAGACACAGAGAGAAAGCACATAGCAGAAAAACACATAAACGACAACTACCCACAGGACTCTTGGTCACACATATACACAGATGACTCTGCTACAAATGCCACCAGAAATGGAGGGGGAGGTGTGTTCTTGAGGCCGAATAACCAGGAAGAGATCACCAAGTCAATAGCTACTGGGAAATTCTCAAACAACTTTAAAGCAGAAACTGAAACCTTCAAAGACGCTGCAAAACTGGCTATCCAACACAAAAATAACATGCGCAAGAAATTGGTGATACTGACTGATGTCAGTCCTAACAGCTCTAAAAAAAAACCCAGGAACAGTGAGCTAGATGAGTCGAGAAAAACCCTGGACCAACTGTGCAATAACTTCCAGAGAGTGGTCATCCAGTGGATACAATCACACTGTAAAATACACGGAAACGAACGCGCAGACAAATTAGCTAAAGAGGGAGAGAGATTACAACAAGAGAATCATCTGGTCAGCTACGATGAAGTCAAATCCATCATCAAAGGCTAGTACCATGAAAAATGGAAACAAGAACACCCAGAGTATAACAAGAGGGATGTATACCTCCAACTATCAAGGAGGGATCAAGTCATCATAATTCTATCTAGGAAAGAAATCAGTGAAAGAGAAAGGAATCAGTGAAAGAGAAAGGAATCAGTGAAAGAGAAAGTGCGGAAATGAGGAAAAGACAGGGAGAAGGCTTGGAAGGAAGAGAAAGAGAGGGAGAAATTGGAGAAATAAGAGAGGGAGAAAGTTGAGAAATGAGAGAAAGACAGGTAGATAGTAGGGAAATAAAAAAAAAAACAAGAAAGGAAGAAAGCATGAGAAGATTAAGAGAACATGAAATATAAAATATTCGCTGGTTCATACTCTAGAGAGAGTCCTGCAGGACACTTGACTTGCTGCTATTCTGCTAGGACACAGTGGTACTGCTAGGTGGCGTGACCTTCTGTTGGGGTCAGTGGCGCTGACCCGGTACCCCGGTTGGTTGTGTCCACTCACGACAGGCTGCACTGTCCAGAGTCTGTCACATGTCAGCGGGCGTGCTGACTGGCTCAATGAGGGTCTTGGTTTTCTTGGAGTCTAGAGTTTTGTTGGAGACAATTCTATTGATGGAATAATGGGGACAATTCTGTTGATGGAATTATGGGGACAATTCTGTTGATGTAATTATGGGGAGAATTCTGTTGATGCAATTATGGGGAGAATTCTGTTGATGTAATTATGGGGAGAATTCTGTTGATGGAATTATGGGGAGAATTCTGTTGATGGAATCATGGGGACAATTCTGTTGGATGAAATTATGGGGAGCATTCTGTTGATGGAATAATGGGGAGAATTCTGTTGATGGAATTATGGGAGCAATTCTGTTGATGGAATTATGGGGACAATTCTGTTGATGTAATTATGGGGAGAATTCTGTTGATGGAATTATTAGGACAATTCTGTTGATGGAATTATGGGGAGAATTCTATTGATGGAATAATGGGGACAATTTTGTTGATGGAATTATGGGGAGAATTCTGTTGATGGAATTATTAGGACAATTCTGTTGATGGAATTATGGGGAGAATTCTGTTGATGGAATAATGGGGACAATTCTGTTGATGGAATTATGGGGAGAACTCTATTGATGGAATTATTAGGACAATTCTGTTGATGGAATTATGGGGAGAATTCTGTTGATGGAATAATGGGGACAATTTTGTTGATGGAATTATGGGGACAATTCTGTTGATGGAATTATGGGGAGAATTCTGTTGATGGAATTATTAGGACAATTCTGTTGATGGAATTATGGGGAGAATTCTGTTGATGGAATTATGGGGACAATTTTGTTGATGGAATTATGGGGACAATTCTGTTGATGGAATTATGGGGAGAATTCTGTTGATGGAATAATGGGGACAGTTTTGTTGATGGAATTATGGGGACAATTCTGTTGATGGAATTATGGGGAGAATTCTGTTGATGGAATTATTAGGACAATTCTGTTGATGGAATTATGGGGAGAATTCTGTTGATGGAATTATGGGGACAATTTTGTTGATGGAATTATGGGGACAATTCTGTTGATGGAATTATGGGGAGAATTCTGTTGATGGAATTATTAGGACAATTCTGTTGATGGAATTATGGGGAGAATTCTGTTGATGGAATTATGGGGAGAATTCTGTTGATGGAATTATGGGGAGATTTCTGTTGATGGAATTACAGGGAGAATTCTGTTGATGGAATTATGGGGAGAATTCTGTTGATGGAATTATGGGGAGATTTCTGTTGATGGAATTATGGGGAGATTTCTGTTGATGGAATTATGGGGACAATTCTTTTGATGGAATAATGGGGACAATTCTGTTGATGGAATTTTGGGGACAATTCTGTTGATGGAATAATGGGGACAATTTTGTTGATGGAATAATGGGGACAATTCTGTTGATGTAATTATTGGGACAATTCTGTTGATGGAATTATGGGGAGAATTCTGTTGATGAAATTGTGGGGACAATTCTGTTGATGGAATTATATGGAGAATTCTGTTGTTGGAATTATTTGGACAATCCTGTTGATGGAATTGTGGGTACAATTCTGTTGATGGAATTATGGGGACAATTCTGTTGATGGAATAATGGGGAGAATTATGTTGATGGAAACATGGGGACAATTCTGTTGATGGAATTATTGAGACAATTCGGTTGATGAAATTTATGGTGACAATTCTGTTGACTGAATTATTGGGACAATTCTGTTGATGAAATTATGGGCACAATTTTGTTGATGGAATTATGGAGAGAATTCTGTTGATGAAATTATTGGGACAATTTTGTTGATGGAATTATGGGGACAATTCTGTTTTTGGAATTATGGGGGTGGGGGGGGGGAATTCGGTTGATGAAATTATGGGGAAAATTTTGTTGATGGAATTATGGGGACAATTCTGTTGATGTAATTATGGGGAGAATTCTGTTGATGGAATTATGGGGAGAATTCTGTTGATGGAATTATGGGGACAATTCTGTTGATGGAATAATGGGGCAAATTCTATTGATGGAATAATGGGGACAATTCTGTTGATGTAATTATGGGGACAATTCTGTTGATGAAATTATTGGGACAATTCTGTTGATGGAATTACAGGGAGAATTCTGTTGATGGAATTATTGGGACAATTCTGTTGATGGAATTATGGGGACTATTCTATTGATGGAATAATGGGGAGAATTCTGTTGATGGAAACATGGGGACAGTTCTGTTGATGGAATTATTGAGACAATTCTGTTGATGAAATTATGGGGACAATTCTGTTGACTTAATTATGGAGCCGTGCGCTGCCGGGGCCCGAAAGGGAAGTAAAGAATAGCGGCGCTGTACCCTACCAGGCATGTTCGTAAGAGGCGAGAAAGGAGGGTTAGGCATGGGACTGGCTATCCCATACTGTAAAAAAATAAGCCGAAAAAACTTCACAAACATGAACAAGTCAAAGAAAGATAAAGTAAATCCGTCAACCAGGAAAGAGAAGGGCTCTCTGTCTAAGAGACGTATGACGCAATCCGGAGAAAGCCATAAGGAGTCCGGTTGCCGACTCACCCTTTGTCTACCAGGAAATCATCCAGAATTGGCACCTGGAATGTTCGTACCCTTAACGAACAGGGAAAAGCGGCACAAGTGGCAGCAGAAATGAACAACTACAAGATAGATATTCTGGGAATGTGTGAAACAAGATGGCTGGGAGCGGAGAGAATAAAATTGAATACAGGGGAGATGATTTTATCATCAGGACACCAGGAACCAGGAGCACAACATAGCGAAGGGGTAGCTATAATGCTATCAAAGAATGCACAGAAGACACTAATAGAATGGGAGGCAGTGGGACCAAGACTGGTGAGAGCAACATTTAGAACAACCAAAAACAAAATAAAATTACACATTATACAATGCTATGCACCAACCAACGATAAAGATGACTCAGTTAAAGATGATTTTTATAAACAGCTACAATGCCAGATGGATGCAAGACGAGCCAAGGATATTATAATCTTGATGGGAGACCTAAATGCTAAGGTAGGATCAGACAACAGAGGCTTTGAAGAGATTATGGGAAAACATGGACTTGGAGATATAAACGAGAATGGAGAGATATTTGTGAATTTCTGCGCCCTTAATCAAATGAGCCTAGGAGGAACAATATTCCAACATAAAAGAATACACAAAGCTACATGGGTGTCACCAGATCATAGAACGGAAAATCAAATTGATCACATATGTATTAATAATAAGTTTAAGTCATCCTTACAGGATGTAAAAGTATATAGAGGGGCAGATATAGCTTCTGATCATCATCTTCTGTTAGCCAAACTTAAAATTAAATTAAAAAGGTATACTACAACGAATAAGGGCAGAACGTATTTCAATGTAGGGTTTCTTAAAGAACAAGGAATTAAAGATAAATTCGCAGTCACAATATCAAACAAATACCACGTCCTCCAACAACTAGAAAATACAATAAATATAGAAGATCATTGGAAACAGGTAAAAAATATATGGAAAGAGACATGCGAAGAAACACTGGGGAAAAGAGAACGCCAGAATAAGGCATGGATGACAGCAGAGACCCTGGATAAAATTAAAGAAAGAAAGAACAAGAAAGCAGACATAAATAAAAGCAAAACAAGAAGTAATAAAGCCAAGACACAGGAAGCTTACACAGAGGTGAACAAAGAAGTGAGAAGATGCATTAAAAGGGATAAGAGGAAATATATAGATGAATTAGCTAAAGAGGCAGAAGAAGCAGCAAATAAAGGGAATATGAAAGAACTGTACAACAGCACAAAGAAATTAGGTGGAAAATACAAACAGATCAACGCTTTTATCAAAGATAAGAAAGGAAATCTGCTTAGTAATATAAAGGAACAAATGGAGAGATGGAAGGAGCACTTTGAAGAACTTTTGAACAGACCTGGCTCAAATAATCCTCCAGATATACTACCAGCAGAAGAAGAATTACACGTTAACTGCGGAAAACCAAGCAAAGAAGAAATAATGAAAGCCATCAAACTGTTAAAAGATGGTAAAGTCACAGGACCAGATGAAATTCCTTCGGAAGCCATCAAAGCAGATATTATCACCTCTACCAAGATGTTACATAATCTATTGGATAAAATTTGGGAGAGGGAAGAAATACCTAAAGACTGGAGAGAAGGTTATATGATCAAACTACCAAAGAAAGGAAGTTTACAGGAGTGCACAAATTATAGGGGAATTATGCTACTATCAGTGCCAGGAAAAATATTAGGCAGAATCATTCTGGAGAGACTAAAAGAGGCTATAGAGAAACACTTGAGAGATGAACAAGCAGGTTTTAGGAAGAACAGATCATGTGCTGATCAAATAACTACTCTACGTATAATAGTTGAACAAAGTTTAGAACTAAAATCCCCACTTTATATTGGATTCATAGATTACGAAAAGGCATTTGATAGTTTAGACAGAAGAATGCTTTGGAAGTTGCTGAGTCATTATGGAATCCCCATAAAGTTTATTAACCTGATAAAAACAATGTATGAAGGAACAAAATGTAGTGTGGTGCATGAAGGACAGCTTACAGAAGCATTTGAAATAAGAACAGGAGTAAGGCAAGGATGCCTTCTGTCTCCATTTCTCTTTCTACTGGCCATAGATTGGATTATGAAAATAACTCAAAACAACAGAAATGGGATCCAGTGGTCACTGACCAAACAACTTGATGATTTAGACTTTGCTGATGACATAGCTCTCCTATCACACAGCCACCAACAGATGCAAGATAAAATGAGTATATTAGATGAGAGATCACAACAGCTAGGACTAAAGATTAATAGAGATAAGACCAACATTATGAGAATTAATGCAGTTGGCAATAACCAAATAAAACTAGGAGAAATACCTCTACTAGACGTACAATCTTATATATATCTGGGCAGTAATATAGATAAAGAGGGAGGAACAGAAAACGATACCAAAATAAGGATATCAAAAGCAAGAGGAGCTTTCATTGCACTGGGAAACATATGGAAATCCAAAGAAATTAGGCTAAATACAAAAATACAAATTTCAACTCCAATGTTAAGTCGGTTCTATTATATGGCTGTGAAACATGGAGAATAACAAAATTGACAATCACGAAGGTACAGACTTTCATTAATGGATGCTTGCGCAGAATAAAGGGATGGAAATGGCAGGACAAAGTCACAAACGTGGAATTATGGAAATGTACCGGTCAAATACCAGTGGATAAAGAAATACAGCGAAGACGATGGCGATGGATAGGACACACACTACGGAAACCAACTGAGAGTATTACACAACAGGCCCTTTTTTGGAATCCCCAGGGGAAAAGACAAAGAGGAAGACCAAGGAATTCTTGGAGAAGACAGATTGAAGCAGAGATGAAGATGATGGGGAAGACATGGAATGATCTTAAAAGAATTGCAAAAAACAGAACGACTTGGAAAGTGTTTGTTGAAGACCTATGCTCCACTGGGAGCTAAAAGGTAGAAGAATTATGGAGAAAATTCTGTTGATGGAATTATGTTGAAAATTCTGTTGATGGAATTATGTTGAAAATTCTGTTGATGGAATTATGGGGAAAATTCAGTTAATGGAATTATTTGGGCAATTCTGTTGATGAAGCTACTATGATATTGCTGTTAATGACGTTTTTTTTTTTACACTCCGAGCACATACAAACATAGTTAAGCCATAAATATGGCTGGCGTTTCGACGCCCGAGTGGCAGTCCTTTAGTAAAAGTCGGACCTCCATGAGTTGATCCTTACGTCGTCAAGACAGAATTAGCGATCTTGGTCGTAGTTTATGTGGGAGAGGGTGGCGTGGTTTTAGTCAAAGGTGGGAGGGGAGTGGAAAGAGGGCACCTGTAGCAGTCTGAGTGATGTTTCCCTCGATACGTCCTCGTGCTTAACTTCGTGTCGACAAGTCTTCAACTGTTGCACGAGTGGCTGTGTCTAACGTTGGCCACACCAGTGCCCTTGTTGTCGCGGCTAGAGCTGTGAACTACAAGAGGTCACACCGGGTCAGCTAACGAGTTCCGGGTCAGCTTGTTAGACATGAAGGAAGGAGCTGCTGGACGGCGATCATTTGGTCAATGTCCAGGTTGTGTGTGAATTATTGGGAAACTGAGATTTCTTGTTTGAGGTCTGTGTGTGTGAATGATTGTGGAACTGAGATTTCTTGTTTGAGGTCTGTGTGTGTGAATGATTGTGGAACTGAGAATTCTTGTTTCAGGTCAATGCCATGGTTGTGTGTGAATGATTGTGGAACTGAGAATTCTTGTTTCAGGTCAATGTCCAGGCTGTGTGAATGATTGTGGAACTGAGAATTCTTGTTTGATGTCTGTGTGTGTGTGAATGATTGTGGAACTGAGAATTCTTGTTTCAGGTCAGTGCGTGTGAATGATTGTGGAACTGAGATTTCTTGTTTCAGGTCAGTGTCTAGCTTGAGTGTGAAGTATTGGGGAACTGAGATTTCTTGTTTCAGGTCAGTGTCTAGCTTGAGTGTGAAGTATTGGGGAACTGAGATTTCTTTGTTAAAGGGAAGACGGAACAATTGGCCAGGTGTGATGAGTTGGGAACTGAGAGATGGCAGAAGTTTGAACATATCAGAGAGTAATAACACGCGGAGGTACAAACATGGCCGTGGAAGTAGTTGATGGAATACAAGAATGAAGCTAGAACATTGAAGAAGTTGATGGAATACAAGAATGAAGCTAGAACATTGAAGAAGTTGATGGAATACAAGAATGAAGCTAGAACATTGAAGAAGTTGATGGAATACAAGAATGAAGCTAGAACATTGAAGAAGTTGATGGAATACAAGAATGAAGCTAGAACATTGAAGAAGTTGATGGAATACAAGAATGAAGCTAGAACATTGAAGAAGTTGATGGAATACAAGAATGAAGCTAGAACATTGAAGAAGTTGATGGAATACAAGAATGAAGCAAGAACATTGAAGAAGTTGATGGAATACAAGAATGAAGCTAGAACATTGAAGAAGTTGATGGAATACAAGAATGAAGCTAGAACATTGAAGAAGTTGATGGAATACAAGAATGAAGCTAGAACATTGAAGAAGTTGATGGAATACAAGAATGAAGCTAGAACATTGAAGAAGTTGATAAAACACAAAGACTAATTACTGAAATGTTAGGGGTGACTGGGTGATCTCGGAATGGGAGGGTAAAGGCTTGGAGATGCCAAGTTACTGTACAGCTGATGATAAGAATAACAATTTAAAAAAAAAAGTGGTATACTAACATCTTTACGTAGCTGTAAACGACATTTCGGCCATCTAGGGCTTCAACTAGATCAATAAACAATAGATAGTGTTTGACCAATATCCGGGCCTCAGGGAAGTGTCTTATTTCTCTTCTTTGAGAGACTAGCATATTATCACCATGTAGTTGGAGTACAATCCACTGTGCGATCCATTTTTGACAAAAGAAACAAGAAAAAGAGTTCTTAAATGTTATGTAGAGCCAGTCTTAACATATGGATGTGAATCATGGACAATAGGACAACATACAAGAAAATCACTGGAGGGTATAGACATGTGGTGAGAATACCATTGACAGCTAAGAAGAGTAATGAAAACGTTCTGAAAGAGACCAAAGCAAAAAGAGAACTAATTTCCAATATTTAGGAAGAAACAATCAACATTTTTTCGCCATGTAATGAGAAGGGAACAGCTGGAATATATTGTAAAAACTGGGAAAATTGAGGGACGAAGAGATAGAGGGAAGCAAAGAAAAAAGATACAGACAGCTTAAGAGAATGGCTTGGCAGGTCAACAACAGAAATGATAAATAACTGTCGAAATCGAAAGTTGTGGAGAGACATGATCACCTACGCCAGCAGGCACGGTACTTGATGATCAGTTAGAGTTCTCTGTATATTCCTATATATTTTTGTGTATTGTTGTTTATTGTTTCAGCTGAAGGCCTATTGGGCCGAAACGTCGTTCTACTTTTGTTTTGTTACTCACCTACTTTAAAGCTGACAACATACCACTTTTTCCTTTCCTGTCAAATTTTCATTCAAGAAATAAGACATCGACCAAAGGATAGTCTGGTCCCGGGTTCATACCCTGCCCCATGCGGTGGTAATTTTGTTTTTCGCATCCGTGGTTTCATCATGGCTTTACCCTCAATCCGTGGTCTCTTCGTGGCTTTACCCTCAATTCGTGGTTTCTTCGTGGCTTTACCCTCAATTCGTGGTTTCTTCGTGGCTTTACCCTCAATTCGTGGTCTCTTCGTGGCTTTACCCTCAATTCGTGGTTTCTTCGTGGCTTTACCCTCAATTCGTGGTTTCTTCGTGGCTTTACCCTCAATTCGTGGTCTCTTCGTGGCTTTACCCTCAATCCGTGGTTTCTTCGTGGCTTTACCCTCAATTCGTGGTTTCTTCGTGGCTTTACCCTCAATTCGTGGTTTCTTCGTGGCTTTACCCTCAATCCGTGGTTTCTTCGTGGCTTTACCCTCAATCCGTGGTTTCTTCGTGGCTTTACCCTCAATCCGTGGTTTCTTCGTGGCTTTACCCACAATCAGTGGTTTCTTCGTGGCTTGACCTGCAATCCGTGGTTTCTTCTTGGCTTTACTCTCCATCCGTGGTTTCTTTGTAGAACCTCTGTTCTCTGGGTAGTGGGTACCGATGAGGAATTTTTCGGATAAAAGCTACGAAAATACAGGTTCCGTGTGAAAGTAGCGCACGTCTAAGATTTTCGATACAAAAAAAATAAAGAACGACTGAAGGCGGAGATTATCTGCCTGCATGGCGAGCGGCACCTGAGTACTTGGTTGCAGTGAGAAATATATTGAACAGTGATGTTCACGTAAAGTTCAGTCTATTTGGAATTCTGTAATGATACCAAGTTGGCGTAGGCAAACAAAACTAGAATGTTTGATTAAATACAGGGATAGAATCATGTTTGATTAAATACGGGGATAGAAGTATCATGTTTGATTAAATACAGGGATAGAAGTATCATGTTTGATTAAATACAGGGATAGAAGAATCATGTTTCATTAAACACAGGGATAGAAGTATCATGTTTGATAAAATATGGAAAAGAAGTATCATGTTTGATTAAATACAGGGATAGAAGTATCATGTTTGATTAAATACAGGGATAGAAGTATCATGTTGATAAAATACGGGGATAGAAGTATCATGTTTGATAAATACAGGGATAGAAGTATCATTTTTAATTAAATACATGGATAGAAGTATCATGTTTGATTAAATACAGGGATAGAAGTATCATGTTTGATAAAATACAGGGATAGAAGTGTAATGTAAAATACAGGGATAGAAGTATCATGTTTGATAAAATACAGGAATAGAAGTATCATTTTTAATTAAATACATGGATAGAAGTATCATGTTTGATAAAATACATGGATAGAAATATCATGTTTGATTAAATACAGGGATAAAAGTTTCATGTTTGATTAAATACAGGGATAGAATTATGATGTTTGATAAAGTACGAGGACAGAAGTATCATGTTTGATAAAATACAGGAATAGAAGTATCATGATTGATTAAATACAGGGATAGAATTATCATGTTTGATAAAGTACGAGGACAGAAGTATCATGTTTGATAAAATACAGGAATAGAAGTATCATGATTGATAAACTACAGGGATAGAAGTATCATGTTTAATTAAATACGGGGATAGAAGTATTATGTTTGATTAAATACGGGGATAGAAGTATCACGTTTGATTGAATACGGGGATAGAAGTATCATGTTTGATAAAATACCGGGAAAGAAGTATCATGTTTGATAAAATATGAGGATCGAAGTATCATGTTTAATAAAATATGAGGATAGAAGTATCATGTTTGATAAAATACGGGGATAGAAGTATCATGATTGATTAAATACAGGGATAGAAGTATCATGTTTGATAAAATACTGGGAAAGAAGTATCATGTTTGATAAAATACTGGGAAAGGAGTATCATGTTTGATAAAATACGAGGATAGAATTATCATGTTTGATTAAATACGGGGATAGAAGTATCATGTTTGATAAAATACTGGGAAAGAAGTATCATGTTTGATAAAATACTGGGAAAGAAGTATCATGTTTGATAAAATACGAGGATAGAATTATCATGTTTGATTAAATACGGGGATAGAAGTATCATGTTTGATTAAATACGGGGATAGAAGTATCATGTTTGATTAAATACGGGATAGAAGTATCATGTTTGATAAAATACGGGGAAAGAAGTATCATGTTTGATAAAATATGAGGATAGAAGTATCATGTTTGATTAAATACGGGGATAGAAGTATCATGTTTGATTAAATACGGGGATAGAAGTATCATGTTTGATTAAATACGGGGATAGAAGTATCATGTTTGATTAAATACAGGGATAGAATTATCATGTTTGATAAAATATTATGATAGAAGTATCATGTTTGATTAAATACGGGATAGAAGTATCATGTTTGATAAAATACAGGGATAGAAGTACATGTATCATGTTTGATAGAATACAGGGATAGAAGTAACATGTTTGATAAAGTACGAGGAAAGAAGTATCATGTTTGGTAAAATACAGGAATAGAAGTATCATGATTGATTAAATACGCAGATAGAAGTATATTTTTTGATTAAATACAAGGATAAAAGTATCATGTTTAATTAAATACAGGGATATAAGTATAATTTTTGATTAAATACAGGGATAGAATTGTTATGTTTTATTAAATACGGGGATAGAAGTATCATGTTTGATTAAATACGGGGATAGAAGTATCATGTTTGATAAAATACGGGGAAAGAAGTATCATGTTTGATAAAATACGGGAAAGAAGTATTATGTTTGATTAAATACGGGGATAGAAGTATCATGTTTGATAAAATACGGGGAAAGAAGTATCATGTTTGATAAAATACACGGATTGAAGTATCATGTTTGATTAAATACGGGGATAGAAGTATCATGTTTGATCAAATACGGGTATAGAAGTATCATGTATGATTAAATTCGGGGATAGAAGTATCATGTTTGATTAAATACGGGGATAGAAGTATCATGTTAATAAAATACAGAAATGGAACTAAAATGTTGATAAAAAACATGAATGGAAATAAAGTGTTGATAAAGTTCAATAATACAATTAAAATATGGATAAAATATAAGAATGTAGCAAAATGTTGATGTTATGTAACAGAGACCAACTGAGAAACAGACTGTCATAGAACAGAGACAAACTGAGAAACAGACTGTCATAGAACAGAGACAAACTGAGAAACAGACTGTCATAGAACAGAGACCAAATGAGAAACAGACTGTCATAGAACAGAGACAAACTGAGAAACAGACTGTCATAGAACAGAGACAAACTGAGAAACAGACTGTCATAGAACAGAGACAAACTGAGAAACAGACTGTCATAGAACAGAGACAAACTGAGAAACAGACTGTCATAGAACAGAGACAAACTGAGAAACAGACTGTCATAGAACAGAGACAAACTGAGAAACAGACTGTCATAGAACAGAGACAAACTGAGAAACAGTATGTCATAGATCAGAGACAGAGTAAAGTGAGAAACAGGATGTCATAGAACAGAGATAAAGTAAAGTGAGAAACAGACTGTCATAGAACAGAGACAGAGTAAAGTGAGAAACAGGCTGTCATAGAACAGAGACAGAGTAAAGTGAGAAACAGACTGTCATAGAACAGAGACAGAGTAAAGTGAGAAACAGACTGTCATAGAACAGAGACAAAGTAAACTGAGAAACAGGCTGTCATAGAACAGAGACAGCGTAAACTGAGAAACAGGCTGTCATAGAACAGAGACAAAGTAAACTGAGAAACAGGCTGTCATAGAACAGAGACAAAGTAAACTGAGAAACAGGCTGTCATAGAACAGAGACAGAGTAAAGTGAGAAACAGGCTGTCATAGAACAGAGACAAAGTAAAGTGAGAAACAGACTGTCATAGAACAGAGACAGAGTCAAGTGAGAAACAGGCTGTCATAGAACAGAGACAGAGTAAAGTGAGAACAGACTGTCATAGAACAGAGACAGAGTAAAGTGAGAAACAGACTGTCATAGAACAGAGACACAGTAAAGTGAGAAACAGGCTGTCATAGAACAGAGACAGAGTAAACTGAGAAACATGCTGCCATAGAACAGAGACAGAGTAAAGTGAGAAACAGACTGTCATAGAACAGAGACAAAGTAAACTGAGAAACAGGCTGTGAATAGAAAATGGAGATAGATTTGACGCACATTAATAAAACCTTATACCAACTTAGCAAGACAGGCACTGTCAAAAAGCTCACATGGAACTAGAAAAAAGAGATTTTTATGAAAAGAGAACAGAAGTCATGAAACTCAACGGGAAAGAGAAATATGGTAGATCTAGGAAATCTTGGAGAAGATAAGCCATGAAGCTCTCATTGACATTGGCACCGACTATCATAACATGAGAGAATGTCCTATAATGATGGATGCAGTGAGAGAATGTCCTATAATGATGGATACAGTGAGAGAATGTCCTATAATGATGGATACAGTGAGAGAATGTCCTATAATGATGAATACAGTGAGAGAATGTCCTATAATGATGGATGCAGTGAGAGAATGTCCTATAATGATGGATGCAGTGAGAGAATGTCCTATAATGATGGATGCAGTGAGAGAATGTCCTATAATGATGGATACAGTGAGAGAATGTCTGTGACCTTTCCGCCCAAAAGTGGTCTAAAGAACATTGATTGATTGACTGATTGATTTATTGATTGATAAGGATAAACCACTGAAGGATTTGAAAAAAAAGATTTAGCAAGAAACCCAGATATCAGAAAGTTGCTGGTGTTAGCTGAAATATGGAACAGAATGTTTGAGACCATGGCACGGTCCAAGAACATTCAATCTGTCATCATAAAATGTTTGAGTCCAAAGTAATGTCCAAGAACATTCAATCTGTCATCATAAAATGTTTGGGTCCAAAGCAAGGTCCAAGAACATTCAATCTGTCATCATAAAATGTTTGGGTCCAAGAACATTCAATCTGTCATCATAAAATGTTTGAGACCAAGGCAAGGTCCAAGAACATTCAATCTGTCATCATAAAATGTTTGAGACCAAAGCAAGGTCTAAGAACATTCAATCTGTCATCATAAAATGTTTGAGTCCAAGAACATTCAATCTGTCATCATAACATGTTTTAGACCATGGCAAGGTCCAAGAATATTCAATCTGTCATCATAAAATGTTTGAAACCAAGGCAAGGTCCAAGAACATTCAATCTGTCATCATAAAATGTTTGGGTCCAAGAATATTCAATCTGTCATCATAGAATGTTTGAGACCAAAGCAAGGTCCAAGAACATTCAATCTGTCATCATAAAATGTTTGGGTCCAAGAACATTCAATCTGTCACCATAAAATGCTGTAGATGTGCAGTCCCGGAGACACTGACAGCCACAAGTAATTTAAACATAATCTCCCACCTCAGTCAGCTTCAGTGAGATGACATCACAGCCCCGCCGCTGTGCTGGTCAGTCAGCTTCAGTGAGATGACATCACTGCCCCGCCGCTGTGCTGCTCAGTCAGCTTCAGTGAGATGACATCACAGCCCCGCCGCTGTGCTGCTCAGTCAGCTTCAGTGAGATGACATCACAGCCCCGCAGCTGTGCTGCTCAGTCAGCTTCAGTGAGATGACATCACAGCCCCGCAGCTGTGCTGCTCAGTCGTCTATTAGAAAAGCCCGCAGCTGGTCTGTGTAGATAAAAAAAAATAAAGCAAATTACAAAATAAAATCCTCAACAAACTACAGCCCTCAAAGTTTACACGTTGAACAGTCTAGCCCCCCCGTTCTTCCTCATGTCCCCCATCCTATGAGACTCCCTCATTTCTCCCATCCTATGAGACTCCCTCATTTCCCCCATCCTATGAGACTCCCTCATTTCTCCCATCCTATGAGACTCCCTCATTTCTCCCATCCTATGAGACTCCCTCATTTCTCCCATCCTATGAGACTCCCTCATTTCTCCCATCCTATGAGACTCCCTCATTTCTCCCATCCTATGAGACTCCCTCATTTCCCCCATCCTATGAGACTCCCTCATTTCTCCCATCCTATGAGACTCCCTCATTTCTCCCATCCTATGAGACTCCCTCATTTCTCCCATCCTATGAGACTCCCTCATTTCTCCCATCCTCGGGGGACCACTACTTTGGTTCTTTTTTGGCCCTCAAGATCCTATCTGGCCTATTGAAGACTTATCATGTGACCAACAGGCATTTTGGTCATGGCCACTTACTCTTGCGGTCATTCGGACCTCACGCGTCTAACACTTTACATGGTCTGTACTTATCTTGTGTTTGTATTTTTGTATTCATATTTGTTGATTAGTATCTAGTGAAGGCTTTTGCCGAATCGTCGTAGTGTGTCTCGTCTCTCTTTAGGTTTAGCTGCGTCAGACCATTTAAAAAAATGTATTTTACATACACTCTCATCAGCAGAAACCGTAGATCGCTATAACATGGACAAACACAGGCTGGGAGCAGTATCCGAAGTCAGATAGGAGATGTCGTACATGAAGTAAAGTGATCTTGATGTTTGACAAAGATAATGCGGCCGTGGAGAAGAAAGATAAGGCGCAGGTTGCTATCTGAGCGGAACCAGCCATCGCTTGGCAAACAGTCGAGCCAAACGGGAACGTTTACGATTGAGAAAGGCTGAGCGTGTTTGGAGTTTCAAACACAATAGGTTGGGGGACACAAGGCAGCCTTAGATCAAACAGCAAGTTATGTTTAAGATCCATTGACTTGTCCGTGTGATGTTGTCTCAGAGCCAACCACGACGCTGTGTGAAGTACGCTCCTGCTCCAGGTCCGGGCTTGGCGCTCAAATCGCGACAGTCAACAACCGAGCTCGAAGCCACAGGGACATAACTACAAGCAACCATCGGGAGATGGTCGAATGGGAAGTCCTTTCTCGTTACAAGAACCAGACCCATAGTTCTTGATCGCCACTTCTTAGATCATGGTATTCAAGTTTGTTTGCTACAAGGGGAAATAACCTTCTACCAACATAAATCCTACCAATGAACATATATGTAGTTTCTAGAAGGGGAAATAACATTCTACCAACATAAATCATACCAATGAACATATATGTAGTTTCTAGAAGGGGAAATAACCTTCTACCAACATAAATCCTACCAATGAACATATATGTAGTTTCTAGAAGGGGAAATAACCTTCTACCAACATAAATCATACCAATGAACATATATGTGGTTGCTACATGTAGAAATAACCTTCTACCAACATAAATCCTGTCAATGAACATATATGTAGTTTCTAGAAGGGGAAATAACCTTCCGCCAACATAAATCCTACCAATGAACATATATGTAGTTTCTAGAAGGGGAAATAACCTTCCGCCAACATAAATCATACCAATGAACATATATCTGGCTTCTACAAGGGGAAATAACCTTCTACCAACATAAATCATACCAATGAACATATATGTGGCTTCTACAAGGGGAAATAACCTTCTACCAGCATAAATCCTACCAATGAACATATATGTGGCTTCTACAAGGGGAAATAACCTTCTACCAACATAAATCCTACCAATGAACATATATGTGCTTGCTACAAGTGGAAATAATCTGTGAAAGACACATTATCTTTTCTCCAGCCTCGCCACCGTCCCTTTTCGGAGGCCCGGGTGGATGGAGCCGTTAACAAACCATCCCCATGGTCAATGTGTTGCTCTCTACTTATTCCCTCCTGTCTTCTGTTGAACAATCTCCGTGCATGTCAAGGGAACATAACTCCGCTATCCTTGCACATATGACACACTGTGTAGGCATCTCGGTGGCGGGGCAATGCCGGCTGTGCCACCGTTACTGAATGGGTCCATGTTTCTGACTTGTGCATGATGAGTACATCTTACAAGATCAGTACTCCAGGCACTACAATCCAGAAAATTACCACATCTGCAGACCTTATTGACAATACTTTGGGTGAACGAAAGATAGATAGATAGTAAATCTTACCACTCAACATAGAAGTGTTCCACAGTTGACAGGACGTTACGACGCTAGGTGCAAGTGTTCCACAGTTGACAGGATGTGACGACGCTTGGTAGAAGTGTTCCACAGTTGACAGGACATGACGACGCTAGGTGGAAGTGTTCCACAGTTGACAGGACATGATGACGCTAGGTAGAAGTGTTCCACAGTTGACAGGACATGACGACGCTAGGTGGAAGTGTTCCACAGTTGACAGGACGTGACGACGCTAGGTGCAAGTGTTCCACAGTTGACAGGACATGACGACGCTAGGTGGAAGTGTTCCACAGTTGACAGGACATGACGACGCTAGGTAGAAGTGTTCCACAGTTGACAGGACGTGACGACGCTAGGTAGAAGTGTTCTACAGTTGACAGGACGTGACGACGCTAGATACAAGTCTGCAACAGCTGGCAGGACGTGATAATGCTAGATAGATACAAGTCTCCCACAGCTGGCATGACGTGACGATGCTAGAAACAAGTCTCCAACAGCTGGCAGGATGTGACAATGCTAGATACAAGACTCCAACAGCTGGCATGACGTGACGATGCTAGATACAAGTGTCCCACAGCTGGCAGGACGTGGCGTTGCTAGATACAAGTCTCCCACAGCTGGCATGATGTGACGATGCTAGATACAAGTCTCCAACAGCTGGCAGGACGTGGCGATGCTAGATACAAGTGTCCCACAGCTGGCAGGACGTGGCGATGCTAGATACAAGTGTCCTACCGCAGCTGGCATGACGTGACAATGTTAGATACACGTCTCCTACAGCTGGCACGACGTGACGATGTTAGACACAAGTCTCCAACAGCTGGCATGAGGTGACGATGTTAGACACAAGTCTCCAACAGCTGGCATGAGGTGACGATGTTAGACACAAGTCTCCAACAGCTGGCATGAGGTGACGATGTTAGACACAAGTCTCCAACAGCTGGCATGAGGTGACAATGCTAGCTTTCTGCGACATAACACGCCGCTCCTGTAACTTTCTGCAACATAACACCGTGTTACTGTAACTTTCTGCGATATAACACCTTGTTACTGTAACTTTCTGCGACATAACACGCCGCTCCTGTAACTTTCTGCGACATAACACCATGTTACTGTAACTTTCTGCGACATAACACCGTGTTACTGTAACTTTCTGCGACATAACACGGCGCTCCTGTAACTTTCTGCGACAAAACACTCCGTTACTGTAAATTTCTGGGATATAACACCCCGTTTCTGTAACTTTCTGCGACATAACACCGTGTCACTGTAACTTTCTGCGACATAACACCGTGTCACTGTAACTTTCTGCGACATAACACCCCGTTTTTGTAACTTTCTACGACATAACACCGTTTTACTGTAACTTTCTGCAACATAACACTCCGTTACTGTAACTTTCTGCAACATAACACTCCGTTTCAGTAACTTTCTGCGATACAACACAATGTTACTGTAACTTTCTGCGACACAACACGGTGTTACCGTAATTTTCTGCAACATAGCACCGTGTTACTGTAACTTTCTGCGACATAGCACCGTGTTAACACTGTAACTTGCTGCAACATAACACCGTGTTACTGTAACTTTCTGCCACATAACACCGCGTTACTGTAACTTTCTGCAATATACCACCTAGTTATTATAACATTCTGCGACATAAAGCCCAGTTATTGTAACATTCTGCGACATCACACCCAGTTATTGTAACATTCTGCGGCATCACACCAGTTATTGTAACATTCTGCGACATCACACCCAGTTATTGTAACATTCTGCGGCATCACGCCAGTTTTTGTAACATTCTGCGGCATCACACCAAGTTATTATAACTTTCTGCCATATAGCATCTCGTACCTGTAACTTTCTGCAACTTAACACCCAGTTATTGTAACTTTCTGCGACATCACACCCAGTTATTGTAACTTTCTGCGACATCATACCCAGTTTTGCAACTTTCTGCGACATCACACCCAGTTATTGCAACATTCTGTGGCATCACACCCAGTGATTGTAATTTTCTGCGATATAACACCTCGTAACTGTAACTTTCTGCAACATAACACCCAGTAATTATAACTTTCTGCGATATAACACCTCGTAACTGTAACTTTCTGCAACATCACACCCAGTTATTGTAACTTATTGCGACATCACACCCAGTATTGTAACATTCTGCGACATCACACCCAGTATTGTATCATTCTGCGACATCACACCCAGTTTTGTAACTTTCTGCGACATCACACCCAGTTATTGCAACATTCTGTGGCAACACACCCAGTTTTGTAACTTTCTGCGACATCACACCCAGTTTTCTAACTTTCTGCGACATCACACCCAGTTATTGCAACATTCTGTGGCATCACACCCAGTTTTGTAACTTTCTGCGACATCACACCCAGTTATTGCAACATTCTGCGGCATCACGCCCAGTTATTGCAACATTCTGCGAGATCACACCCAGTTTTCTAACTTTCTGCGACATCACACCCAGTGATTGTAATTTCCTGCGATATAACACCTCGTAACTGTAACTTTCTGCAACATAACACCCAGTTATTATAACTTTCTGCGATATAACACCTCGTAACTGTAACTTTTTGCAACATCACACCCAGTTATTGTAACATTCTGCGACATCACATCCAGTTATTGTAACATTCTGCGACATCACATCCAGTTATTGTAACATTCTGCGACATCACACTCAATTATTGTAACGTTCTGCGGCATCACACACAGTTATTGTAATATTCTGCGACATGAGCATCTAGCTCACAGACAAGGTGGACTTTCTGCAACATAATATATATACTGTAACTTTCTGCAACATAACACTCCGTTTCTGTAACTTTCTGCGATACAACACAGTGTTACTGTAACTTTCTGCGACAAACCACCCCGTTACTGTAACTTTCTGCAACATAACACCGTGTTACTGTAACTTTCTGCGACATAACACCGTGTTACTGTAACTTTCTGCGACATAATATCGTGTTACTGTAACTTTGTGCGACATAACACCGCGTTACTGTAACTTTCTGTAATATAACACCTACTTATTATAACATTCTGCGACAAAATACCCAGTTATTGTAACATTCTGCGGCATAACGCCCAGTCAATGTAACATTCTGCGGCATCACACCCATTTATTGTAACATTCTGCGACATCACACCCAGTTATTGTAACATTCTGCGGCATCAAACCCAGTTATTGTAACTTTCTGCCATATAACACCTTGTAACTGTAACTTTTTGCGACATCACACCCAGTTTTCTAACTTTCTGCGACATCACACCCAGTGATTGTAATTTCCTGCGATATAACACCTCGTAACTGTAACTTTCTGCGACATCACACTCAGTGATTGTAATTTCCTGCGATATAACACCTCGTAACTGTAACTTTCTGCAACATAACATCCAGTTATTATAACTTTCTGCGATATAACACCACGTAACTGTAACTTTTTGCAACATCACACCCAGTTATTGTAACATTCTGCGACATCACATCCAGTTATTGTAACATTCTGCGACATCACATCCAGTTATTGTAACATTCTGCGACATCACATCCAGTTATTGTAACATTCTGCGACATCACATCCAGTTATTGTAACATTCTGCGACATCACACTCAATTATTGTAATTTTCTGCGGCATCACACACAATTATTGTAATATTCTGCGACATGAGCATCTAGCTCACAGACAAGGTGGACTTTCTGCAACATAATATATATACTGTAAATTTCTGCAACATAACACTCCGTTTCTGTAACTTTCTGCGATACAACACAGTGTTACTGTAACTTTGTGCGACAAACCACCCCGTTACTGTAACTTTCTGCAACATAACACCTACTTATTATAACATTCTGCGACAAAATACCCAGTTATTGTAACATTCTGCGGCATAACGCCCAGTCAATGTAACATTCTGCGGAATCACACCCATTTATTGTAACATTCTGCGACATCACACCCAGTTATTGTAACATTATGCGGCATCACGCCCAGTTATTGTAACATTCTGCGGCATCACACCCAGTTATTGTAACTTTCTGCCATATAACACATTGTAACTGTAACTTTCTGCAAAATAACACCCAGTTATTGTAACTTTCTGCGACATCACACCCAGTTTTGTAACATTCTGCGACATCACAGCCATTTATTGTAACATTCTGCGGCCACATACCCAGTTATTGTAACTTTCTGCCATATAACAGCTCGTAACTGTAACTTTCTGCAACATAAAACCCAGCTATTGTAACTTACTGCGACACCACACCCAGTTTTGTAACATTCTGCGACATCACAACCCAGTTATTGTAACTTTCTGCGACATCACACCCAGTTATTGTAACTTTCTGCGACATCACACCCAGTTATTGTAACTTTCTGCGACATCACACCCAGTTACTGTAACATTCTGCGACATGAGCATTTAGCTCACAGGCAAGGTGGACTTAGTCAAGTTACAAATGTTTTGTTTTATTGAAAAATAGGAGGCAACGACCCCCTCACAGCAACAGAGCTGGAAGCTGTCAGCGATCCTCAACTGATGACTGTAATGGTGAACCAGAACTTACTCCACCTCTTCATGGTGCTCCCAGAACAAGTTTAACCCGTCTAGTCTTGCCAAGTAAGTTGAGATCAAAGAGAGAAGACAACCTTCAAGATAACATGTTGACGTGGGGTGTATTTGGCCGATAGTCGTTACACAGTTCTACTGGAAACTGCAATACAACGTATCTACGACCATTTAACGTCCTCGTATCTACGACCATTTAACGTCCTTTTAAGGACGAAGACGACAATTAATCTCTGTAGTAGTCATCGGGTGAAGGACAGAAAGAAAGAAAGAGAGAAAGAAAGAAAGAATTTGAAAATAAAAATCTTAAATGGAGAGAAGAGGCGCATTAAGTGACGTGGCACATGATGATAGCCGAGAATTTGAATGAAGCTTGGGCTAGGACAGCGCTAATGTGGGCACGTCTACAGCGAGCATTTGTTGTAACGTCACGTCAGGTTGGTCATCGCCAGCTATAGAAGTAAGTCTGACGACTTATAGTCAAACCCGTAACGTGTGTGACGTTTTCAACTTTGCAATCAGGGCTGGTTGTGAATGACGTGTCCCTGCTGTGGCTGTTATAGCTGTAAACGTCAAGCTATATAGTATGGTTGTTTTGGGATTTCCTCTTTCAGCGGCCAGGCGTAGCTCCGTATATGGTGATGGTATAGCCACAACCAACTATAGATTCTTAGCTCTGTATATGGTGATGGTATAGCCACAGCCAACTATAGATTCTTAGCTCTGTATATGGTGATGGTATAGGCACAGCCAACTATCGATTCTTAGCTCTGTATAAGGTGAAGGTACAGCCACAGCCAAATATAGATTCTTAGCTCTGTATATGGTGATGGTCTAGCCACAGCCAATTATAGATTTTCATAGCTCAGTTTATGGTGATGGTCTATCCACAGCCAATTATAGATTCTCTTAGCTCTGTATATGGTGATGGTCTAGCCACAGCCAACTATAGATTCTCTTAGCTCTGTATATGGTGATGGTTTAGCCACAGCCAACTATAGATTTTCTTAGCTCTGTATATGGTGATGGTCTAGCCACAGCCAACTATCAATTCTTAGCTCTGTATATGGTGATGGTCTAGCCACAGCCAACTATAGATTCTTAGCTCTGTATGTGGTGATGGTCTAGCCACAGCCAACTAAAGATTCTTAGCTCTGTATATGGTGATGGTCTAGCCACAGCCAACTATAGATTCTTAGCTCTGTATATGGTGATGGTCTAGCCAGAGTCAACTATAGATTCTCTTAGCTCTGTATATGGTGATGGTCTAGCCACAGCCAACTATAGATTCTCTTAGCTCTGTATATGGTGATGGTCTAGCCACAGCCAACTATAGATTCTCTTAGCTCTGTATGTGGTGATGGTTTAGCCACAGCCAACTATAGATTCTTAGCTCTGTATATGGTGATGGTCTAGCCACAGCCAACTATAGATTCTTTGCTCTGTATATGGTGATGGTCTAGCCACAGCCAACTATAGATTCTCTTAGCTCTGTATATGGTGATTGTCTAGCCACAGCCAACTATAGATTCTTTGCTCTGTACATGGTGATGGTCTAGCCACAGCCAACTATAGATTCTCTTAGCTCTGTATATGGTGATGGTTTAGCCACAGCGAACTATAGATTTTCTTAGCTCTGTATATGGTGATGGTCAAGCCACAACCATATATCGATTCTCTTAGCTCTGTATATGGTGATGGTCTAGCCACAACCAACTATAGATTCTTTTAGCTCTGTATATGGTGATGGTTTAGCCACAACCATCTATAGATTCTCTTAGCTCTGTATATGGTGATGGTCTAGCCACAACCAACTACAGATTCTTTGCTCTTTATATGTTGATGGTATAGCCACAGCCAACTATAGATTCTCTTAGCTCTGTATATGGTGATGGTCTAGCCACAGCCAACTATAGATTCTCTTAGCTCTGTATATGGTGATGGTATAGCCACAGCCAACTATAGATTCTCTTAGCTCTGTATATGGTGATGGTCTAGCCACAGCCAACTATAGATTCTCTTAGCTCTGTATATGGTGATGGTCTAGCCACAACCATCTATAGATTCTCTTAGCTCTGTATATGGTGATGGTCTAGCCACAACCAACTATAGATTCTTTGCTCTTTATATGGTGATGGTATAGCCACAGCCAACTATAGATTCTCTTAGCTCTGTATATGGTGATGGTATAGCCACAGCCAACTATAGATTCTCTTAGCTCTGTATATGGTGATGGTCTAGCCACAGCCAACTATAGATTCTCTTAGCTCTGTATGTGGTGATGGTTTAGCCACAGCCAACTATAGATTCTCTTAGCTCTGTATATGGTGATGGTCTAGCCACAGCCAACTATAGATTCTCTTAGCTCTGTATATGGTGATGGTATAGCCACAGCCAACTATAGATTCTCTTAGCTCTGTATATGGTGATGGTCTAGCTACAGCCAACTATAGATTCTCTTAGCTCTGTATATGGTGATGGTCTAGCCACAACCATCTATAGATTCTCTTAGCTCTGTATATGGTGATGGTCTAGCCACAACCAACTATAGATTCTTTGCTCTTTATATGGTGATGGTATAGCCACAGCCAACTATAGATTCTCTTAGCTCTGTATATGGTGATGGTATAGCCACAGCCAACTATAGATTCTCTTAGCTCTGTATATGGTGATGGTCTAGCCACAGCCACCTATAGATTCTCTTAGCTCTGTATATGGTGATGGTCTAGCCACAACCAACTATAGATTCTTAGCTCTGTATATGGTGATGGTATAGCCACAGCCAACTATAGATTCTCTTAGCTCTGTATATGGTGATGGTCTAGCCACAGCCAGCTATACATTCTCTTAGCTCTGTATATGGTGATGGTCTAGCCACAGCCAACTATAGATTCTCTTAGCTCTGTATATGGTGATGGTATAGCCACAGCCAACTATAGATTCTCTTAGCTCTGTATATGGTGATGGTCTAGCCACAGCCAACTATAGATTCTCTTAGCTCTGTATATGGTGATGGTCTAGCCACAGCCAACTATAGATTCTTTTAGCTCTGTATATGGTGATGGTCTAGCCACAGCCAACTATAGATTCTCTTAGCTCTGTATATGGTGATGGTCTAGCCACAGCAAAATATCGATTCTCTTAGCTCTGTATATGGTGATGGTCTAGCCACAGCCAACTATAGATTCTCTGTGCTCTGTATATGGTGATGGTCTAGCCACAGCCAACTATAGATTCTTTGCTCTGTATATGGTGATGGTCTAGCCACAGCCAACTATAGATTTTCTTAGCTCTGTATATGGTGATGGTCTAGCCACAGCCAACTATCAATTCTTAGCTCTGTATATGCTGATGGTCTAGCCACAGCCAACTATAGATTCTTAGCTCTGTATATGGTGATGGTCTAGCCACAGCCATCTATAGATTCTTAGCTCTGTATATGGTGATGGTCTAGCCACAGCCAACTATAGATTCTTAGCTCTGTATATGGTGATGGTCTAGCCAGAGTCAACTATAGATTCTCTTAGCTCTGTATATGGTGATGGTCTAGCCACAGCCAACTATAGATTCTCTTAGCTCTGTATATGGTGATGGTCTAGCCACAGCCAACTATAGATTCTCTTAGCTCTGTATATGGTGATGGTTTTAGCCACAGCCAACTATAGATTCTTAGCTCTGTATATGGTGATGGTCTAGCCACAGCCAACTATAGATTCTTTGCTCTGTATATGGTGATGGTCTAGCCATAGCCAACTATAGATTCTCTTAGCTCTGTATATGGTGATTGTCTAGCCACAGCCAACTATAGATTCTTTGCTCTGTATATGGTGATGGTCTAGCCAGAGTCAACTATAGATTCTCTTAGCTCTGTATATGGTGATGGTCTAGCCACAGCCAACTATAGATTCTCTTAGCTCTGTATATGGTGATGGTCTAGCCACAGCCAACTATAGATTCTCTTAGCTCTGTATGTGGTGATGGTTTAGCCACAGCCAACTATAGATTCTTAGCTCTGTATATGGTGATGGTCTAGCCACAGCCAACTATAGATTCTTTGCTCTGTATATGGTGATGGTCTAGCCACAGCCAACTATAGATTCTCTTAGCTCTGTATATGGTGATTGTCTAGCCACAGCCAACTATAGATTCTTTGCTCTGTACATGGTGATGGTCTAGCCACAGCCAACTATAGATTCTCTTAGCTCTGTATATGGTGATGGTTTAGCCACAGCGAACTATAGATTTTCTTAGCTCTGTATATGGTGATGGTCAAGCCACAACCATATATCGATTCTCTTAGCTCTGTATATGGTGATGGTCTAGCCACAACCAACTATAGATTCTTTTAGCTCTGTATATGGTGATGGTTTAGCCACAACCATCTATAGATTCTCTTAGCTCTGTATATGGTGATGGTCTAGCCACAACCAACTACAGATTCTTTGCTCTTTATATGTTGATGGTATAGCCACAGCCAACTATAGATTCTCTTAGCTCTGTATATGGTGATGGTCTAGCCACAGCCAACTATAGATTCTCTTAGCTCTGTATATGGTGATGGTATAGCCACAGCCAACTATAGATTCTCTTAGCTCTGTATATGGTGATGGTCTAGCCACAGCCAACTATAGATTCTCTTAGCTCTGTATATGGTGATGGTCTAGCCACAACCATCTATAGATTCTCTTAGCTCTGTATATGGTGATGGTCTAGCCACAACCAACTATAGATTCTCTTAGCTCTGTATATGGTGATGGTCTAGCCACAACCAACTATAGATTCTCTTAGCTCTGTATATGGTGATGGTATAGCCACAGCCAACTATAGATTCTCTTAGCTCTGTATATGGTGATGGTCTAGCCACAGCCAACTATAGATTCTCTTAGCTCTGTATATGGTGATGGTTTAGCCACAGCGAACTATAGATTTTCTTAGCTCTGTATATGGTGATGGCCTAGCCACAACCAAATATCGATTCTCTTAGCTCTGTATATGGTGATGGTCTAGCCACAACCAACTATAGATTCTCTTAGCTCTGTATATGGTGATGGTATAGCCACAGCCAACTATAGATTCTCTTAGCTCTGTATATGGTGATGGTTTAGCCACAGCGAACTATAGATTTTCTTAGCTCTGTATATGGTGATGGTCTAGCCACAACCAAATATCGATTCTCTTAGCTCTGTATATGGTGATGGTATAGCCACAACCAACTATAGATTCTCTTAGCTCTGTATATGGTGATGGTTTAGCCACAACCATCTATAGATTCTCTTAGCTCTATATATGGTGATGGTCTAGCCACAACCAACTATAGATTCTTTGCTCTTTATATGGTGATGGTATAGCCACAGCCAACTATAGATTCTCTTAGCTCTGTATATGGTGATGGTCTAGCCACAGCCAACTATAGATTCTCTTAGCTCTGTATATGGTGATGGTATAGCCACAGCCAACTATAGTTTCTCTTAGCTCTGTATATGATGATGGTCTAGCCACAGCCAACTATAGATTCTCTTAGCTCTGTATATGGTGATGGTCTAGCCACAACCAACTATAGATTCTAACTCTGTATATGGTGATGGTATAACCACAGCCAACTATAGATTCTCTTAGCTCTGTATATGGTGATGGTCTAGCCACTGCCAACTATAGATTCTCTTAGCTCTGTATATGGTGATGGTCTAGCCACTGCCAACTATAGATTCTCTTAGCTCTGTATATGGTGATGGTATAGCCACAGCCAGCTATAGATTCTCTTAGCTCTGCGGCTGGGAGGGAATTCCCGAAACTAAAAATAACCTGCGTGACGTTTTCAGCTTTGCGAGCTGGGGCCGTTGTGGATAGAGTGTTGTCCGTCGACTATAGTCCCTATAGTTGTAGACGTCACGCTAGTTGGAGGATTTTTCGGTTTTATTTTGTGTCCGCTGACCTTAGTCAAGCTGTGGTCTTGTTCTCTTTTATAAAGACCGCTCCAGCGAGGAAACACTGGTGACGTCACGCATGGATATGATCACAGCCTCCTATAGTATTAATAAAGCCCGTGGTCTGAAAGGCATCAGCCAAAGATTGTAACATTTCAGCATTGCAAGTAGGGGCAGTTGTCGCTGACATGACGCCAGTCGTCTATAACTAGCATAGCTGAAGGCGTCACCAGCTTTGGGTGATTTCGGGAAACCTTTTCAGCCTACAGGCCTTAGCAAAATTATAGTTGACTGTGAGAAGCAGGCAAGTAACATATACATAGAGTCACAGGCAAGTAACATATACATAGAGTCACAGGCAAGTAACATATACATAGAGTCACAGGCAAGTAACATATACATAGAGTCACAGGCAAGTAACATATACATAGAGTCACAGGCAAGTAACATATACATAGAGTCACAGACAAGTAACATATACATAGAGTCACAGACAAGTAACATATACACGGAGTCACAGACAAGTAACATATACATAGAGTCACAGACAAGTAACATATACACGGAGTCACGGGCAAGTAACATATACATAGAGTCACAGACAAGTAACATATACATAGAGTCACAGACAAGTAACATATACATAGAGTCACAGACAAGTAACATATACATAGAGTCACAGGCAAGTAACATATACATAGAGTCACAGTCAAGTAACATATACACGGAGTCACGGGCAAGTAACATATACATAGAGTCACAGACAAGTAACATATACATAGAGTCACAGACAAGTAACATATACATAGAGTCACAGACAAGTAACATATACATAGAGTCACAGACAAGTAACATATACATAGAGTCACAGACAAGTAACATATACATAGAGTCACAGACAAGTAACATATACACGGAGTCACGGGCAAGTAACATATACATAGAGTCACAGACAAGTAACATATACACGGAGTCACGGGCAAGTAACATATACACGGAGTCACAGGCAAGTAACATATACACTGAGTCACAGGCAAGTAACATATACACAGAGTCACAGTCAAGTAACATATACACGGAGTCACAGGCAAGTAACATATACACGGAGTCACAGACAAGTAACATATACACGGAGTCACGGGCAAGTAACATATACACGGAGTCACAGACAAGTAACATACACGGAGTCACAGACAAGTAACATACAGCCGCTGAGGTCGTGAAGTTTTCGAAGTGAACAACTTGCTCGATAAAGACGACAGTAAGGTACTAGTTGTGACGACTTAACCGGGTCTCTGTCATAGAAGTTTGCAGATTGTTTGAGTGTACATTTTTTTTTTTTTAATATCTGTCGATGATTTTAGAAAGTTGGGAGGGGGGGGGGGGGAGAGGGGAAATGTGGTGTTATTTTCATTGTCATCATCATCATCATCAAGTGTCATGTCTACTGGCGTAGGTGACCATGTCTTTCCATAACTTTCGATCACGACAGTTATTTATCATTTCTGTTGTTGACCTACTGCCAAGCCATTCTCTTAAGCTGTCTGGTATCTTATCTCTTTGATTCCCTATATCTCTTTGTCCCTAATTTTTTCCAGTTGTTACAATATGTTGCAGCTGTAATCGTCATTGGTGAAGAGAAAAGGGGACCTAAAGTGTAGGGCGGGGCTTTCTGTGAAATAATAAAATATATCGGTCCAATAATTGTGGAGAAGATACATCGTACATACATCACATACACACATCACTCACACTTCACACACACATCATACCTACATCACACATACACATCACACACACATCACATACACATCACATACACATTACACATACATCACACACACATCAAACACACACATCACACACACGTACATCACATTCACATCACACACATACACATCACACATCACATACACATCACATACACATCACATACACATCACACATACATCACACACACACACATCACATAAATTACACACATTACACACATATGACACACATATCACACACACATCACATACATTACACACATATATCACATACATTACACACATATCACACACATATCACACACACATCACATACATTACACACATATCACACACACATCACCCACACATACATCACACACCAATCACATACAAAAAGCTCACACACATACATCACACACACACATCACACACACATCACACACATCACACACACATCACATATACATCACACATACATCACATACACATCACAGACACATCACACACACTTCACACACACATCACACACACATCACATACACATCACACACACATCACACATACATCACACACACATATAACACACATCACATACACATCACACACACATATCACACACATCACATACACATCACACACACATCACATACACATCACACACCATACGCACAACACACACATCACACACACATCACACACACATCACACATACATCACACACACATATAACACACATCACATAAACATCACACATACATCACACACACATATCACACACATCACATACACATCACACATACATCACACACACATATAACACACATCACATACACATCACACATACATCACACACACATATCACACACATCACATACACATCACACACACATCACATACACATCACACACCATACGCACAACACACACATCACACACATCACACACAAATCACACACACCACACACAGCCACACCACAAACCTTTAAATAAGACCCCAACTAAGAGCGACAGTTTCGCTAACTGAACGAGCAGGAAAGTCGAGTTAGGACCTTTTAGCTTGCCATTGTGTCCAACACTTCTCCGTAACGTCAACATCGCTAGAAGCCATGAGAACTTTCGGGGATCGAGGTGTCTGTTGACTCCCGGGAAACAAGAGCTCAGTTCGGAATCTTGTGTTTCTAAAAGTCAAATATGTTTTTCTCTGTAGCGCTTTCAAGCCAGCTTGCTCTCCAGTTGTCGCCCTGTTTCTAATGTAGCCCGTCCACAAGCCCTCGGCTGCGGCTCGGACCTTTCAGGCTCGGATCACAAACGATATCCGGAAAGATGGGGTAGAGACTTTAGTCAACGTTGCTGATGTTGTGTTGTTGGTTAAATTAAATGTCAGGGCGGGGTGGTACTTTTTTTTGCGCTCGTCAGCTTTTTACCTCTGACGAAGTCCCTAGAGACCAGTGTTTGCGAGTTAATCCGTTTTTTTCCTCTGGCAGCCATGTGCACAGGGGTCCCTCGCCGTACAGGTAGATAACTCCGTCTTCGTAGGCACTCATATTTTTTCCCGTCCATGAGTAGTTGACGTTTCAAGCCGGGCCTCGCTGCTGAGACCAGGGGCGGTTGCCGCAGAGAGAAATCATAAATAAAAATCCCAACTGGTGCAGCTGGGATTTGAACCCACAACCTCTATGTCTCGAGGCTGGCGTCTTGCCTCAAGACCAAACTGTCCCCCGGGGCCTAGATCTGATCACATGGTCATGACGGAACATTTAACAAGCATGTGTGGGTATGCTCCGTCCAACAGTGAGCACACTTAAAGTTTAGGGTTAACTAGAACTCTTCTAGAGTTCTAGTCTCTCTTCTAGAGTTTTAGTCTCTCTTCTAGAGTTCTAGTCTCTCTTCTAGAGTTCTAGTCTCTCTTCTAGAGTTCTAGTCTCTCTTCTAGAGTTTTAGTCTCTCTTCTAGAGTTCTAGTCTCTCTTCTAGAGTTCTAGTCTCTCTTCTAGAGTTCTAGTCTCTCTTCTAGAGTTCTAGTCTCTCTTCTAGAGTTCTAGTCTCTCTTCTAGAGTTCTAGTCTCTCTTCTAGAGTTTTAGTCTCTCTTCTAGAGTTCTAGTCTCTCTTCTAGAGTTCTAGTCTCTCTTCTAGAGTTCTAGTCTCTCTTCTAGAGTTCTAGTCTCTCTCCTAGAATTCTAGTTTCTCTTCTAGAGTTTTAGTCTCTCTTCTAGAGTTCTAGTCTCTCTTCTAGAGTTCTAGTCTCTCTTCTAGAGTTCTAGTCTCTCTTCTAGAGTTTTAGTCTCTCTTCTAGAGTTTTAGTCTCTCTTCTAGAGTTCTAGTCTCTCTTCTAGAGTTCTAGTCTCTCTTCTAGAGTTCTAGTCTCTCTTCTAGAGTTTTAGTCTCTCTTCTACAGTTCTAGTCTCTCTTCTAGAGTTCTAGTCTCTCTTCTAGAGTTCTAGTCTCTCTTCTAGAGTTTTAGTCTCTCTTCTAGAGTTTTAGTCTCTCTTCTAGAGTTTTAGTCTCTCTTCTAGAGTTTTAGTCTCTCTTCTAGAGTTCTAGTCTCTCTTCTAGAGTTTTAGTCTCTCTTCTAGAGTTCTAGTCTCTCTTCTAGAGTTCTAGTCTCTCTTCTAGAGTTCTGGTCTCTCTTCTAGAGTTTTAGTCTCTCTTCTAGAGTTCTAGTCTCTCTTCTAGAGTTCTAGTCTCTCTTCTAGAGTTCTAGTCTCTCTTCTAGAGGTTTAGTCTCTCTTCTAGAGTTCTAGTCTCTCTTCTAGAGTTTTAGTCTCTCTTCTAGAGTTCTAGTCTCTCTTCTAGAGTTTTAGTCTCTCTTCTAGAGTTCTAGTCTCTCTTCTAGAGTTTTAGTCTCTCTCCTAGAATTCTAGTTTCTCTTCTAGAGTTCTAGTCTCTCTTCTAGAGTTCTAGTCTCTCTTCTAGAGTTCTAGTCTCTCTCCTAGAATTCTAGTCTCTCTTCTAGAGTTCTAGTCTCTCTCCTAGAATTCTAGTCTCTCTTCTAGAGTTCTAGTCTCTCTTCTAGAGTTCTAGTCTCTCTTCTAGAGTTCTAGTCTCTCTCCTAGAATTCTAGTTTCTCTTCTAGAGTTTTAGTCTCTCTTCTAGAGTTCTAGTCTCTCTTCTAGAGTTCTAGTCTCTCTTCTAGAGTTCTAGTCTCTCTTCTAGAGTTCTAGTCTCTCTCCTAGAATTCTAGTTTCTCTTCTAGAGTTTTAGTCTCTCTTCTATAGTTCTAGTCTCTCTTCTAGAGTTCTAGTCTCTCTTCTAGAGTTCTAGTCTCTCTTCTAGAGTTTTAGTCTCTCTTCTAGAGTTTTAGTCTCTCTTCTAGAGTTCTAGTCTCTCTTCTAGAGTTCTAGTCTCTCTTCTAGAGTTCTAGTCTCTCTTCTAGAGTTTTAGTCTCTCTTCTAGAGTTCTAGTCTCTCTTCTAGAGTTCTAGTCTCTCTTCTAGAGTTCTAGTCTCTCTTCTAGAGTTTTAGTCTCTCTTCTAGAGTTTTAGTCTCTCTTCTAGAGTTTTAGTCTCTCTTCTAGAGTTTTAGTCTCTCTTCTAGAGTTCTAGTCTCTCTTCTAGAGTTTTAGTCTCTCTTCTAGAGTTCTAGTCTCTCTTCTAGAGTTCTAGTCTCTCTTCTAGAGTTCTGGTCTCTCTTCTAGAGTTTTAGTCTCTCTTCTAGAGTTCTAGTCTCTCTTCTAGAGTTCTAGTCTCTCTTCTAGAGTTCTAGTCTCTCTTCTAGAGGTTTAGTCTCTCTTCTAGAGTTCTAGTCTCTCTTCTAGAGTTTTAGTCTCTCTTCTAGAGTTCTAGTCTCTCTTCTAGAGTTTTAGTCTCTCTTCTAGAGTTCTAGTCTCTCTTCTAGAGTTTTAGTCTCTCTCCTAGAATTCTAGTTTCTCTTCTAGAGTTCTAGTCTCTCTTCTAGAGTTCTAGTCTCTCTTCTAGAGTTCTAGTCTCTCTTCTAGAGTTTTAGTCTCTCTTCTAGAGTTCTAGTCTCTCTTCTAGAGTTCTAGTCTCTCTTCTAGAGTTCTAGTTTCTCTTCTAGAGTTCTAGTCTCTCTTCTAGAGTTCTGGTCTCTCTCCTATAGATCTAGTCTCTATTCTAGAGTTCTAGTCTCTCTTCTAGAGTTCTAGTCTCTCTTTTAGAGTTCTGGTCTCTCTTCTAGAGTTCTAGTCTCTCTTCTAGAGTTCTAGTCTCTCTTCTAGAATTCTGGTCTCTCTTCTAGAGTTCTAGTCTCTCTTCTAGAGTTCTAGTCTCTCTTCTAGTGTTCTAGTCTCTCTTCTAGAGTTCTGGTCTCTCTTCTAAAGTTCTAGTCTCTCTTCTAGAGTTCTAGTCTCTCTTCTAAAGTTCTAGTCTCTCTTCTAGAGTTCTAGTCTCTCTTCTAGAGTTCTGGTCTCTCTTCTAAAGTTCTAGTCTCTCTTCTAGAGTTCTAGTCTCTCTTCTAGAGTTCTAGTCTCTCTTCTAGAGTTCTGGTCTCTCTTCTAGAGTCCTTTGTCTCTCTTCTAGAGTTCTGGTCTCTCTTCTAGAGTCCTTTGTCTCTCTTCTAGAGTTCTGGTCTCTCTTCTAGAGTCCTTTGTCTCTCTTCTAGAGTTCTGGTCTCTCTTCTAGAGTTCTGGTCTCTCTTCTAGAGTTCTGGTCTCTCTTCTAGAGTCCTTTGTCTCTCTTCTAAAGTTCTGGTCTCTCTTCTAAAGTTCTGGTCTCTCTTCTAGAGTTCTGGTCTCTCTTCTAGAGTCCTTTGTCTCTCTTCTAGAGTTCTAGTCTCTCTTCTAGAGTTCTGGTCTCTCTTCTAGAGTCCTTTGTCTCTCTTCTAAAGTTCTGGTCTCTCTTCTAAAGTTCTGGTCTCTCTTCTAAAGTTCTGGTCTCTCTTCTAAAGTTCTGGTCTCTCTTCTAAAGTTCTGGTCTCTCTTCTAAAGTTCTGGTCTCTCTTCTAGAGTTCTGGTCTCTCTTCTAAAGTTCTGGTCTCTCTTCTAGAGTTCTGGTCTCTCTTCTAAAGTTCTGGTCTCTCTTCTAGAGTCCTTTGTCTCTCTTCTAGAGTTCTAGTCTCTCTTCTAGAGTTCTGGTCTCTCTTCTAAAGTTCTGGTCTCTCTTCTAGAGTTCTGGTCTCTCTTCTAGAGTTCTGGTCTCTCTTCTAAAGTTCTGGTCTCTCTTCTAAAGTTCTGGTCTCTCTTCTAGAGTTCTGGTCTCTCTTCTAAAGTTCTGGTCTCTCTTCTAGAGTTCTGGTCTCTCTTCTAAAGTTCTGGTCTCTCTTCTAAAGTTCTGGTCTCTCTTCTAGAGTTCTGGTCTCTCTTCTAGAGTTCTGGTCTCTCTTCTAGAGTTCTGGTCTCTCTTCTAAAGTTCTGGTCTCTCTTCTAGAGTTCTGGTCTCTCTTCTAGAGTTCTGGTCTCTCTTCTAGAGTTCTGGTCTCTCTTCTAAAGTTCTGGTCTCTCTTCTAGAGTTCTGGTCTCTCTTCTAAAGTTCTGGTCTCTCTTCTAGAGTTCTGGTCTCTCTTCTAGAGTTCTGGTCTCTCTTCTAAAGTTCTGGTCTCTCTTCTAAAGTTCTGGTCTCTCTTCTAGAGTTCTGGTCTCTCTTCTAAAGTTCTGGTCTCTCTTCTAAAGTTCTGGTCTCTCTTCTAGAGTTCTGGTCTCTCTTCTAAAGTTCTGGTCTCTCTTCTAAAGTTCTGGTCTCTCTTCTAGAGTTCTGGTCTCTCTTCTAGAGTTCTGGTCTCTCTTCTAAAGTTCTGGTCTCTCTTCTAGAGTTCTGGTCTCTCTTCTAGAGTTCTGGTCTCTCTTCTAGAGTTCTGGTCTCTCTTCTAAAGTTCTGGTCTCTCTTCTAGAGTTCTGGTCTCTCTTCTAAAGTTCTGGTCTCTCTTCTAAAGTTCTGGTCTCTCTTCTAAAGTTCTGGTCTCTCTTCTAGAGTTCTGGTCTCTCTTCTAAAGTTCTGGTCTCTCTTCTAGAGTTCTGGTCTCTCTTCTAAAGTTCTGGTCTCTCTTCTAGAGTTCTGGTCTCTCTTCTAGAGTTCTGGTCTCTCTTCTAGAGTTCTGGTCTCTCTTCTAAAGTTCTGGTCTCTCTTCTAGAGTTCTGGTCTCTCTTCTAAAGTTCTGGTCTCTCTTCTAGAGTTCTGGTCTCTCTTCTAAAGTTCTGGTCTCTCTTCTAGAGTTCTGGTCTCTCTTCTAAAGTTCTGGTCTCTCTTCTAGAGTTCTGGTCTCTCTTCTAGAGTTCTGGTCTCTCTTCTAGAGTTCTGGTCTCTCTTCTAAAGTTCTGGTCTCTCTTCTAGAGTTCTGGTCTCTCTTCTAGAGTTCTGGTCTCTCTTCTAAAGTTCTGGTCTCTCTTCTAGAGTTCTGGTCTCTCTTCTAGAGTTCTGGTCTCTCTTCTAGAGTTCTGGTCTCTCTTCTAGAGTTCTGGTCTCTCTTCTAAAGTTCTGGTCTCTCTTCTAGAGTTCTGGTCTCTCTTCTAGAGTTCTGGTCTCTCTTCTAGAGTTCTGGTCTCTCTTCTAAAGTTCTGGTCTCTCTTCTAGAGTTCTGGTCTCTCTTCTAGAGTTCTGGTCTCTCTTCTAGAGTTCTGGTCTCTCTTCTAAAGTTCTGGTCTCTCTTCTAGAGTTCTGGTCTCTCTTCTAAAGTTCTGGTCTCTCTTCTAGAGTTCTGGTCTCTCTTCTAAAGTTCTGGTCTCTCTTCTAAAGTTCTGGTCTCTCTTCTAAAGTTCTGGTCTCTCTTCTAGAGTTCTGGTCTCTCTTCTAAAGTTCTGGTCTCTCTTCTAAAGTTCTGGTCTCTCTTCTAGAGTTCTGGTCTCTCTTCTAAAGTTCTGGTCTCTCTTCTAAAGTTCTGGTCTCTCTTCTAGAGTTCTGGTCTCTCTTCTAAAGTTCTGGTCTCTCTTCTAAAGTTCTGGTCTCTCTTCTAGAGTTCTGGTCTCTCTTCTAGAGTTCTGGTCTCTCTTCTAGAGTTCTGGTCTCTCTTCTAAAGTTCTGGTCTCTCTTCTAGAGTTCTGGTCTCTCTTCTAAAGTTCTGGTCTCTCTTCTAAAGTTCTGGTCTCTCTTCTAAAGTTCTGGTCTCTCTTCTAGAGTTCTGGTCTCTCTTCTAAAGTTCTGGTCTCTCTTCTAGAGTTCTGGTCTCTCTTCTAAAGTTCTGGTCTCTCTTCTAGAGTTCTGGTCTCTCTTCTAGAGTTCTGGTCTCTCTTCTAGAGTTCTGGTCTCTCTTCTAAAGTTCTGGTCTCTCTTCTAGAGTTCTGGTCTCTCTTCTAAAGTTCTGGTCTCTCTTCTAGAGTTCTGGTCTCTCTTCTAAAGTTCTGGTCTCTCTTCTAGAGTTCTGGTCTCTCTTCTAAAGTTCTGGTCTCTCTTCTAGAGTTCTGGTCTCTCTTCTAGAGTTCTGGTCTCTCTTCTAGAGTTCTGGTCTCTCTTCTAAAGTTCTGGTCTCTCTTCTAGAGTTCTGGTCTCTCTTCTAGAGTTCTGGTCTCTCTTCTAAAGTTCTGGTCTCTCTTCTAGAGTTCTGGTCTCTCTTCTAGAGTTCTGGTCTCTCTTCTAGAGTTCTGGTCTCTCTTCTAGAGTTCTGGTCTCTCTTCTAAAGTTCTGGTCTCTCTTCTAGAGTTCTGGTCTCTCTTCTAGAGTTCTGGTCTCTCTTCTAAAGTTCTGGTCTCTCTTCTAGAGTTCTGGTCTCTCTTCTAGAGTTCTGGTCTCTCTTCTAAAGTTCTGGTCTCTCTTCTAGAGTTCTGGTCTCTCTTCTAGAGTTCTGGTCTCTCTTCTAAAGTTCTGGTCTCTCTTCTAGAGTTCTGGTCTCTCTTCTAAAGTTCTGGTCTCTCTTCTAGAGTTCTGGTCTCTCTTCTAAAGTTCTGGTCTCTCTTCTAGAGTTCTGGTCTCTCTTCTAGAGTTCTGGTCTCTCTTCTAAAGTTCTGGTCTCTCTTCTAGAGTTCTGGTCTCTCTTCTAGAGTTCTGGTCTCTCTTCTAAAGTTCTGGTCTCTCTTCTAGAGTTCTGGTCTCTCTTCTAGAGTTCTGGTCTCTCTTCTAGAGTTCTGGTCTCTCTTCTAAAGTTCTGGTCTCTCTTCTAGAGTTCTGGTCTCTCTTCTAGAGTTCTGGTCTCTCTTCTAGAGTTCTGGTCTCTCTTCTAAAGTTCTGGTCTCTCTTCTAGAGTTCTGGTCTCTCTTCTAAAGTTCTGGTCTCTCTTCTAGAGTTCTGGTCTCTCTTCTAGAGTTCTGGTCTCTCTTCTAGAGTTCTGGTCTCTCTTCTAAAGTTCTGGTCTCTCTTCTAGAGTTCTGGTCTCTCTTCTAAAGTTCTGGTCTCTCTTCTAGAGTTCTGGTCTCTCTTCTAAAGTTCTGGTCTCTCTTCTAGAGTTCTGGTCTCTCTTCTAAAGTTCTGGTCTCTCTTCTAGAGTTCTGGTCTCTCTTCTAGAGTTCTGGTCTCTCTTCTAAAGTTCTGGTCTCTCTTCTAGAGTTCTGGTCTCTCTTCTAAAGTTCTGGTCTCTCTTCTAGAGTTCTGGTCTCTCTTCTAGAGTTCTGGTCTCTCTTCTAAAGTTCTGGTCTCTCTTCTAGATTTCTGGTCTCTCTTCTAGAGTTCTGGTCTCTCTTCTAGAGTTCTGGTCTCTCTTCTAAAGTTCTGGTCTCTCTTCTAAAGTTCTGGTCTCTCTTCTAAAGTTCTGGTCTCTCTTCTAGAGTTCTGGTCTCTCTTCTAAAGTTCTGGTCTCTCTTCTAGAGTTCTGGTCTCTCTTCTAGAGTTCTGGTCTCTCTTCTAAAGTTCTGGTCTCTCTTCTAAAGTTCTAGTCTCTCTTCTAAAGTTCTGGTCTCTCTTCTAGAGTTCTAGTCTCTCTTCTAGAGTTCTGGTCTCTCTTCTAGAGTTCTGGTCTCTCTTCTAAAGTTCTGGTCTCTCTTCTAGAGTTCTGGTCTCTCTTCTAGAGTTCTGGTCTCTCTTCTATAGATCTGGTCTCTCTTTTAGAGTTTTAGTCTCTCTTCTAGAGTTCTAGTCTCTCTTCTAGAGTTCTAGTCTCTCTTCTAGAGTTCTAGTCTCTCTTCTAAAGTTCTAGTCTCTCTTCTAAAGTTCTAGTCTCTCTTCTAAAGTTCTAGTCTCTCTTCTAAAGTTCTAGTCTCTCTTCTAAAGTTCTAGTCTCTCTTCTAAAGTTCTAGTCTCTCTTCTAAAGTTCTAGTCTCTCTTCTAAAGTTCTAGTCTCTCTTCTAAAGTTCTGGTCTCTCTTCTAGAGTTCTGGTCTCTCTTCTAAAGTTCTGGTCTCTCTTCTAGAGTTCTGGTCTCTCTTCTAGAGTTCTGGTCTCTCTTCTAGAGTTCTGGTCTCTCTTCTAAAGTTCTGGTCTCTCTTCTAGAGTTCTGGTCTCTCTTCTATAGATCTGGTCTCTCTTTTAGAGTTTTAGTCTCTCTTCTAAAGTTCTGGTCTCTCTTCTAAAGTTCTGGTCTCTCTTCTAGAGTTCTGGTCTCTCTTCTAGACTTCTAGAGTTCTGGTCTCTCTTCTATAGATCTGGTCTCTCTTTTAGAGTTTTAGTCTCTCTTCTAGAGTTTTAGTCTCTCTTCTAGAGTTCTAGTCTCTCTTCTAGAGTTCTAGTCTCTCTTCTAGAGTTCTGGTCTCTCTTCTAGAGTTCTGGTCTCTCTTCTAGAGTCCTTTGTCTCTCTTCTAGAGTTCTGGTCTCTCTTCTAGAGTCCTTTGTCTCTCTTCTAGAGTTCTGGTCTCTCTTCTAGAGTCCTTTGTCTCTCTTCTAGAGTTCTGGTCTCTCTTCTAGAGTTCTGGTCTCTCTTCTAGAGTTCTGGTCTCTCTTCTAGAGTCCTTTGTCTCTCTTCTAAAGTTCTGGTCTCTCTTCTAAAGTTCTGGTCTCTCTTCTAGAGTTCTGGTCTCTCTTCTAGAGTTCTGGTCTCTCTTCTAAAGTTCTGGTCTCTCTTCTAGAGTTCTGGTCTCTCTTCTAAAGTTCTGGTCTCTCTTCTAGAGTCCTTTGTCTCTCTTATAGAGTTCTAGTCTCTCTTCTAGCGTTCTGGTCTCTCTTCTAAAGTTCTGGTCTCTCTTCTAGAGTTCTGGTCTCTCTTCTAGAGTTCTGGTCTCTCTTCTAAAGTTCTGGTCTCTCTTCTAAAGTTCTGGTCTCTCTTCTAGAGTTCTGGTCTCTCTTCTAAAGTTCTGGTCTCTCTTCTAGAGTTCTGGTCTCTCTTCTAAAGTTCTGGTCTCTCTTCTAACGTTCTGGTCTATCTTCTAGAGTTCTGGTCTCTCTTCTAGAGTTCTGGTCTCTCTTCTAGAGTTCTGGTCTCTCTTCTAAAGTTCTGGTCTCTCTTCTAGAGTTCTGGTCTCTCTTCTAGAGTTCTGGTCTCTCTTCTAGAGTTCTGGTCTCTCTTCTAAAGTTCTGGTCTCTCTTCTAGAGTTCTGGTCTCTCTTCTAAAGTTCTGGTCTCTCTTCTAGAGTTCTGGTCTCTCTTCTAAAGTTCTGGTCTCTCTTCTAGAGTTCTGGTCTCTCTTCTAAAGTTCTGGTCTCTCTTCTAGAGTTCTGGTCTCTCTTCTAGAGTTCTGGTCTCTCTTCTAGAGTTCTGGTCTCTCTTCTAAAGTTCTGGTCTCTCTTCTAGAGTTCTGGTCTCTCTTCTAAAGTTCTGGTCTCTCTTCTAAAGTTCTGGTCTCTCTTCTAAAGTTCTGGTCTCTCTTCTAGAGTTCTGGTCTCTCTTCTAAAGTTCTGGTCTCTCTTCTAGAGTTCTGGTCTCTCTTCTAAAGTTCTGGTCTCTCTTCTAGAGTTCTGGTCTCTCTTCTAGAGTTCTGGTCTCTCTTCTAGAGTTCTGGTCTCTCTTCTAAAGTTCTGGTCTCTCTTCTAGAGTTCTGGTCTCTCTTCTAAAGTTCTGGTCTCTCTTCTAGAGTTCTGGTCTCTCTTCTAAAGTTCTGGTCTCTCTTCTAGAGTTCTGGTCTCTCTTCTAAAGTTCTGGTCTCTCTTCTAGAGTTCTGGTCTCTCTTCTAGAGTTCTGGTCTCTCTTCTAGAGTTCTGGTCTCTCTTCTAAAGTTCTGGTCTCTCTTCTAGAGTTCTGGTCTCTCTTCTAGAGTTCTGGTCTCTCTTCTAAAGTTCTGGTCTCTCTTCTAGAGTTCTGGTCTCTCTTCTAGAGTTCTGGTCTCTCTTCTAAAGTTCTGGTCTCTCTTCTAGAGTTCTGGTCTCTCTTCTAAAGTTCTGGTCTCTCTTCTAGAGTTCTGGTCTCTCTTCTAGAGTTCTGGTCTCTCTTCTAGAGTTCTGGTCTCTCTTCTAAAGTTCTGGTCTCTCTTCTAGAGTTCTGGTCTCTCTTCTAAAGTTCTGGTCTCTCTTCTAGAGTTCTGGTCTCTCTTCTAGAGTTCTGGTCTCTCTTCTAGAGTTCTGGTCTCTCTTCTAAAGTTCTGGTCTCTCTTCTAGAGTTCTGGTCTCTCTTCTAAAGTTCTGGTCTCTCTTCTAGAGTTCTGGTCTCTCTTCTAAAGTTCTGGTCTCTCTTCTAGAGTTCTGGTCTCTCTTCTAAAGTTCTGGTCTTTCTTCTAGAGTTCTGGTCTCTCTTCTAGAGTTCTGGTCTCTCTTCTAGAGTTCTGGTCTCTCTTCTAAAGTTCTGGTCTCTCTTCTAGAGTTCTGGTCTCTCTTCTAGAGTTCTGGTCTCTCTTCTAAAGTTCTGGTCTCTCTTCTAGAGTTCTGGTCTCTCTTCTAGAGTTCTGGTCTCTCTTCTAAAGTTCTGGTCTCTCTTCTAGATTTCTGGTCTCTCTTCTAGAGTTCTGGTCTCTCTTCTAGAGTTCTGGTCTCTCTTCTAAAGTTCTGGTCTCTCTTCTAAAGTTCTGGTCTCTCTTCTAAAGTTCTGGTCTCTCTTCTAGAGTTCTGGTCTCTCTTCTAAAGTTCTGGTCTCTCTTCTAGAGTTCTGGTCTCTCTTCTAGAGTTCTGGTCTCTCTTCTAAAGTTCTGGTCTCTCTTCTAAAGTTCTAGTCTCTCTTCTAAAGTTCTGGTCTCTCTTCTAGAGTTCTAGTCTCTCTTCTAGAGTTCTGGTCTCTCTTCTAGAGTTCTGGTCTCTCTTCTAAAGTTCTGGTCTCTCTTCTAGAGTTCTGGTCTCTCTTCTAGAGTTCTGGTCTCTCTTCTATAGATCTGGTCTCTCTTTTAGAGTTTTAGTCTCTCTTCTAGAGTTCTAGTCTCTCTTCTAGAGTTCTAGTCTATCTTCTAGAGTTCTAGTCTCTCTTCTAAAGTTCTAGTCTCTCTTCTAAAGTTCTAGTCTCTCTTCTAAAGTTCTAGTCTCTCTTCTAAAGTTCTAGTCTCTCTTCTAAAGTTCTAGTCTCTCTTCTAAAGTTCTAGTCTCTCTTCTAAAGTTCTAGTCTCTCTTCTAAAGTTCTGGTCTCTCTTCTAGAGTTCTGGTCTCTCTTCTAAAGTTCTGGTCTCTCTTCTAGAGTTCTGGTCTCTCTTCTAGAGTTCTGGTCTCTCTTCTAGAGTTCTGGTCTCTCTTCTAAAGTTCTGGTCTCTCTTCTAGAGTTCTGGTCTCTCTTCTATAGATCTGGTCTCTCTTTTAGAGTTTTAGTCTCTCTTCTAAAGTTCTGGTCTCTCTTCTAAAGTTCTGGTCTCTCTTCTAGAGTTCTGGTCTCTCTTCTAGACTTCTAGAGTTCTGGTCTCTCTTCTATAGATCTGGTCTCTCTTTTAGAGTTTTAGTCTCTCTTCTAGAGTTTTAGTCTCTCTTCTAGAGTTCTAGTCTCTCTTCTAGAGTTCTAGTCTCTCTTCTAGAGTTCTGGTCTCTCTTCTAGAGTTCTGGTCTCTCTTCTAGAGTCCTTTGTCTCTCTTCTAGAGTTCTGGTCTCTCTTCTAGTAAGTTCTAGAGTCCTTTGTCTCTCTTCTAGAGTTCTGGTCTCTCTTCTAGAGTCCTTTGTCTCTCTTCTAGAGTTCTGGTCTCTCTTCTAGAGTTCTGGTCTCTCTTCTAGAGTTCTGGTCTCTCTTCTAGAGTCCTTTGTCTCTCTTCTAAAGTTCTGGTCTCTCTTCTAAAGTTCTGGTCTCTCTTCTAGAGTTCTGGTCTCTCTTCTAGAGTTCTGGTCTCTCTTCTAAAGTTCTGGTCTCTCTTCTAGAGTTCTGGTCTCTCTTCTAAAGTTCTGGTCTCTCTTCTAGAGTCCTTTGTCTCTCTTCTAGAGTTCTAGTCTCTCTTCTAGAGTTCTGGTCTCTCTTCTAAAGTTCTGGTCTCTCTTCTAGAGTTCTGGTCTCTCTTCTAGAGTTCTGGTCTCTCTTCTAAAGTTCTGGTCTCTCTTCTAAAGTTCTGGTCTCTCTTCTAGAGTTCTGGTCTCTCTTCTAAAGTTCTGGTCTCTCTTCTAGAGTTCTGGTCTCTCTTCTAAAGTTCTGGTCTCTCTTCTAAAGTTCTGGTCTCTCTTCTAGAGTTCTGGTCTCTCTTCTAGAGTTCTGGTCTCTCTTCTAGAGTTCTGGTCTCTCTTCTAGAGTTCTGGTCTCTCTTCTAGAGTTCTGGTCTCTCTTCTAGAGTTCTGGTCTCTCTTCTAGAGTTCTGGTCTCTCTTCTAGAGTTCTGGTCTCTCTTCTAAAGTTCTGGTCTCTCTTCTAGAGTTCTGGTCTCTCTTCTAGAGTTCTGGTCTCTCTTCTAGAGTTCTGGTCTCTCTTCTAAAGTTCTGGTCTCTCTTCTAGAGTTCTGGTCTCTCTTCTAAAGTTCTGGTCTCTCTTCTAAAGTTCTGGTCTCTCTTCTAAAGTTCTGGTCTCTCTTCTAGAGTTCTGGTCTCTCTTCTAAAGTTCTGGTCTCTCTTCTAGAGTTCTGGTCTCTCTTCTAAAGTTCTGGTCTCTCTTCTAGAGTTCTGGTCTCTCTTCTAGAGTTCTGGTCTCTCTTCTAGAGTTCTGGTCTCTCTTCTAAAGTTCTGGTCTCTCTTCTAGAGTTCTGGTCTCTCTTCTAAAGTTCTGGTCTCTCTTCTAGAGTTCTGGTCTCTCTTCTAAAGTTCTGGTCTCTCTTCTAGAGTTCTGGTCTCTCTTCTAAAGTTCTGGTCTCTCTTCTAGAGTTCTGGTCTCTCTTCTAGAGTTCTGGTCTCTCTTCTAGAGTTCTGGTCTCTCTTCTAAAGTTCTGGTCTCTCTTCTAGAGTTCTGGTCTCTCTTCTAGAGTTCTGGTCTCTCTTCTAAAGTTCTGGTCTCTCTTCTAGAGTTCTGGTCTCTCTTCTAGAGTTCTGGTCTCTCTTCTAGAGTTCTGGTCTCTCTTCTAGAGTTCTGGTCTCTCTTCTAAAGTTCTGGTCTCTCTTCTAGAGTTCTGGTCTCTCTTCTAGAGTTCTGGTCTCTCTTCTAAAGTTCTGGTCTCTCTTCTAGAGTTCTGGTCTCTCTTCTAGAGTTCTGGTCTCTCTTCTAAAGTTCTGGTCTCTCTTCTAGAGTTCTGGTCTCTCTTCTAGAGTTCTGGTCTCTCTTCTAAAGTTCTGGTCTCTCTTCTAGAGTTCTGGTCTCTCTTCTAAAGTTCTGGTCTCTCTTCTAGAGTTCTGGTCTCTCTTCTAAAGTTCTGGTCTCTCTTCTAGAGTTCTGGTCTCTCTTCTAGAGTTCTGGTCTCTCTTCTAAAGTTCTGGTCTCTCTTCTAGAGTTCTGGTCTCTCTTCTAGAGTTCTGGTCTCTCTTCTAAAGTTCTGGTCTCTCTTCTAGAGTTCTGGTCTCTCTTCTAGAGTTCTGGTCTCTCTTCTAAAGTTCTGGTCTCTCTTCTAAAGTTCTGGTCTCTCTTCTAGAGTTCTGGTCTCTCTTCTAGAGTTCTGGTCTCTCTTCTAGAGTTCTGGTCTCTCTTCTAAAGTTCTGGTCTCTCTTCTAAAGTTCTGGTCTCTCTTCTAGAGTTCTGGTCTCTCTTCTAGAGTTCTGGTCTCTCTTCTAGAGTTCTGGTCTCTCTTCTAGAGTTCTGGTCTCTCTTCTAGAGTTCTGGTCTCTCTTCTAAAGTTCTGGTCTCTCTTCTAAAGTTCTGGTCTCTCTTCTAGAGTTCTGGTCTCTCTTCTAGAGTTCTGGTCTCTCTTCTAAAGTTCTGGTCTCTCTTCTAGAGTTCTGGTCTCTCTTCTAAAGTTCTGGTCTCTCTTCTAGAGTTCTGGTCTCTCTTCTAGAGTTCTGGTCTCTCTTCTAGAGTTCTGGTCTCTCTTCTAAAGTTCTGGTCTCTCTTCTAGAGTTCTGGTCTCTCTTCTAGAGTTCTGGTCTCTCTTCTAAAGTTCTGGTCTCTCTTCTAGAGTTCTGGTCTCTCTTCTAAAGTTCTGGTCTCTCTTCTAAAGTTCTGGTCTCTCTTCTAGAGTTCTGGTCTCTCTTCTAAAGTTCTGGTCTCTCTTCTAGATTTCTGGTCTCTCTTCTAGAGTTCTGGTCTCTCTTCTAGAGTTCTGGTCTCTCTTCTAAAGTTCTGGTCTCTCTTCTAAAGTTCTGGTCTCTCTTCTAAAGTTCTGGTCTCTCTTCTAGAGTTCTGGTCTCTCTTCTAAAGTTCTGGTCTCTCTTCTAGAGTTCTGGTCTCTCTTCTAGAGTTCTGGTCTCTCTTCTAAAGTTCTGGTCTCTCTTCTAAAGTTCTAGTCTCTCTTCTAAAGTTCTGGTCTCTCTTCTAGAGTTCTAGTCTCTCTTCTAGAGTTCTGGTCTCTCTTCTAGAGTTCTGGTCTCTCTTCTAAAGTTCTGGTCTCTCTTCTAGAGTTCTGGTCTCTCTTCTAGAGTTCTGGTCTCTCTTCTATAGATCTGGTCTCTCTTTTAGAGTTTTAGTCTCTCTTCTAGAGTTCTAGTCTCTCTTCTAGAGTTCTAGTCTCTCTTCTAGAGTTCTAGTCTCTCTTCTAAAGTTCTAGTCTCTCTTCTAAAGTTCTAGTCTCTCTTCTAAAGTTCTAGTCTCTCTTCTAAAGTTCTAGTCTCTCTTCTAAAGTTCTAGTCTCTCTTCTAAAGTTCTAGTCTCTCTTCTAAAGTTCTAGTCTCTCTTCTAAAGTTCTAGTCTCTCTTCTAAAGTTCTAGTCTCTCTTCTAAAGTTCTAGTCTCTCTTCTAGACTTCTAAAGTTCTGGTCTCTCTTCTATAGATCTGGTCTCTCTTTTAGAGTTTTAGTCTCTCTTCTAAAGTTCTGGTCTCTCTTCTAAAGTTCTGGTCTCTCTTCTAGAGTTCTGGTCTCTCTTCTAGACTTCTAGAGTTCTGGTCTCTCTTCTATAGATCTGGTCTCTCTTTTAGAGTTTTAGTCTCTCTTCTAGAGTTTTAGTCTCTCTTCTAGAGTTTTAGTCTCTCTTCTAGAGTTCTAGTCTCTCTTCTAGAGTCCTTTGTCTCTCTTCTAGAGTTCTGGTCTCTCTTCTAGAGTCCTTTGTCTCTCTTCTAGAGTTCTGGTCTCTCTTCTAGAGTCCTTTGTCTCTCTTCTAGAGTTCTGGTCTCTCTTCTAGAGTTCTGGTCTCTCTTCTAGAGTTCTGGTCTCTCTTCTAGAGTCCTTTGTCTCTCTTCTAAAGTTCTGGTCTCTCTTCTAAAGTTCTGGTCTCTCTTCTAGAGTTCTGGTCTCTCTTCTAGAGTTCTGGTCTCTCTTCTAAAGTTCTGGTCTCTCTTCTAGAGTTCTGGTCTCTCTTCTAAAGTTCTGGTCTCTCTTCTAGAGTCCTTTGTCTCTCTTATAGAGTTCTAGTCTCTCTTCTAGCGTTCTGGTCTCTCTTCTAAAGTTCTGGTCTCTCTTCTAGAGTTCTGGTCTCTCTTCTAGAGTTCTGGTCTCTCTTCTAAAGTTCTGGTCTCTCTTCTAAAGTTCTGGTCTCTCTTCTAGAGTTCTGGTCTCTCTTCTAAAGTTCTGGTCTCTCTTCTAGAGTTCTGGTCTCTCTTCTAAAGTTCTGGTCTCTCTTCTAACGTTCTGGTCTATCTTCTAGAGTTCTGGTCTCTCTTCTAGAGTTCTGGTCTCTCTTCTAGAGTTCTGGTCTCTCTTCTAAAGTTCTGGTCTCTCTTCTAGAGTTCTGGTCTCTCTTCTAGAGTTCTGGTCTCTCTTCTAGAGTTCTGGTCTCTCTTCTAAAGTTCTGGTCTCTCTTCTAGAGTTCTGGTCTCTCTTCTAAAGTTCTGGTCTCTCTTCTAGAGTTCTGGTCTCTCTTCTAAAGTTCTGGTCTCTCTTCTAGAGTTCTGGTCTCTCTTCTAAAGTTCTGGTCTCTCTTCTAGAGTTCTGGTCTCTCTTCTAGAGTTCTGGTCTCTCTTCTAGAGTTCTGGTCTCTCTTCTAAAGTTCTGGTCTCTCTTCTAGAGTTCTGGTCTCTCTTCTAAAGTTCTGGTCTCTCTTCTAAAGTTCTGGTCTCTCTTCTAAAGTTCTGGTCTCTCTTCTAGAGTTCTGGTCTCTCTTCTAAAGTTCTGGTCTCTCTTCTAGAGTTCTGGTCTCTCTTCTAAAGTTCTGGTCTCTCTTCTAGAGTTCTGGTCTCTCTTCTAGAGTTCTGGTCTCTCTTCTAGAGTTCTGGTCTCTCTTCTAAAGTTCTGGTCTCTCTTCTAGAGTTCTGGTCTCTCTTCTAAAGTTCTGGTCTCTCTTCTAGAGTTCTGGTCTCTCTTCTAAAGTTCTGGTCTCTCTTCTAGAGTTCTGGTCTCTCTTCTAAAGTTCTGGTCTCTCTTCTAGAGTTCTGGTCTCTCTTCTAGAGTTCTGGTCTCTCTTCTAGAGTTCTGGTCTCTCTTCTAAAGTTCTGGTCTCTCTTCTAGAGTTCTGGTCTCTCTTCTAGAGTTCTGGTCTCTCTTCTAAAGTTCTGGTCTCTCTTCTAGAGTTCTGGTCTCTCTTCTAGAGTTCTGGTCTCTCTTCTAAAGTTCTGGTCTCTCTTCTAGAGTTCTGGTCTCTCTTCTAAAGTTCTGGTCTCTCTTCTAGAGTTCTGGTCTCTCTTCTAGAGTTCTGGTCTCTCTTCTAGAGTTCTGGTCTCTCTTCTAAAGTTCTGGTCTCTCTTCTAGAGTTCTGGTCTCTCTTCTAAAGTTCTGGTCTCTCTTCTAGAGTTCTGGTCTCTCTTCTAGAGTTCTGGTCTCTCTTCTAGAGTTCTGGTCTCTCTTCTAAAGTTCTGGTCTCTCTTCTAGAGTTCTGGTCTCTCTTCTAAAGTTCTGGTCTCTCTTCTAGAGTTCTGGTCTCTCTTCTAAAGTTCTGGTCTCTCTTCTAGAGTTCTGGTCTCTCTTCTAAAGTTCTGGTCTTTCTTCTAGAGTTCTGGTCTCTCTTCTAGAGTTCTGGTCTCTCTTCTAGAGTTCTGGTCTCTCTTCTAAAGTTCTGGTCTCTCTTCTAGAGTTCTGGTCTCTCTTCTAGAGTTCTGGTCTCTCTTCTAAAGTTCTGGTCTCTCTTCTAGAGTTCTGGTCTCTCTTCTAGAGTTCTGGTCTCTCTTCTAAAGTTCTGGTCTCTCTTCTAGATTTCTGGTCTCTCTTCTAGAGTTCTGGTCTCTCTTCTAGAGTTCTGGTCTCTCTTCTAAAGTTCTGGTCTCTCTTCTAAAGTTCTGGTCTCTCTTCTAAAGTTCTGGTCTCTCTTCTAGAGTTCTGGTCTCTCTTCTAAAGTTCTGGTCTCTCTTCTAGAGTTCTGGTCTCTCTTCTAGAGTTCTGGTCTCTCTTCTAAAGTTCTGGTCTCTCTTCTAAAGTTCTAGTCTCTCTTCTAAAGTTCTGGTCTCTCTTCTAGAGTTCTAGTCTCTCTTCTAGAGTTCTGGTCTCTCTTCTAGAGTTCTGGTCTCTCTTCTAAAGTTCTGGTCTCTCTTCTAGAGTTCTGGTCTCTCTTCTAGAGTTCTGGTCTCTCTTCTATAGATCTGGTCTCTCTTTTAGAGTTTTAGTCTCTCTTCTAGAGTTCTAGTCTCTCTTCTAGAGTTCTAGTCTATCTTCTAGAGTTCTAGTCTCTCTTCTAAAGTTCTAGTCTCTCTTCTAAAGTTCTAGTCTCTCTTCTAAAGTTCTAGTCTCTCTTCTAAAGTTCTAGTCTCTCTTCTAAAGTTCTAGTCTCTCTTCTAAAGTTCTAGTCTCTCTTCTAAAGTTCTAGTCTCTCTTCTAAAGTTCTGGTCTCTCTTCTAGAGTTCTGGTCTCTCTTCTAAAGTTCTGGTCTCTCTTCTAGAGTTCTGGTCTCTCTTCTAGAGTTCTGGTCTCTCTTCTAGAGTTCTGGTCTCTCTTCTAAAGTTCTGGTCTCTCTTCTAGAGTTCTGGTCTCTCTTCTATAGATCTGGTCTCTCTTTTAGAGTTTTAGTCTCTCTTCTAAAGTTCTGGTCTCTCTTCTAAAGTTCTGGTCTCTCTTCTAGAGTTCTGGTCTCTCTTCTAGACTTCTAGAGTTCTGGTCTCTCTTCTATAGATCTGGTCTCTCTTTTAGAGTTTTAGTCTCTCTTCTAGAGTTTTAGTCTCTCTTCTAGAGTTCTAGTCTCTCTTCTAGAGTTCTAGTCTCTCTTCTAGAGTTCTGGTCTCTCTTCTAGAGTTCTGGTCTCTCTTCTAGAGTCCTTTGTCTCTCTTCTAGAGTTCTGGTCTCTCTTCTAGTAAGTTCTAGAGTCCTTTGTCTCTCTTCTAGAGTTCTGGTCTCTCTTCTAGAGTCCTTTGTCTCTCTTCTAGAGTTCTGGTCTCTCTTCTAGAGTTCTGGTCTCTCTTCTAGAGTTCTGGTCTCTCTTCTAGAGTCCTTTGTCTCTCTTCTAAAGTTCTGGTCTCTCTTCTAAAGTTCTGGTCTCTCTTCTAGAGTTCTGGTCTCTCTTCTAGAGTTCTGGTCTCTCTTCTAAAGTTCTGGTCTCTCTTCTAGAGTTCTGGTCTCTCTTCTAAAGTTCTGGTCTCTCTTCTAGAGTCCTTTGTCTCTCTTCTAGAGTTCTAGTCTCTCTTCTAGAGTTCTGGTCTCTCTTCTAAAGTTCTGGTCTCTCTTCTAGAGTTCTGGTCTCTCTTCTAGAGTTCTGGTCTCTCTTCTAAAGTTCTGGTCTCTCTTCTAAAGTTCTGGTCTCTCTTCTAGAGTTCTGGTCTCTCTTCTAAAGTTCTGGTCTCTCTTCTAGAGTTCTGGTCTCTCTTCTAAAGTTCTGGTCTCTCTTCTAAAGTTCTGGTCTCTCTTCTAGAGTTCTGGTCTCTCTTCTAGAGTTCTGGTCTCTCTTCTAGAGTTCTGGTCTCTCTTCTAGAGTTCTGGTCTCTCTTCTAGAGTTCTGGTCTCTCTTCTAGAGTTCTGGTCTCTCTTCTAGAGTTCTGGTCTCTCTTCTAGAGTTCTGGTCTCTCTTCTAAAGTTCTGGTCTCTCTTCTAGAGTTCTGGTCTCTCTTCTAGAGTTCTGGTCTCTCTTCTAGAGTTCTGGTCTCTCTTCTAAAGTTCTGGTCTCTCTTCTAGAGTTCTGGTCTCTCTTCTAAAGTTCTGGTCTCTCTTCTAAAGTTCTGGTCTCTCTTCTAAAGTTCTGGTCTCTCTTCTAGAGTTCTGGTCTCTCTTCTAAAGTTCTGGTCTCTCTTCTAGAGTTCTGGTCTCTCTTCTAAAGTTCTGGTCTCTCTTCTAGAGTTCTGGTCTCTCTTCTAGAGTTCTGGTCTCTCTTCTAGAGTTCTGGTCTCTCTTCTAAAGTTCTGGTCTCTCTTCTAGAGTTCTGGTCTCTCTTCTAAAGTTCTGGTCTCTCTTCTAGAGTTCTGGTCTCTCTTCTAAAGTTCTGGTCTCTCTTCTAGAGTTCTGGTCTCTCTTCTAAAGTTCTGGTCTCTCTTCTAGAGTTCTGGTCTCTCTTCTAGAGTTCTGGTCTCTCTTCTAGAGTTCTGGTCTCTCTTCTAAAGTTCTGGTCTCTCTTCTAGAGTTCTGGTCTCTCTTCTAGAGTTCTGGTCTCTCTTCTAAAGTTCTGGTCTCTCTTCTAGAGTTCTGGTCTCTCTTCTAGAGTTCTGGTCTCTCTTCTAGAGTTCTGGTCTCTCTTCTAGAGTTCTGGTCTCTCTTCTAAAGTTCTGGTCTCTCTTCTAGAGTTCTGGTCTCTCTTCTAGAGTTCTGGTCTCTCTTCTAAAGTTCTGGTCTCTCTTCTAGAGTTCTGGTCTCTCTTCTAGAGTTCTGGTCTCTCTTCTAAAGTTCTGGTCTCTCTTCTAGAGTTCTGGTCTCTCTTCTAGAGTTCTGGTCTCTCTTCTAAAGTTCTGGTCTCTCTTCTAGAGTTCTGGTCTCTCTTCTAAAGTTCTGGTCTCTCTTCTAGAGTTCTGGTCTCTCTTCTAAAGTTCTGGTCTCTCTTCTAGAGTTCTGGTCTCTCTTCTAGAGTTCTGGTCTCTCTTCTAAAGTTCTGGTCTCTCTTCTAGAGTTCTGGTCTCTCTTCTAGAGTTCTGGTCTCTCTTCTAAAGTTCTGGTCTCTCTTCTAGAGTTCTGGTCTCTCTTCTAGAGTTCTGGTCTCTCTTCTAAAGTTCTGGTCTCTCTTCTAAAGTTCTGGTCTCTCTTCTAGAGTTCTGGTCTCTCTTCTAGAGTTCTGGTCTCTCTTCTAGAGTTCTGGTCTCTCTTCTAAAGTTCTGGTCTCTCTTCTAAAGTTCTGGTCTCTCTTCTAGAGTTCTGGTCTCTCTTCTAGAGTTCTGGTCTCTCTTCTAGAGTTCTGGTCTCTCTTCTAGAGTTCTGGTCTCTCTTCTAGAGTTCTGGTCTCTCTTCTAAAGTTCTGGTCTCTCTTCTAAAGTTCTGGTCTCTCTTCTAGAGTTCTGGTCTCTCTTCTAGAGTTCTGGTCTCTCTTCTAAAGTTCTGGTCTCTCTTCTAGAGTTCTGGTCTCTCTTCTAAAGTTCTGGTCTCTCTTCTAGAGTTCTGGTCTCTCTTCTAGAGTTCTGGTCTCTCTTCTAGAGTTCTGGTCTCTCTTCTAAAGTTCTGGTCTCTCTTCTAGAGTTCTGGTCTCTCTTCTAGAGTTCTGGTCTCTCTTCTAAAGTTCTGGTCTCTCTTCTAGAGTTCTGGTCTCTCTTCTAAAGTTCTGGTCTCTCTTCTAAAGTTCTGGTCTCTCTTCTAGAGTTCTGGTCTCTCTTCTAAAGTTCTGGTCTCTCTTCTAGATTTCTGGTCTCTCTTCTAGAGTTCTGGTCTCTCTTCTAGAGTTCTGGTCTCTCTTCTAAAGTTCTGGTCTCTCTTCTAAAGTTCTGGTCTCTCTTCTAAAGTTCTGGTCTCTCTTCTAGAGTTCTGGTCTCTCTTCTAAAGTTCTGGTCTCTCTTCTAGAGTTCTGGTCTCTCTTCTAGAGTTCTGGTCTCTCTTCTAAAGTTCTGGTCTCTCTTCTAAAGTTCTAGTCTCTCTTCTAAAGTTCTGGTCTCTCTTCTAGAGTTCTAGTCTCTCTTCTAGAGTTCTGGTCTCTCTTCTAGAGTTCTGGTCTCTCTTCTAAAGTTCTGGTCTCTCTTCTAGAGTTCTGGTCTCTCTTCTAGAGTTCTGGTCTCTCTTCTATAGATCTGGTCTCTCTTTTAGAGTTTTAGTCTCTCTTCTAGAGTTCTAGTCTCTCTTCTAGAGTTCTAGTCTCTCTTCTAGAGTTCTAGTCTCTCTTCTAAAGTTCTAGTCTCTCTTCTAAAGTTCTAGTCTCTCTTCTAAAGTTCTAGTCTCTCTTCTAAAGTTCTAGTCTCTCTTCTAAAGTTCTAGTCTCTCTTCTAAAGTTCTAGTCTCTCTTCTAAAGTTCTAGTCTCTCTTCTAAAGTTCTAGTCTCTCTTCTAAAGTTCTAGTCTCTCTTCTAAAGTTCTAGTCTCTCTTCTAGACTTCTAAAGTTCTGGTCTCTCTTCTATAGATCTGGTCTCTCTTTTAGAGTTTTAGTCTCTCTTCTAAAGTTCTGGTCTCTCTTCTAAAGTTCTGGTCTCTCTTCTAGAGTTCTGGTCTCTCTTCTAGACTTCTAGAGTTCTGGTCTCTCTTCTATAGATCTGGTCTCTCTTTTAGAGTTTTAGTCTCTCTTCTAGAGTTTTAGTCTCTCTTCTAGAGTTCTAGTCTCTCTTCTAGAGTTCTAGTCTCTCTTCTAGAGTTCTGGTCTCTCTTCTATAGATCTGGTCTCTCTTTTAGAGTTCTAGTCTCTCTTCTAGAGTTCTAGTCTCTCTTTTAAAATTCTAGTCTCTCTTCTAGAGTTCTAGTCTCTCTTCTAGAGTTATTTTTTTAAAATCTGTTGTTTGTGTGACGCAATGACCATCATCTTGTGTCCTCTATTACAAGTATGTTAAGTAGCACTAGATGCGTTATTGCTGTAGTTTGCCATCGAACTGTGATATTTGCTCATTTTGATTCAACACATCCGACTCCATTATTTTTCAGTATCGGGGCTGTCTTCCCTCGTCGATCCCTACTCACTTGGCCATACTAGACAGGTTAGTCTGTTTTGGGAGGCACCACGGAGAGGTGGGATAAGGTTGGTTAGTTCTAATTCACATATCCGGGCGCATGCCGTCAGCTATCGGCTCTATTGCTATCAAGCGTCTTGCCTACATTTTTAAATTATAAAACTACATGTCAGTTTGTTACAGTCAATTTGTTACAGTCAATTTGTTACAGTCAATTTGTTACAGTCAATTTGTTACAGACGTGATGTAAGTCCTAATTTCAGTTGTGTGTTCTTCCTGCGACGTCTAGTCCCATTGTTCAATGGATAACTCTTTGTGGGATTTCTTTACTGACTTTGATATCATTGACTGTATCGATATTAGAGATGAGATATCACAGAAACGGTTTAAATTAGTTGAGCTAGATTATATTACAATTGAGATATCACAGAAACGGTTTAAATTAGTTGAGCTAGATTATATTACAATTGAGATATCACAGGACCGGTTTAAATTAGTTGAGCTAGATTATATTACAAGTGAGATATCACAGAAACGGTTTAAATTAGTTGAGCTAGATTATATTACAAGTGAGATATCACAGGACCGGTTTAAATTAGTTGAGCTAGATTATATTACAATTGAGATATCACAGAAACGGTTTAAATTAGTTGAGCTAGATTATATTACAATTGAGATATCACAGAAACGGTTTAAATTAGTTGAGCTAGATTATATTACAATTGAGATATCACAGAAACGGTTTAAATTAGTTGAGCTAGATTATATTCATCATTATCATCAAGTATCGGGCCTAATGGCGTAGGTGATCATGTCTCTCCACAACTTTCGATCTCGGCAGTTATTTATCATTTCTGTTGTTGACCTTCTGCCAAGCCATTCTCTTAAGCTGTCTGGTATTTTTTCTCTTTGCTTCCCTGTATCTCTTCGTCCCTCAATTTTTCCAGTCGTTACAATATATTCCAGTTGTTCTCTTCTCATTACATGGCCAAAAATGATGATTGTTTCTTCCTAATATTAGAAATTAGCTCTCTTTTTGCTTTGACCTCTCTCAGAACATTTTCATTACTCTTCTTAGCTGTCCATGGTATTCTCAACATTCTTCTGTAAAACCACATTTTTAGAGCCTCCAGTGATTTTCTTGTCTGTTGTCCTATTGTCCATGACTCGCATCCATATGTTAAGACTGGCTCTACGTAACATTTAAGAACTCTTTTCCTTGTTTCTATTGTCAAAAATGGATTGTATAGTATTTTCCTCATTTTTTGGAAAGCTGCTTTTGCCTGAGCCATTCTGCATCTCACCTCTTTTGTACATCTTCCATCTGAGGTTAACAAAGTTCCCACATATTTAAAATCTCTATAATGTCCAACATTTCTTGTAATTCATTTTCGCTCTTAGCGATTAAGACTGTATCATCAGCATACCTTAGATTATTTATATTATGACCTCCAATTGTTATTCCAGGCATGCCCCTTATGGATCTTAAAATAATCTCACTATAAATATTAAACAAATCTGGTGACAGCACACAACCTTGTCTAACACCCTGTTTTATTTGTTGAAACATTCCCTATTGGTTTCCAGTTCTTATGACAGCTGTTTGTTGCCAGTACATGTTCTTTATTATACTTAGATCTTTGCTGTCTACGTTTATGCTTTCTAAAATTTTGATTATTTCTTGGCGCTCTACTTTGTCAAATGCCTTGGTGTAATCTATGAAACACAGGTATAGATCTGTTTTCACCTCTATGGCTCTTTCTACTAAAGATCTTATGATATAAATGGCATTGCTTGTTCCTTTATCTCTAACAAAACCACACTGTTCATCGCTAATTTCTGGACTGATTTTGTTTCGCACTCTTCGCATGATGATTCTTAGTAATATCTTAGTCATATGACTCATAAGGCTTATTGTGCGATGATCAGCGCATTCAATCGCACCCGATTTCTTTGGCAGGGCTATGCATATTGATTTGAGCAGGTCGTCTGGTATATATCCGCTTACATTAGATGTGAGATATCACAGGACCAGTTTAAATTAGTTGAGCAAGATGACATTAGAGGATTATTTCCCATGTGTTTAATGCCCCCCCCCCCCACGATGAGGTGAGGAAAGAATATAGCCACTGTTACCTGCCACGTATGTTGTAAGGGGAGACTAAGGAGGTTTGGAATCGTCGCCTGTGCAGTCTAGTAGGGCTGGCACTGAACGACCCTGTCAAAAGAATTTACCAAAGTTTTGTAGGAAATGAGTAGTGGTGGAGTGGATATGGGAAGTTCCTTATTGTAATGAAACTGGTTCCAAGAGAAAACACATTTAGATTCGTTGCATTTGTTGATATAAAACTAGTACCGCTCTGGTTTGTAGGTTTCCAATCTGCTTCCCACTTCCGTTATTACTGTCCTGTTGTCACAACAAATTGTAGGTGGGGTGTAATTGATATTTATTTTGGCGGGTGCAGTGATATCACTGTTATCAACTTATATTGTAGCACTTGTGTGCACTTTATTACTGCATGAAAGTTATCATGTCTTCTTCCAAAGTCCTATTAGTGCCCTCCTTATCTAGGACATCTCAACAATTATTTCACATAAATACAATTTATTAGGACTTTACACAGGCGTTGTGCAGCCATCGAAGAGACAAGAACAGGATATGTCGGGTCAAGGGGCGCAAATGTCGTAGCTAGATGTAAACAACACAGTGCATCTACGACTATTTAACGTTCTATTGAGGGCGGACAATGGAGAGTCAGTCTGTCTAGAGAGTCAGTCTGTCTGGAGAGTCAGTCTGTCTGGAGAGTCAGTCTGTCTAGAGAGTCAGTCTGTCTAGAGAGTCAGTCTGTCTAGAGAGTCAGTCTGTCTGGAGAGTCAGTCTGTCTAGAGAGTCAGTCTGTCTAGAGAGTCAGTCTGTCTGGAGAGTCAGTCTGTCTGGACGATCACGTTCAGATTCCGTGATGTGTACTAGCCGTTCTTGATGACAGTTCAGCGTATTTTGCCTCTTCCCACTAGCCGGTCGTGAAGCCAATAACAGATTCTCATTCACAACATTCAGGTCGTGAAACATTTTGTATGGAAGTGAAGCTCCACCATCCGCGAACACAACATCGGAGGTAACGTTCTCTGTTAATTCCGTCCCCATTTATGACAGGTCGGTGTCCACACCCGTTTTCATTTGAGTTGACCGGATAGTGACTGGAGCGGGGTCATGTGATCGCAGCCCACCACTCGAACCACCTGGAACTGAAGCGGGGTCATGTGATCGCAGCCCACCACTCCAACCACAACTTTGATGACGTTTTCCACCATGTTTGAGGGAAAGTTTCAGAGAAGAGCGGATGCCAAGAGACATAGCACAACATCGTAGACACATGATTAACACCCTCGCCTGGTCCTCGGATAATGGAATACCACCTAGCCCGCGCTGCTCGTCCCTCAGAAACGATTGTTCTGATTGGTTGATTGATTCTACTAACGGCATGTTTGTACACGTCACATTCAGACGTTTGTTAATAGTTCTGCATCCACACACCCTGAATAGCTGACATTGTAGTCCCTTGAAAAGAACTACACAAACAAGAACAGATTCTATAATGGCTGAAGTTCGCAGTAAAAACACTTGACGAATACGCAACATCGAAATCAGGGGCGGTAATAATAATAATTCTGCAGGAAATCTGGTTCCGTCGCAGGGGCGGCCGCCTCCATCGTGGTACCTCAAGTTGGCCACATGTGTCACACGAGGGCAACTATTCACTCTAGCGGCTTCTTGCACAAACTCATGGGCAAACTTTAACCTTTATGTTCCCTCCCCAACAATGGACGATGTCAGGGTTAGTTACCGAACGCCAGATAACATCCCGAGTTACAGAATGGAGCCTGACAAGACAAGTTTGTACAAGTTTCTCGTTTCACTTCTTCTATTCATCTCTCGGTTCTATTTTCTGGCTAGTCTTTAACCAGTGGTTCGGTTCTTAACACTGGCGAGGGCTAATTTCTGTGAGTGTCCGACGTGACAGGCCGTTTTGATGGGCCGGAACCAATGCAAGTGACAAGTGAGCACCCAGTGAGTTTATACATTTGGCGACGACAACTCGGGATTACTCAAGTGGAAGTGACAAAAATGTGAACTGTGGTTGTTTGAGTCTAGTCGTGGGTGAAGGTCAGAAACAATTATCTTCCGATTTGTAGAGTTCTCTCCCTCTATCACAAAGCTGCCTCTCTCATGTCTCTCTCACACTCTCTCACTCGGAACACCCAGTACACAACCACAGAGAAATGTTTGCCGAGCCCTGTGCCGACTATGTTCAAGTGATGCACAAAAAATACTGGACTTGGAAATGATTGGTTCTTATAAATTGTTTAATGGGCGGGTACAAAAGGGGAGTTAATTGTTGCTCTATAATGGAGTCAGTCGGCGAGTGTCATGTGTTTGATTCACACAGCAAACCAACATTACAAACATCAATGCAGTTGTTACAACATTGCTACAAGTCTTACACAATCATCAGTTAGACATGTGTGGTCAGACGTCGACAACTGGAAGGGTAGGTCCAAGAATGTGTGGTCAGACATCGACAACTGGAAGGGTAGGTCCAAGAATAAGTGGTCAGACATCGACAACTGGAAGGGTAGGTCCATGAATGAGTGGTCAGACATCGACAACTGGAAGGGTAGGTCCAAGAATGAGTGGTCAGACATCGACAACTGGAAGGGTAGGTCCAAGAATGTGTGGTCAGACATCGACAACTGGAAGGGTAGGTCCATGAATGAGTGGTCAGACATCGACAACTGGAAGGGTAGGTCCAAGAATGAGTGGTCAGACATCGACAACTGGAAGGGTAGGTCCATGAATGAGTGGTCAGACATCGACAACTGGAAGGGTAGGTCCATGAATGAGTGGTCAGACATCGACAACTGGAAGGGTAGGTCCAAGAATGAGTGGTCAGACATCGACAACTGGAAGGGTAGGTCCATGAATGAGTGGTCAGACATCGACAACTGGAAGGGTAGGTCCAAGAATGAGTGGTCAGACATCGACAACTGGAAGGGTAGGTCCATGAATGAGTGGTCAGACATCGACAACTGGAAGGGTAGGTCCAAGAATGAGTGGTCAGACATCGACAACTGGAAGGGTAGGTCCAAGAATGAGTGGTCAGACGTCGACAACTGGAAGGGTAGGTCCATGAATGAGTGGTCAGACATCGACAACTGGAAGGGTAGGTCCATGAATGATTGGTCAGACATCGACAACTGGAAGGGTAGGTCCATGAATGAGTGGTCAGACATCGACAACTGGAAGGGTAGGTCCATGAATGATTGGTCAGACCTGGGGTTGGAGTTTTTCACTTCGAATGTATGGTTTTATCCCTCTGAGTGAGGGGGAAGGGTTCGATGTCTATACCTCCCGGATAGTGATACTAGCCCCGATGTACATGTATAACAGAGGTGAGATGGTAGATGTACAACAGAGATGAGATGGTAGATGTACAACAGAGATGAGATGGTAGATGTACAACAGAGGTGAGATGGTAGATGTATAACAGAGGTGAGATGGTAGATGTATAACAGAGGTGAGATGGTAGATGTACAACAGAGATGAGATGGTAGATGTACAACAGAGGTGAGATGGTAGATGTACAACAGAGGTGAGATGGTAGATGTACAACGGAGGTGAGATGGTAGATGTACAACAGAGGTGAGATGGTAGATGTACAACAGAGGTGAGATGGTAGATGTACAACGGAGGTGAGATGGTAGATGTACAACAGAGGTGAGATGGTAGATGTACAACAGAGGTGAGATGATAGATGTACAACAGAGGTGAGATGGTAGATGTACAACAGAGGTGAGATGATAGATGTACAACAGAGGTGAGATGGTAGATGTACAACAGAGGTGAGATGGTAGATGTACAACGGAGGTGAGATGGTAGATGTACAACAGAGGTGAGATGATAGATGTACAACAGAGGTGAGATGGTAGATGTACAACAGAGGTGAGATGATAGATGTACAACAGAGGTGAGATGGTAGATGTACAACAGAGGTAAGATGGTAGATGTACAACGGAGGTGAGATGGTAGATGTACAACAGAGGTGAGATGGTAGATGTACAACAGAGGTGAGGTTCATAATAGCTGATGCAAAAGCAGCTTTCCAAACAAACAAATAGAGGAAGTTTCATGTTTGACAATGGAAACAAGAACAAGAGTCTTGAACGTTATGTGGAAACAGTCTTACCATATGGATGTGAACCATGGACAATAGAACAAGAGAAGGAAATCTCTGGAGGCTGTAGAATTGTGGTTTTACAGAATAATGTTGAGAATACCACGGAGTAATGAAAGCGTTCTAATGAAAGAGGAAGATGAAAGATGCCAAAGCAAAAAGAGAGTTAATGTGTAATATTAGAAAGAAAAATCATCATTATTTGGGTCATGTAATGAGAAGGGGACAGCTGGAATATACTGTGACAACTGAGAAAATTGAAGAACGAAGGGATAGAGGGGAGCAAAGCAAAAAGATACCAGCCAGCTTAAGAGAATGGCTTGGCAGAAGGTAAAAACCAGAAATGATAAATTAATATTAAGATCTTAATTGTGGAGAGACATAATCACCAAACGCCAGGATGCACGGCACTTGATGATGATGAAAGTAAAAGTGAATGTGAACGTAATGTGATATATTTTTTTCTCCACTTATCATTGACAACCAGCGTCACTGTCGTGCATCTTTTATGTTGCTCTATTGCATCGCTCCATTATTGATGAGACCGGCTTGTGCTCTGAGAGAACTAACAAGTCGACAGGCCCATGTTAATAAGTCATCCAATCCCCATTTCAAGTTTATAGTCGCTGTAATCGCCCTGACATTTGGCTCAAGTCGAGTACATCCTCGTCTCCGATAAGCACAGTCATTAACCCCACACCCCGGTCCCATTACAGTTATTTGAAAATGTTATCTCCCCTGTAAGGCGGAACCATCTGAGCAGGTATTGGGGGCATGGTGTATCTCAATATTCTGCAATGATTGCAATCGTCCTTCCGATGAGCCGCCAATGAGACACCCAGACTCGCACAAATTCACAGCTGAAGTTTCCAGAAAACGCCACCTCCTGAACTTGACTGGGAGTATATCCTGGAGCTGTGAAAGTGAGTAGAGGGGCGCAAGATTTAGCACCAATTGAACGACCATCAAGAAAAGGTTACCCAGCGCCTTGCGATAAACGAGAAAGGCTTTCTATTCAAATGTGGTAACTTGAGCTGCTGTGGCTTTCAGGCTTGATCCATTAACAGCACAACTAGCGACCTCTAGCGGAGTCTCAATCAGGACAATATGGGAGCTATTAACATCACCACTAGCGGCCTCTGGTGGAGTCTTAATCAAGTCAGACTAACTGTGCAGACACAGTCACTGCTGCACACCGGGGTTACCTGCATTGTCCAGATTTGTGATTGCTGAATTATTGTTAGTAATGAATTGTCCAGAATGTGAAAGAAGGAACCGAATCACGTGGGCGACAAGCGATTGTGTGAGATCTATACAATAGACTAATCCTTCACGTCGTTCACTAAACAAATGAAAGCTGAACACAAATAAAGTAACATCAAGAGGACAGAGACTGATTGGTCTTGAGGTAGAACGTCCGCCCTTGTATAAGACGTTCTAGAGATCGATTCCCACCACACATCGGTCACCCTTCTCTGGTCTCTGAGCTGTGAGGTCCCTTGTCTAGGCCTCTCGGAAGACGTCGACAAAAATGGAAGTCTCGTGTGAATTCTGCGCACGTTGAAGAACCATTGGCAGTTGAAAATAGAATAGAGTTGACCAACATGAACGCTGGCAGGGCAACATTTGTGAAGCGAATCTTTGTGAAGTCGGATGTACCGAACCTAAAGGAGCAGACATGGCAGCCTTTCTGTCAACTGGCGACAGTTAACCTACGAAGAAAGGAACATTATCTTTACTTTTCACTATCCTTGCTTTCTATTCTCTAACAACAAATGTATGTCATCTACGACGATTTTCTCGTCAATTATTGGAGTGTCCAAGAGTTCATTGTATACAACATTGCTGACTACCACTACAATATCCACTATTTGATGACTACCACTACAATATCCACTATTTGATGACTATCACTACAATATCCACTATTTGATGACTACCACTACAATATCCACTATTTGATGACTACCACTACAATATCCACTATTTGATGACTATCACTACAATATCCACTATTTGATGACTATCACTACAATATCCACTATTTGATGACTACCACTACAATGTCCACTATTTGATGACTATCACTACAATGTCCACTATTTGATGACTACCACTACAATGTCCACTATTTGATGACTACCACTACAATATCCACTATTTGATGACTATCACTACAATATCCACTATTTTATGACTATCACTACAATGTCCACTATTTGATGACTACCACTACATTATCCACTATTTGATGACTATCACTACAATGTCCACTATTTGATGACAATCACTACAATATCCACTATTTGATGACTACCACTACAATATCCACTATTTCATGACTATCACTACAATATCCACTATTTGATGACTATCACTACAATATCCACTATTTGATGACTACCACTACAATATCCACTATTTGATGACTATCACTACAATGTCCACTATTTGATGACTACCACTACAATGTCCACTATTTGATGACTATCACTACAATATCCACTATTTGATGACTATCACTACAATATCCACTATTTGATGACTATCACTACAATATCCACTATTTGATGACTTTCACTACAATGTCCACTATTTGATGACTATCACTACAATATCCACTATTTGATGACTATCACTACAATATCCACTATTTGATAACTACCACTACAATATCCACTATTTGATGACTATCACTACAATGTCCACTATTTGATGACTATCACTACAATATCCACAATTTGATGACTATCACTACAATTTCCACTATTTGATGACTATCACTACAATGTCCACTATTTGATGACTACCACTACAATGTCCACTATTTGATGACTATCACTACAATGTCCACTATTTGATGACTACCACTACAATATCCACTATTTGATGACTATTACTACAATGTCCACTATTTGATGACTACCAATACAATATCCACTATTTGATGACTATCACTACAATGTCCACAATTTGATGACTATCACTACAATTTCCACTATTTATTGACGACCACTACAATATCCACTATTTGATGACTATCACCACAATGTCCACTATTTGATGGCTATCACTACAATGTCCACTATTTGATGACTACCACTACAATGTCCACTATTTGATGACTATCACTACAATATCCACTATTTGATGATTATCACCACAATATCCACTATTTGATGACTATCACTACAATATCCACTATTTGATGACTATCACTACAATGTCCACTATTTGATGACTATCACTACAATGTCCACTATTGCTGACCATCACTACAATGTCCACTATTGTTGACCATCACTACAATGTCCACTATTGCTGACCATCACTACAATGTCAACTGTTGCTCCAACATCACCTCAATGCCCACTATTGCTCCACCATCACCTAAATGTGCACTATTGCTGCACCATCATCTCAATGTCCACTATTGCTCCACCATCACCTCAATGTCCACTATTCCTCCACCATCACCTCATTGTCCACTATTGCTCCACCATCACCTAAATGTCCACTATTGCTGCACCATCACCTCAATGTCCACTATTGCTCCACCATCACCTCAATGTCCACTATTGCTCCACCATCACCTCAATGTCCACTATTGCTCCACCATCACCTCAATGTCCACTATTGCTGACTATCACTACAATGTCCACTATTGCTGACCATCACTACAATGTCCACTATTGTTGACCATCACCACAATGTCCACTAATGTTGACCATCACTACAATGTCCACTATTGTTGACCATCACAACAATGTCAACTGTTGCTCCAACATCACCTCAATGTCCACTATTGCTCCACCATCACCTAAATATCCACTATTGCGGCACCATCACCTCAATGTCCACTATTGCTCCACCATCACCTCAATGTCCACTATTGCTCCACCATCACCTCAATGCCCACTATTGCTCCACCATCACCTCAATGTCCACTATTGCTCCACCATCACCTCAATGTCCACTATTGCTCCACCATCACCACAATGTTCACTATTGCTCCACCATCACCTCAATGTCCACTATTGCTCCACCATCACCGCAATGTCCACTATTGCTCCCCCATCACCTCAATGTCCACTATTGCTCCACCATCACCTCAATGTCCACTATTGCTCCACCATCACCTCAATGTCCACTATTGCTGACTATCACTACAACAAACACTATTGCTGACCATCACTACAATGTCCACTATTACTGACCATCACTACAATGTCCACTATTACTGACCATCTCTACAATGTCCACTATCACTGACCATAATTACATTGTCGACTATTGCTGACCATACACTACAATGTCCACTATTGTTGATCATTACTACAATGTCCACTATTGTTGACCATCACTACAATGTCCACTATTGTTGACCATCACTACAATGTCCACTATTGTTGACCATCACTACAATGTCCACTATTGTAGACCATCACTACAATGTCCACTATTGTTGATCATTACTACAATGTCCACTATTGTTGACCATCGCTACAATGTCCACTATTGTTGATCGTTACTACAATGTCCACTATTGTTGACCATCACTACAATGTCCACTATTGATGACCATCACTACAATGTCCACTATTGTAGACCATCACTACAATGTCCACTATTGTTGATCATTACTACAAAGTCCACTATTGTAGACCATCGCTACAATGTCCACTATTGTTGACCATCACTACAATGTCCACTATTGTTGACCATCACTACAATGTCCACTATTGCTGACTATCACTACGATGTCCACTATTGCTGACCATCACTACAATGTCCACTATTGTTGACCATCACTACAATGTCCACTATTGCTGACTATCACTACAATGTCCACTATTGCTGACCATCACTACAATGTCCACTATTGTTGACCATCACTACAATGTCCACTATTGTTGACCATCACTACAATGTCAACTGTTGCTCCAACATCACCTCAATGCCCACTATTGCTCCACCATCACCTAAATGTGCACTATTGCTGCACCATCACCTCAATGTCCACTATTGCTCCACCATCACCTCAATGTCCACTATTGCTCCACCATCACCTCAATGTCCACTATTGCTCCACCATCACCTCAATGTCCACTATTGCTCCACCATCACCTCAATGTCCACTATTGCTCCACCATCACCGCAATGTCCACTATTGCTCCTCCATCACCTCAATGTCAACTATTGCTCCACCATCACCTCAATGTCCACTATTGCTCCACCATCACCGCAATGTCCACTATTGCTCCACCATCACCTGAATGTCCACTATTGCTCCACCATCACCGCAATGTCCACTATTGCTCCACCATCACCTAAATGTCCACTATTGCTCCACCATCACCTCAATGTCCACTATTGCTCCACCATCACCTCAATGTCCACTATTGCTCCACCATCACCTCAATGTCCACTATTGCTCCACCATCACATCAATGTCCACTATTGCTCCACCATCACCTCAATGTCCACTATTGCTCCACCATCACCTCAATGTCCACTATTGCTCCACCATCACCTCAATGTCCACTATTGCTCCACCATCACTTCAATGTCCACTATTGCTCCACCATCACCTCAATGTCCACTATTGCTCCACCATCACCTCAATGTCCACTATTGCTCCACCATCACCTCAATGTCCACTATTGCTCCACCATCACCTCAATGTCCACTATTGCTCCACCATCACCTCAATGTCCACTATTACCTATTAATCCAGTAGTGTCAAAGGTAAGTCAAGATGTAAATGGTGTTTGCTTAAAATGAAAATTTCCTGATAATTCAAATGATGAAGTTTGTGGAAGCAATAGAAGCCACCAGATTGTCCCTGCCGCTGAGGCCAGAATACTTTTCCGATGAAATGTCCCAGAAATTTCCCAGAAATGTCCCCAGCGTAAACGTGACAGCTCTGCCTATTGAAAGTGGTAACTCCTAGGAAATCAGGCACTCTCTGTCCACGACGATTGTCCCCGTCTCCACCGCGAGTAGGGGCGCAAGTTCCGGGTAGGTCGACAAACCGGAATTAGGTGACGAAAGTAGGTGGAAGTGCTTCTGTTTTATGTGCCTCGTTACATCTTGGATGGAGACCCTCCACAAACAAAAGGCGCTTATTGTTGGCTGGTTTGTGTGGCTGCACCAGACATCACTGACCCACTGTGACAACAGACTTCAGGATAGGGAGCTGGGGACAACACAATTCTGGCTGGGGAGTCTCCTCCCACCAGGAAGCTGACGTGAATGTTTCATTAACGCTAAGTTCAATTCTTTTACAGAAGAATGTTGAGAAAACCATGGACAGCTAAGAAGAGTAATGAAAACGTTCTGAAAGAGGCCAATGCAAAAAGAGAGCTAATTTCCAATATTAGGAAGAAACAATCATCATTTTTTAGCCATGTAATGAGAAGAGAACAGCTGGGATATATTGTAACAACTGGAAAAATTGAGAGATAGAGAGAAGCAAACAGAAAAGATACCAGACAACTTAAGAGAATGGCTTGGCAGAAGGTCAGCAGCAGAAATGATAAATAACTGCCGAGATCTTAGTTGTGGAGAGACATGATCACCTACACCAGCAGGCCCGGTACTTGATGATGATGATGAAGTTCAATCGAAGCAGACGAGTCATCAATAACAGATACCCAACATATCGCCATCATTCACATTCTGTTTTTGATTACGTTTTTTTCATTTAAAGCATTTTCATACAAATATGTGACCTTTGCCTTCTTGCACAGGCGGTTGGTAGCAGGCAATCATGACTTGACATGCAGTTGGTAGCAGGCAATCATGACTTGACAGGCGCTTGGTAGCAAGGAATCATGACTTGAGAGACGGTTGGTAGCAAGCAATCATGACTTGACAGGCGGTTGATAGCAGGCAATCATGACTTGACAGGCGATTGGTAGCAAGGAATCATGACTTGACAGGCGATTGGTAGCAAGGAATCATGACTTGAGATACGGTTGGTAGCAAGCAATCACGACTTGACAGGCGGTTGGTAGCAGGCAATCATGACTTGACAGACGGTTGGTAGCAAGGAATCATGACTTGAAAGACTGTTGCTAGCAAGCAATCATGACTTGACAGGCGGTTGGTAGCAAGGAATCATGACTTGAGAGACGGTTGGTAGCAAGCAATCATGACTTGAGAGGCGGTTGGTAGCAGGCAATCATGACTTGACAGACGGTTGGTAGAAAGGAACCATGACTTGACTGACGGTTGGTAGCAAGAAATCATGACTTGACAGACGGTTGGTAGCAGGCAATCATGACTTGACAGGCGGTTGGTAGCAGGCAATCATGACTTGACAGGCGGTTGTTAGCAAGGAATCATGACTTGACAGACTGTTGGTAGCAAGCAGTCATGACTTGACAGATGGTTGGTAGCAGGCAATCATGACTTGACAGGCGGTTGTTAGCAAGGAATCATGACTTGACAGACTGTTGGTAGCAAGCAGTCAAGACTTGACAGACAATTGGTAGCAGGCAATCATGATTTAACAGACAATTGGCAGCAGGCAATCATGACTTGACAGGCAGTTGTTAGCAGGCAATCATGACTTGACAGGCGGTTGGTAGCAGGGAATCATGACTTGACAGACGGTTGGTAGCAGGCAGTCATGACTTGACAGACAATTGGTAGCAGGCAATCATGATTTAACAGACAATTGGCAGCAGGCAATCATGACTTGACAGGCAGTTGTTAGCAGGCAATCATGACTTGACAGGCGGTTGGTAGCAGGGAATCATGACTTGACAGACGGTTGGTAGCAAGCAATCATGACTTGACAGACGGTTGGTAGCAGGCAATCATGACTTGACAGGCGGTTGGTAGCAAGGAATCATGACTTGACAGGCGGTTGGTAGCAAAGAATTATGACTTGACAGACGGTTGGTAGGAGGCAACCATGACTTGACAGGCTTTTGGTAGCAAGGAATCATAACTTTACAGGCGGTTGTAGCAGGCAATCATGACTTGACCGATGGTTGGTAGCAGGCAATCATGACTTAAAAGGCGGTTGGTAGAAAGGAATCATGACTTGACAGACGGTTGGTAGCAAGCAATCATGACTTGACATAAGGTTGGTAGCAAGGAATCATGACTTGAGAGACGGTTGGTAGCTTGCAATCATGACTTGACAGACGGTTGGTAACAGACAATCATGATTTGACAGGCAGTTTGTAGCTGGCAATCATGACTTGACAGGCGGTTGGTAGCAGGCAATCATGACTTGACAGACGGTTGGTTGCAGGCAATCATGACTTGACAGACAATTGGTAGCAGGCAATCATGACTTGACAGACAATTGGTAGTAGGCAATCATGACTTGACAGACGGTTGGTAGCAAGAAAAATGGTGAGTCATTAGTTTGATAAAAATATTAGTATTTTATGCTGGACGCTGTTTTACAGAAGAGCTTCTCTCGTGACTGAACCTGCCAATATTGGATAGACAGATCCGACCACAGAACGTACAAGATGTGTTCGTGGTGCCTGCACTCGTCTCATTTCTCCTGCGCATTTTGTCTTCTGAATTTTTTTTTTTTTTTTTTTTTTTTTTTTTTTTTGCGTTTGCCAGCTTTGACCTCTGGCAAAGTCCATAGGGACTAACAACTGAATTTTGCGTGTTAATCCTTTTTTCCTTGGCAGCTGTGTGCAAAGAGGTCCACGTCGCACAGGCAGATAACTCCGTCTTCGGAGGTACTCATATTTTAACCATCCATGAGTAATTGACGTTTCAAGCCGGGTCTCGCTGCTGAGACCAGGGGTGGTTGCCGCAGAGAGAAATCATAAATAAAAATCCAACAGGTGTAGCTGATATTTGAACCCACAACCTCTCAGTCTCGAGGCCGGCGTCCTGCCTGGAGATCAACCAGTCCCCGGTCTTCTGAATTTGATATCACCACTGCCTCTAAAATTACCCCAAAAATCATGTGCCGAAGGTCTGTAAAATGATGGTCACTAACACCATATTCCCTATACGACACTTGGCGTGACGTGTCACTAACACCATATTCCCTATACTACACTTGGCGTGACGTGTCACTAACACCATATTCCCTATACGACACTTGGCGTGACGTGTCACTAACACCATATTCCCTATACGACACTTGGCGTGACGTGTCACTAACACCATATTCCCTATACGACACTTGGCGTGACGTGTCACTAACACCATATTCCCTATACTCCACTTGGCGTGACAGGTCACTAACACCATATTCCCTATACTCCACTTGGCGTGACAGGTCACTAACACCGTATTCCCTATACGACACTTGGCGTGACAGGTCACTAACACCATATTCCCTATACGACACTTGGCGTGACGGGTCACTAACACCATATTCCCTATACGACACTTGGTGTGACGGGTCACTAACACCATATTCCCTATACGACACTTGGCGTGACAGGTCACTAACACCATATTCCCTATACGCCACTTGGCGTGACGGGTCACTAACACCATATTCCCTATACTCCACTTGGCGTGACAGGTCACTAACACCATATTCCCTATACGCCACTTGGCGTGACAGGTCACTAACACCATATTCCCTATACTCCACTTGGCGTGACAGGTCACTAACACCATATTCCCTATACTCCACTTGGCGTGACAGGTCACTAACACCATATTCCCTATACTCCACTTGGCGTGACAGGTCACTAACACCATATTCCCTATACTCCACTTGGCGTGACAGGTCACTAACACCATATTCCCTACACGCCACTTGGCGTGACGGGGCTCTTTACCTCTTTACTTACTTATAGCCTCTAAAGTAGCGGAGTTATTTTTTGTTCTCCATGTTTAGCCACATTTCCCCAGCTTCTTTCACTGATGGAGAATTCCCTTCAAGAAGCCCTACAAACATCCTTATATCTCAGCCCAGGTCTGTCCTTTGGTTCCATTCCGTCCTTAAGTTCGTCACACAATATCTGTTTGGGAGTACACAACTGTCCCACAACACGGGTTCTTTAAAATTGTTATCATCAGTTTGACTGTTTCGTCCCGTATCATCATCCTTGGTTTTATTTTTATCCTCCTGCGTTCTTGTAATGGTTTATCCTTCGCGACGTGTCTCATTCAATAAACATGCAGCGACATTTCTCACAGTTTGGCTTTGCGACAGTTATTAATAGCTCATGGACGGAACCAGTAAAACCTTGACTATATAGAGTAAAACATTGACTATAGAGAGTAAAACATTGACTATAGAGAGTAAAACCTAACTATAGAGAGCAGAACCTGACTATAGAGAGTAAAACATAGACTATAGAGAGTAAAACATTGAATATAGAGAGTAAAACCTGACTATAGGGAGTAAACCTTGACTATAGAGAGTAAAACATTGACTATAGAGAGTAAAACCTGACTATAGAGAGTAAAACATTGACTATAGAGAGTAAAACATTGACTATAGAGAGTAAAATATTGACTATAGAGAGTAAAACCTGACTATAGGGAGTAAAACCTTGACTATAGAGAGTAAAACATTGACTATAGAGAGTAAAACCTGACTATAGAAAGCAGAACCTGACTATAGAGAGTAAAACATTGACTATAGAGAGTAAAACATTGACTATAGAGAGTAAAACATTGACTAGAGAGAGTAAAACATTGACTATAGAGAGTAAAACTTTGATTATAAACAGAGAGAGTAAAACCTTGACTATAGAGAGTAAAACCTTGACTATAAACAGAGAGTAAAACCTTGACTACTGAGAGTAAAACCTTGACTACAGAGAGTAAAGCCTTGACTATAAATAGAGAGAGTAAAACCTTGACTATAAATATAGAGAGTAAAACTTTGATTATAAAAGGAATGAGTGAAACTTTCACGGTTGTCCACAAACATCACCAACAATCGATTGCAGGCAAATGTAAGCGATTTACGCCCTAGAGCTTCTACACTTTTCTTTTCTGTTTTCCAAGTTTTTGTCTTCCATTGTTTACTTAATCCATGAATATCTTTCATTGTTTACTTAATCCATGAATGTCTTTCTTTGTTTACTTAATCCATGAATATCTTTCATTGTTTACTTAATCCATGAATGTCTTTCTTTGTTTACTTAATCCATGAATGTCTTTCATTGTTTACTTAATCCATGAATGTCTTTCTTTGTTTACTTAATCCATGAATATCTTCCATTGTTTACTTAATCCATGAATGTCTTTCTTTGTTTACTTAATCCATGAATATCTTCCATTGTTTACTTAATCCATGAATGTCTTTCTTTGTTTACTTAATCCATGAATATCTTCCATTGTTTACTTAATCCATGAATGTCTTTCTTTGTTTACTTAATCCATGAATATCTTCCATTGTTTACTTAATCCATGAATATCTTCCATTGTTTACTTAATCCATGAATATCTTCCATTGTTTACTTAATCCATGAATATCTACATTTGTTTACTTAATCCATGAATGTCTTTCATTGTTTTCATATTCTGTGACCCTGTTTTCTTAGTCTCTTCCACAGTTTGCCTATTCTTTGTTTACATTCAGATAATCTCTTCAGTTTCCCAATATTTCATTCGTCGCAGCCTCGTCCATCTCATAGTCTCATCATTGTCTGAACTTCACCTGTAGCCTAAACCACACACATTTCGCACTTTCCTCCACGACGGGCGATGTTGACAATGGGAGGTAGTGGCAATAAACAATAACAACAACAAGACAATGAAAACAATGGAGCGAACTTTGACCCTAGTGCTCGCTCACATCACGAACAATACTACAGACTGACTGATAACAATAAACAGTCCAGGTGTGCTGCAACTCGTCAGGGATCTCTGCCTGAGGGAATGAGCCCTCGTTCGGTGACATCCTGATAAAGGCTACCAGAAGTGGCTGGACGGTGATTCTTCTCCTTTCCTTCCTCATCTGCCTTTCAGCGTCAAGGGAGGACATACTTTGCGGTCTTTTGCTCTTCTGTTCGCCTCTGCTGCTGTTATGTTTCCTAGTGCTTCTAATATTCCACCGACCCATCGTTTTCGTGGTCGACCCATGGGTCTTGTGTTCGTTTATTCATGGCTCGTTGTGTTGTGTTTTGATAAACTCTGCCATGTCACGTGACCAAACCATGTTATCTGTTGTTTCTTTATATATTCTATGGCGGGGGCTATTCCTAGCTTATTTTCTCAGTACTTCATTTCTGATCTTATCTTTCAGACTGTTTCCTGCCATTCGTCTGACACATTTCATCTCGGTAGAGGTTATTTTTCTTATTGTCGGTGATTAGAGGATAAAAATAACTGAAGGAAAGCTGGAAACATTAGAATAATGGGGGAGGGGGGGGGGGGAGCTGGCATTTGGTCCTTTCCTGGAATAGTCTTTATCTTTATTCTACTAAAGGATAAACAGATAAGAGGAAAGTGAGTGTTTCTATAGAAAAACGTGGAATATGGAAATCCTGGAAGTCCTTAGAAAAGGAACTAAAAGTCTTTACAAACAAAATGTCTTCGGAGATCATCAAACATGAGTTATAGAGAATATATTTCGAGCTTTATAAGAAGGCGGCCTTGGAAATACATCGGTCATGTGCTGAGAATGAAGGAAGAAATGCTTCCCCGTCTGGCATTCATGTGGCAGCCACCTGGTAAAAGAAAACAGGGAAGAAAAACTAAGCAGAAAAATTACTAGCGAAGGCTCAAGCACAACAATAAAGGCAGCCCGCAGGCAGAAAATACAATCGAAAACACCCCAACTAGTGTGACGTTTTAGCTTTGTGAGCAGGGTAGTGACGTCACCCGTCTATAGCCTCTATAGCTGGAAACGTCACGTTAGTTGGGATATTTCGATTTTATTTTCTGCCTGCGGGCCATCTATATAGTTGGCTGTTGCTCAACATTGGGACATAAAACGGGCCAAGACTACAAGAACTAGCAGCAAACCATGGACAACTATGACTTCCACATTATATGTTCGGCCCGAGAGCAGCATGAATAGATAAATGGAAATATGGTTTAACCGAAAATGTTGAGAGTATCATTGACCACTGCAAAGTAACGACATGAAGACAACAGAAAACAAAGAGGCCTGTTATAATCTTCGTGATGAACTATAGCTGGAGAAATACATGGGAGAAGAAATAAGAGAAAACAGAGAGAAGATGGAACAAGAGAATGACTGGGAAATTAACATTGGAGCGACTGTAGAGATAGAAAGTTGTGGATGGACGTACTACAGGCGAGGCACTTGATGATGATGAATGTTCTAATTAGGTGAATTCATCATAACTGTGTACGTCGGTGGCGTGACATCATTAATCTGTGCGTCAGTAGCGTGACATCATTAATCTGTGCGTCGATGGCGTGACATTAGTACCATGTGCGTCGGTGGCGTGACATTATCATTATTCTTTACGTCCATGGCGTGACATCATTATCCTGTACGTCGGTGGCGTGACATCATTACCATGAACGTCGATGGCGTGACATAATCATTACTCTGTGCGTCGGTGGCTCGACTTTAGTACAATGTGCGTCGGTGGCGTGACATCATCAATATCCTTACGTCGGTGGCGTGACATCATTACCTTGTACGTAGGTGGCGTGACATAATTATTACTCTGTGGGTCGATGGCACGACATTAGTACCCTGTGCGTCGGTGGCGTGACATCATCATTATTATGCACGTCGGTGGCGTGACATCATTACCCTGTACCTCAGTGACGTGACATCATCATTATCCTTTCGTCGGTGGCGTGACATCATCATACGTCGCGTACCTGGTAAAGTCCCACCTTAATCATATAAATTAAAGTTTGGAAGAGTAATGTCCCATTGAGTAAGATAGCACTTTATTCCCACGGCTAATTGTAGAGAAAAAATAAGCCAACAAGACTATGGTCAAGTCTTGAACTAATGTTAAGTCTGTGAGAACCAGTGTAGTTTTGTTGTCATGTCAACTTAGGGGAGATCACTTGCTTCGCTTAAATAATTTATATGATTAAACGAGTACTTTACCGCGGACTTTTACCGCTTTATTTGTTGCATACTTAATTTAAATATATGGGAACATTGTTAACCTCAGATGGTAGATGTACAACAGAGGTAAGATGCAGAATTGCTCAGGCAAAAGCAGCTTTCCAAAAAATGAGGAAGATACTATGCAATCCATTTTTGACAATAGAAACAAAAAAAAAAGAGTTCTTAAATGTTATGTAGAACCAGTCTTAACATATGGATGTGAATCACAGACAATAGGACAACAGACAAGAAAATCACTGGAGGCTGTAGAAATGTTTTACAGAAGAGTGTTGAGAACACCATGGACAGCTAAGAAGAGTAATGAAAATGTTCTGAAAGAGGTCAAAGCAAAAAGAGAGCTAATTTCCAATATTAGGAAGAAACAATCATCATTTTTTGGCCATGTAATGAGAAGAGAACAACTGGAATATATTGTAACAACTGGGAAAATTGAGGGACGAAGAGATAGAGGGAAGCAAAGAGAAAAGATACAAGACAACTTAAAAGAATGGCTTGGCAGAAAGTCAACAACATAAATGATAAATAACTGTCGAGATCTTAGTTGTGGAGAGACATGATGACCTACACCAGCAGGGACGGTAGTTGATGATGTTGCATGCATTAATATTTGAGGCTCTTTTTCTCTCTCGTTACCTCTCACGCTCTGTCTCTCTTTCTGATTAACCAGAACTACGATCAATCAAATCATATCAGTACTTTACCAGCATCGATATAGATAATCAATCAATCGTGCACCTGCATGTAGCGGCCATGTTTCGTTACCGTACATGTTCGAATCCTGGTTCTGTCTGTATCCCCATTTTTTACTTGGTTTTCCTGAATGCTATTAAAATGCCAAAGTAGTGTACAACTATCGTCCTGCTCCCAATTGACGTCAGTACACGTTTGTTTATTTCTTGTCTTTGTCTACAGTCATGGCGGCTTCTGTTTGTCGAGATGCTGAACTGTGAGATCTGCTTGACTGGCCGAGTATCAGACTGAGCTGCTTTAGTTCTGTGTGGTCCCTGATCTAATTCGACGCCATCTCTGAGGCACATTGTTGGAATGTACCCCATTCAATCTGCCCCAGCCACAAATAAACCTGGAAACAGAACATGAACGTACACCTTAAATCTAGCCATGGTCTGATGTTTCTAGCAGCCGATAACGAAACACGCGAGAATAATAGGGCCCAGGTTAACCTCTGTGAAACAGTAGCCACCACACTACAACAGTGTGACGCGGCAGTGATCGACACACGGACCGCCATCTACTCATATTTGTCTGTCTCCAAAGCCGTTTAGCCTCACATGGGCGTGGTTGCCAACAACCAATCAACGATAGAATCGATGTTAAGGGGAACGACCTATACGTGATTGACAAGTGGGTAGGTGTTTTGCGGGTAGACGGTATTCCGTCCTAACTTGAAAGCAGCCCTAATGAGTGTTGGCACAGACAACCGCACTTTCCTAAGTGTACATGCCTGCATGGACTTGCCCAAACATATTCATGTCATTGCCAACAATATTGACCAATCACCAATGTGTTTACCTGATATGCTTACTCGTTCTGGTCGCCGAACTTTCGTTAAGCACACATTTTCAAAAGAGCTGTACCCATGTCCGCCAATATATTTCTTTATTGCTGTTAGTTCCCACTCCCATTATTCTTGCTACTTCCCATACGTCTAGTGGTAGTTCTGTGCTGTTTCCTGTGTGTATGCCCCGACTATGTTAGAAGTATCAACATGAATACGTCCTTTACGTTGATTTCCTTACTTCTCTTCTTATTGTCCACAGTCAATACAAACGTTCGGCGAATGTCCGTATGTTGGGTCAATGTCCGTATTGGGTCAATGTCCGTGTGTTGTGTCTATGTCCGTATGTTGGGTCAATGTCCGTATTGGCTCAATGTCCGTGTGTTGGGTCTATGTCCGTATGTTGGGTCAATGTCCATATGTTGGGTCAATGCCCGTGTGTTGGATCAATGTCCTTATGGTGGGCCAATGCCCGTGAGTTGGGTCAATGTCCGTATGTTGGGTCAATGCCAGTATGTTGGATCAATGCCCGTGTGTGGGGTCAATGTCCTTATGTTGGGTCAATGCCCGTGTGTTGAATCAATGTCCGTGTGTTGGGTCAATTCCGTGTGTTGGGTCAATCTCCGTATGGTGGGTCAATGTCCGTGTGTTGGGTCAATTCCGTGTGTTGGGTCAATGTCCGTATGTTTGGTCAATGCATGTATGTTGGTTCAATGCCCATGTGTTGGGTCAATGCCCGTGTGTGGAGTCAATGCCCGTATGTTGGGTCAATGCCCGTGTGTTGGGTCAATGTCCGTATGTTGGGCCAATGCCCGTGAGTTGGGTCAATGTCCGTATGTTGGGTCAATGCCAGTATGTCGGATCAATGCCCGTGTGTGGGGTCAATGTCCGTATGTTGGGTCAATGCCCGTGTGTTGAATCAATGTCCGTATGTTGGGTCAATGCCCGTGTGTTGGGTCAATGTCCGCATGTTGGGTCAATGCCCGTATGTTGAGTCAATGCCCGTGTGTGGGTCAATGCCCGTATTTGGGTAGATGCCAAGGTGTGGGATCAATGCCCGTATGTTGGGTCAATGCCCCTGTGTGGGGTCAATGCCCGTGTGTGTGGTCCATGCCCAATTGTGGGGTCCATGCCCGTGTGTGAGGTCCAAGCCCTTGTGTGGGGTCCATGATCGTGTGTTGGGCCAATGTTCGTGTGTTGGGTCAATGTCCATATGTTGGGTCAATGCCCGTGTGCTGGGTCCATGCTCATGTGTTGGGCCAATATTCGAGTGTTGGGGCAATGTCCGTATGTTGCGTCAATGCCCGTGTGTTGGGTCCATGCCCGCGTGTTGGGCCAATTTTCGTGTGTTGGGTCAATGTCCATATGTTGGATCAATGCCCGTGTGCTGGGTCCATGCCCGTGTGTTGGGCCAATGTTCGTGTGTTGGGTCAATTTCCGTATGCGGGTCAATGCCCGTATGTTGGGTCCAAGCCCTTGTGTGGGGTCCATGATCGTGTGTTGGGCCAATGTTCGTGTGTTGGGTCAATGTCCATATGTTGGGTCAATGCCCGTGTGCTGGGTCCATGCTCATGTGTTGGGCCAATATTCGAGTGTTGGGGCAATGTCCGTATGTTGCGTCAATGCCCGTGTGTTGGGTCCATGCCCGCGTGTTGGGCCAATTTTCGTGTGTTGGGTCAATGTCCATATGTTGGATCAATGCCCGTGTGCTGGGTCCATGCCCGTGTGTTGGGCCAATGTTCGTGTGTTGGGTCAATGCCCCTGTGTGGGGACAATGCCCGTGTATGTTGTCCATGTCCGATTGTAGGGTCCATGCATGTGTGTTGGGCCAATACTCGTGTGTGCGTCCAAAGATCGTGTGTTGGGTCAATGATCGTGTGTTGGGTCAATGCTCGTGTGTTGTGTTAATGCTCGTGTGCTGGGTCAATGCTAGTGTATTGTGTCACTGCCCGTGTGTTGGGTCAATGCCCGTGTGTGGGGCCAATGCTCGTGTGTGGTACGAATGCCCGTGTGTTAGGTCAATGTTCATATTGTTGTGTCAATGCCAGTGTATTATGTCAATGCCTGTGTATTGTGTCAATGCCCGTGTGTTGGGTCAATGCCGCTGTGTTTGGTCAATACTCGTGTGTTTGGTCAATCTCCGTGTGTGGGGCCAATGCCCGTGTGCGAGGCCAATGCTCGTGTGTGGGGCCAATGATCGTGTGTGTTACGAATGCCCGTGTGTTAGGTCAATATTCATTTTGTTGTGTCAATGCATATGTGTTGTGTCAATGCTCGTGTGTTAGGTCAATGTTCATTTTGTTGTGTTAATGTCTGTGTGTTGTGTCAATGCCTGTGTATTGTGTCAATGCCTGTGTATTGTGCCAATGCCCGTGTATTTGGTCAATGCCCGTGTGTTGTGTCAATACCTGTGTATTGTGTCAATGCCTGTGTATTGTGCCAATGCCCGTGTATTTGGTCCATGCCCGTGTGTTGGGTCAATGCTTGTGTGTTGGGTCAATGCTCGTGTATTGTGTCAATGCCCGTTTATTGTGTCAATGCCCGTGTGTTGAGTCCTTGCCGCTGTGTTGGGTCAATACTCGTGTGTTGGGTCAATGCTCGTTTGTTGGGTCCATGCCCGTGTGTTGGGTCTATGCCAGTCTGTTTGGTCGATGCTCGTGTGTTGGGTCAATGCTTGTATGTTGGGTCCATGCACGTGTGTTGGGTCAATGCTCGTGTGTGGGTCTATGCCCGTGTGTTTGGGCAATGCTCGTATGTTGGGTCAATGCACGTTTGTTCATTCAATGCTCGTTTGTTGGGTCCATGCCCGTGTGTTGGGTCCATGACCGTGTGTTTTGTCCATGCTCGTGTTTTGGGTCAATGCCAGTGTGTTGGGTCCATGTCCGTTTGTTGGGTCCTTGCCGCTGTGTTTGGTCAATGTCAGTGTTGGGTCCATGCCTGTGTGTTTTGTCCAAACCCGTATGTTCGGTCCATACCCACGTTTTAGGTCCCTGTCGTTGTGTGGGGTCAATACTCGTGTGTTGGGTCAATGCCCGTAGGTAGGGTCCATGCCCGTGTGTTGGGTCTATGCCCGAGTGTTGGGTCAATGCCCCTGTATGGTCAATGCTCGTGTTTTGAGTCAATACTCGTGTGTTGGGTCAATGCCCCTGTATGGTCAATGCTCGTGTTTTGAGTCAATGCTGGTGTGTTGGGTCAATGTTTGAAAATTCGGGCAATATCCCTGATTTGGATCAATGTACATGTGTCTTCTTCCTCTTCTACCCTTTTAGCTCCCAGTGGAGCATAGGTCTTGAACAAACACTCTCAGTTCCCTGTGGGGCATAGGTCTTCAACAAACACTTTCAGCTCCCTGTGGAGTATAGGTCTTCAACAAACACATTCAGCTCCCTATGGAGCATGGATCTTCAACAAACACTTTCCAAGCCGTTCTGTTTTTTTACCATTCTTTTAAGATTATTCCATGTTTTCCTTATCATTTCCATCTCTGCTTCTTTCTTTCTTCTCTAAGAATATTTTGGTCTCCATCTTTGTCTCTTTCTCTGAAGATTCCATAAAAGTACTTGTCGTGTAATACTCTCAGTTGGCTTCCGTAGTGTGTATCATATCCAGTACCATCGTCTTCGCTGTATCTCTTTATCCACTGGTATTTGAGTGGTACATTTCCATAATTCTATGTTAGTGATTTTGTCCTGCCATTTCCATGCTTTTATCCTGCGTAAACATCCATTAATGAAAGTCTATATCTTCGTGATTGTCAATTGTGTTGTTCTCCATGTTTCACAGCTATATAATAGGACCGACTTAACATTTGAGTTGAAAATTTTCATTTTTGTATTTAACCTAGTTTCTTTGGATTTCTATGTTTCCCAGTGCAATGAAAGCTCCTCTTGCTTTTGATACCCTTATTTTGGTATCTTTTTCTGTTCCTCCCTCTTTATCTATATTACTGCCCAGATATATGTAGGATTGACATATGTGTTGGGTGCAATGTTTAATGTTTAACCAACCTGGTCTATTCCATGTTTGTGAAGATTTTTTTCGGTTTTTTATTTTATACTGTAGGGGATAGGCAATCCCATGTCCAACACCCCGTTCTGGCCTCCTACAAACATGTCTGGTAGGTACAGCGCGGCTATAGGGGATAGCCAATCCCATGCCCAACACTCCGTTCTCGCCTCCTATGAACATGTCTGGTAGGTACAGCGCCGCTATTCTTTACTCCCCTTTCGAGGAAACATTTGAGAGATGAACAAGACGGTTTTAGGAAGAACAGATCATGTGCTGATCAAATAACTACCCTACATATAATAGTTGAACAAAGTTTAGAACTACAGTCCCCACTTTATATTGGATTCATATATTACGAAAAGGCATTTGATAGTTTAGACAGAAGAATGCTTTGGAAGTTGCTGAGTCATTACGGAATCCCCATAAAGTTTATTAACCTGATAAAAACAATGTATTTTCTTCTGCTTCGTTCCTTCCTCATCTGCCTTTCAGCGTCGAGGGGAGATATAATTTGCGGTCTTTTGCTCTGCTGTTCGCATCTGCTGCTGTTATGTTTCCTAGTGCTTCTAATATTCCATCAACCTATCTTTTTCGTGGTCGACCCTTGGGTCTGGTGTTCTCACAACGTTTGTTGAAGGCTCGTTCTGTTGTGTTTTGTTCTTTCTGCCTTGTCACGTGGCCAAACCATTTTACTGTAGTTTCCTTATATATTCTATGACGGGGGCTATTCCTAACTTTTTTCTCAGTTCTTCATTTCTGATCTTAACTCTCAGACTGTTTCCTGTCATTCGTCTAACACATTTCATCTCTGTAGAGGTTATTTTTCTTATTGTTCTTGCATCTAGGGTCCAGGTCTGGCATTGGTAGCACAACGTTGGGATGAAGATTGTATTGTAGAGTGTCCGTTTTGTCTCTAGAATTATTTCCTTGTTGGACAATAGTGGTGATAACTGTCCGATGATTTGACAAGCTATTTTGCATCTTGATTTTATCTCTGCTGTTTGAGAATTATCATTTATCATTAGACAGTAGTATACAATGTTCCAACTGGTCATTATTGTGGCGCTAAATTAACAAAGATATATAGAGCGGCGCGCGGCGCGCCTTTCGCGCGAAATGTACACGAAAGACAAGGGGAGTTAACCATGACCGCGCGTGTCCGGATGTTGACCTCTAGTCTCGGTGACCCCGGAAGTGACCTGTTTATGTCTGATGTGTGCTGACTTTGGAGCGCTTGGTGTACTTGAGCGATAGTGATAGGTTAGTAGATTATACAACATCAATGAAAAACGATCAATATAAAACAGAAGACAAAGATATATTTTATTCTTTATTATCTCAATAGGTGTATAACATACATTGATATTATATAACATTACAAACATATTTAGTACACCGAGTAAATATATAGTACAGGGATAACATTTATTTATAGCTATGTAGTTGGGTGTCTGCTTAACGTTGTACCATAAATGAAGCATAAGGGTGAAACAGTTAGAGATTACTGGTTAGTCTAAGCTGGTAGTGTAAATATGTTCCTCGGTGTTAGTGGTTCGCTATCTCTCTCTCTCTCTCTCTCTCTCTCTCTCTCTTTCTCTCTTTCTCTCTCTCTCTACTATTCCAGCCTAGATTTCCTTCCATTGAAACACTTACTCATTCTCTCCATTTATCCATATCATCGCGCCATCCTTCTCTCTCTCGCTCTCTCTCTCTCGCTTTCTCCCCTATCCTCTCTTAGACTTCTAACCTATCACTCCACCCTCCGCCTCTCTCTTTAGCTCCCCCGCCCTCCCTCATATTTTTAGCGTCCCTCCTATTGTAACACTTGATTATTCTCACCATTAATACATAGCATCTCGCCTTCTTTCTCATAGGCTTCTCTCGCTCTCTCTCTCTCTCTCTCTCTCTCTCTCTCTCTCTCTCAGTTAGAGATTACTGGTTAGTCTTAGCTGGTAGTGTAAATATGTTCCTCGGTGTTAGTGGTTCGCTATCTCTCTCTCTCTCTCTCTCTCTCGCCCTCTTTCTCTCTCTCTCTCTCTCTCTCTACTATTCCAGCCTAGATTTCCCTCCATTGAAACACTTACTCATTCTCTCCATCTATCCCTAGCATCGCGCCTTCCTTCTCTCTCTCTCTCTCTCTCTCTCTCTCGCTTTCTCCCCTATCCTCTCTTAGACTTCTAACCTATCACTCCACCCTCCGCCTCTCCCTTTAGCTCCCCCGCCCTCCGTCATATTTTTAGCGTCCCTCCTATTGTAACACTTGATTATTCTCACCATTAATACATAGCATCTCGCCTTCTTTATCATACGCTTCTCTCTCTCGCTCTCTCTCTCTCTCTCTCTCTCTCTCTCTCTCTACCTCGCCTAGCGTTCCGCCTTCAGTCGTATTTTTACCTTACCACCAGTGTAACACATTAATAACATTGAATATCAATTACATAAAAGACTTGAAATATCTACTTTTTAAAGAACCAATAAGATAAAAATATGAAAAACGAAGGAATAATACACTCGACAAGGCGTAACATACGTACTTTATACACATCACCCATTAATACAACTGAAATTCCTTTAATGATAACCTATCACATCGTTATGAGCTAAGAGAAAAACAGAAAAAAATTCAACTTACACCGTAAAATATTCCACTACAACACAGACCACTAGACTGAACAGTACTACGAAAATAAACGTCCGTGAATCAAGCGCGCTTATAACACGAAGTCTCACATCCGACTAGTTTAATCTTGTAAATAAAAGTTAGGAGACAAGGGCAGAAACCTAGGAGGCAAGGGCAGAAACCTAGGAGGCAAGGGCAGAAACCTAGGAGGCAAGGACAGAAACCTAGGAGGCAAGGACAGAAACCTAGGAGGCAAGGACAGAAACCTAGGAGGCAAGGACAGAAACCTAAGAGACAAGGGCAGAAACCAACGAGGGAAGGTCAGAAACCTAGGAGGCAAGGTCAGAAACCTAGAAGGCAAGGACAGAAACCTAGGAGGCATGGTCAGAAACCTAGGAAGGAGGGAAGGTCAGAAACCTAGGAGCAAGGGCAGAAACCTCCTAGAAACCTAAGAGGCAAGGGCAGAAACCTAAGAGACAAAGACAGAAAACTAGGAAGCAAAGGCTGAAAACAAGAAGGGAAGGTCAGAAACCTAGGAGGCAAGGGCAGAAACCTAAGAGGCAAGGGCAGAAACCTAGGAGGCAAGGACAGAAACCTAGGAGGCAAGGACAGAAACCTAGGAGGCAAGGGCAGAAACCTAAGAGGCAAGGACAGAAAACTAGGAAGCAAAGGCTGTTGGTCAAATAGAAAATATTTTACCCACAGAACACACAAATATAGGCTCATACTCAAAAAATCGACCTCAACACCATAAAAAAGGTACTCACATAGTCATACTAGTTGGACACATCGAACAGATAGTTACATCCAAAGTCCCAAAAATAGTGGCCAAAATAATAACATTTTACCTCCAGAACACAAATATGTAGGCTCATACTCAAAAAAGCGACCTCAAAAACATAAAAATCTACTCACATAGTCATACTAGTTAGACACATCGAACAGATAGTTACATCCAAAGTCCCAAAAAGAGTGGCCAAATCACTAACATTTTACCTCCAGAACACAAAAAAATTTAGGCTCATATTAAAAAAGTCGACCTTAAAACTCTACAAATCTACTCTCATACTGATACTAATTAGACACAACGAGCAGATAGTTATATTCAAAGTAAAAAAGGTTTGGTCAAATCGCAAATATTTTACCCCCATAACACAAAAATTCAGGCTCATACTCAAAAAGTCGACCTCAAAACAATAAAAATCTACTCACATAGTCATACTAGTTAGACACAACGAGCAGGAAGTTATATTCATGGTCCAAAATGTTAGACCAAAACACTAAGATTTTACCACCAGAACACACAAATTTAGGCTCATAATAAAAAAGTCGACCTAAAAACTCTAAAAAGCTACTCACATAGTCATACTAGTTAGACACAACGAGCAGATAGTTATATTCAAAGTAAAAAAAGTTTGACCAAATACCTTAATATTTTACTGCCAGAACACAAAAATGTAGACTCATAAGCAAAAAAAGTCGATCTCAAAACCCTACAAATCTACTCCCATACTCATACTAGTTAGACACATCGAACAGATAGTTACATCCAAAGTCCCAAATAGTTAGGCCAAATCGCAAACATTTTACCCCCAGAACACAAAAAAATTTAGGCTCATATTCAAAAAGTCGATCCCAAAACCATAAAAATCTACTCCCATACTCATACTAGTTAGACACATCGAACAGATAGTTACATCCAAAGTCCCAAATAGTTAGGTCAAATCACTAACATTTTACCTCCAGAACACAAAAATGTAGGCTCATGCTCAAAAAGTCGACCTCAAAACTCTAAAAAGCTACTCACATAGTCATAATAGTTAGACACAACGAGTAGAAAGTTATATTCAAGGTCCAAAAAAAAAAAAAACGTTATCTTAGACATCCCCATAGCAAAAAGGTACTTATAACTCACTTTCGAAATTGTTTCCCCTTACTATTTTTAGGGATACGCCCATAAAATCGGTAAAAATCGTAATTTTCACTCTAGGCATACCCCCAAACTTTATTTTAGACATCCCCATTGCAAAAATTTACATAAAAAACCACTTTTATGATTTTACCCCCTTAGCATTTTTTGAGGGTTACGCCCATGAAATCGGTAAAAATCGTACATTTTCACGCTAGGCATACCCCAAACTTTATTTTAGACATCCCCATTGCAAAAATTTACATTAAAAACCACTTTTAGGATTTTACCCCCTTATCATTTTTTGAGGGTTACGCCCATAGAATTGATAAAAATCGTAAATTTAACACGTAGGCTTACCTAAAACTTTATTTTAGACATCCCCACACCAAAAATTTACTTAAAAAGCACTTTTGAAATTGTAACCCCCCTTACCATTTTTGAGGGTTACGCCCCTGAAATCGATAAAAATCGTTAATTTAGCACGTAGGCTTACCTAAAACTTTATTTTAGACATCCCCACACCAAAAATTAACTTAAAAATCACTTTTGAAATTGTTACCCCCCTTAAAATTTTTTAGGGTTACGCCCCTGAAAGCGATAAAAATTGAAATATAACCTCAAGGCATACCTCCCACATAATTTTTGACACCCCTACATATCAAATTCCATCAAAAAAACAACAAAAAGCTAGTAGTAGTGATGGCTGTGAACCCTAACATACTACTTCTCGTGCATGTTTTGGCACCGAAACAGTTTCGGTGCCAAATCTATTGTATTTCTGTGCATGTTATTCCACTTTTCCCCTGAGTTCACAGCCATCACTACTACTAGCTTTTGTGTTGTTTTTTTTATGGAATTTGATATGTAGGGGTGTCAAAAATTATGTGGGAGGTATGCCTTGAGGTTATATTTCAATTTTTTTATCGCTTTCAGGGGCGTAACCCTCAAAAATTTTAAGGGGGGTAACAATTTCAAAAGTGATTTTTAAGTTAATTTTTGGTGTGGGGATGTCTAAAATAAAGTTTTAGGTAAGCCTACGTGCTAAATTAACGATTTTTATCGATTTCAGGGGCGTAACCCTCAAAAATGGTAAGGGGGGGTTACAATTTCAAAAGTGCTTTTTAAGTAAATTTTTGGTGTGGGGATGTCTAAAATAAAGTTTTAGGTAAGCCTACATGTTAAATTTACGATTTTTATCAATTCTATGGGCGTAACCCTCAAAAAATGATAAGGGGGTAAAATCCTAAAAGTGGTTTTTAATGTAAATTTTTGCAATGGGGATGTCTAAAATAAAGTTTGGGTATGCCTAGCGTGAAAATGTACGATTTTTACCGATTTCATGGGCGTAACCCTCAAAAAATGCTAAGGGGGTAAAATCATAAAAGTGGTTTTTTATGTAAATTTTTGCAATGGGGATGTCTAAAATAAGTTTGGGGTATGCCTAGAGTGAAAATTACGATTTTTACCGATTTTATGGGCGTATCCCTAAAAATAGTAAGGGGAAACAATTTCGAAAGTGAGTTATAAGTACCTTTTTGCTATGGGGATGTCTAAGATAACGTTTTTTTTTTTTTTGGACCTTGAATATAACTTTCTACTCGTTGTGTCTAACTATTATGACTATGTGAGTAGCTTTTTAGAGTTTTGAGGTCGACTTTTTGAGCATGAGCCTACATTTTTGTGTTCTGGAGGTAAAATGTTAGTGATTTGACCTAACTATTTGGGACTTTGGATGTAACTATCTGTTCGATGTGTCTAACTAGTATGAGTATGGGAGTAGATTTTTATGGTTTTGGGATCGACTTTTTGAATATGAGCCTAAATTTTTTTGTGTTCTGGGGGTAAAATGTTTGCGATTTGGCCTAACTATTTGGGACTTTGGATGTAACTATCTGTTCGATGTGTCTAACTAGTATGAGTATGGGAGTAGATTTGTAGGGTTTTGAGATCGACTTTTTTTGCTTATGAGTCTACATTTTTGTGTTCTGGCAGTAAAATATTAAGGTATTTGGTCAAACTTTTTTTACTTTGAATATAACTATCTGCTCGTTGTGTCTAACTAGTATGACTATGTGAGTAGCTTTTTAGAGTTTTTAGGTCGACTTTTTTATTATGAGCCTAAATTTGTGTGTTCTGGTGGTAAAATCTTAGTGTTTTGGTCTAACATTTTGGACCATGAATATAACTTCCTGCTCGTTGTGTCTAACTAGTATGACTATGTGAGTAGATTTTTATTGTTTTGAGGTCGACTTTTTGAGTATGAGCCTGAATTTTTGTGTTATGGGGGTAAAATATTTGCGATTTGACCAAACCTTTTTTACTTTGAATATAACTATCTGCTCGTTGTGTCTAATTAGTATCAGTATGAGAGTAGATTTGTAGAGTTTTAAGGTCGACTTTTTTAATATGAGCCTAAATTTTTTTGTGTTCTGGAGGTAAAATGTTAGTGATTTGGCCTAACTATTTGGGACTTTGGATGTAACTATCTGTTCGATGTGTCTAACTAGTATGAGTATGGGAGTAGATTTTTATGGTTTTGAGGTCGCTTTTTTGAGTATGAGCCTACATTTTTGTGTTCTGGAGGTAAAATTTTAGTGATTTGGCCACTCTTTTTGGGACTTTGGATGTAACTATCTGTTCGATGTGTCTAACTAGTATGACTATGTGAGTAGATTTTTATGTTTTTGAGGTCGCTTTTTTGAGTATAAGCCTACATATTTGTGTTCTGGAGGTAAAATGTTATTATTTTGGCCACTCTTTTTGGGACTTTGGATGTAACTATCTGTTCGATGTGTCCAACTAGTATGACTATGTGAGTACCTTTTTTATGGTGTTGAGGTCGATTTTTTGAGTATGAGCCTATATTTTTGTGTTCTGTGGGTAAAATATTTTCTATTTGACCAACAGCCTTTGCTTCCTAGTTTTCTGTCCTTGCCTCTTAGGTTTCTGCCCTTGCCTCCTAGGTTTCTGTCCTTGCCTCCTAGGTTTCTGTCCTTGCCTCCTAGGTTTCTGCCCTTGCCTCTTAGGTTTCTGCCCTTGCCTCCTAGGTTTCTGACCTTCCCTTCTTGTTTTCAGCCTTTGCTTCCTAGTTTTCTGTCGGTAAAATATTTTCGATTTGACCAACAGCCTTTGCTTCCTAGTTTTCTGTCCTTGCCTCTTAGGTTTCTGCCCTTGCCTCCTAGGTTTCTGTCCTTGCCTCCTAGGTTTCTGTCCTTGCCTCCTAGGTTTCTGCCCTTGCCTCTTAGGTTTCTGCCCTTGCCTCCTAGGTTTCTGACCTTCCCTTCTTGTTTTCAGCCTTTGCTTCCTAGTTTTCTGTCTTTGTCTCTTAGGTTTCTGCCCTTGCCTCTTAGGTTTCTAGGAGGTTTCTGCCCTTGCTCCTAGGTTTCTGACCTTCCCTCCTTCCTAGGTTTCTGACCATGCCTCCTAGGTTTCTGTCCTTGCCTTCTAGGTTTCTGCCCTTGCCTCCTAGGTTTCTGACCTTGCCTCCTAGGTTTCTGACCTTGCCTCCTAGGTTTCTGACCTTGCCTCCTAGGTTTCTGACCTTCCCTCGTTGGTTTCTGCCCTTGTCTCTTAGGTTTCTGTCCTTGCCTCCTAGGTTTCTGTCCTTGCCTCCTAGGTTTCTGTCCTTGCCTCCAAGGTTTCTGTCCTTGCCTCCTAGGTTTCTGCCCTTGCCTCCTAGGTTTCTGCCCTTGCCTCCTAGGTTTCTGCCCTTGTCTCCTAACTTTTATTTACAAGATTAAACTAGTCGGATGTGAGACTTCGTGTTATAAGCGCGCTTGATTCACGGACGTTTATTTTCGTAGTACTGTTCAGTCTAGTGGTCTGTGTTGTAGTGGAATATTTTACGGTGTAAGTTGAATTTTTTTCTGTTTTTCTCTTAGCTCATAACGATGTGATAGGTTATCATTAAAGGAATTTCAGTTGTATTAATGGGTGATGTGTATAAAGTACGTATGTTACGCCTTGTCGAGTGTATTATTCCTTCGTTTTTCATATTTTTATCTTATTGGTTCTTTAAAAAGTAGATATTTCAAGTCTTTTTGTAATTGATATTCAATGTTATTAATGTGTTACACTGGTGGTAAGGTAAAAATACGACTGAAGGCGGAACGCTAGGCGAGGTAGAGAGAGAGAGAGAGAGAGAGAGAGAGAGAGAGAGAGAGAGAGCGAGAGAGAGAAGCGTATGATAAAGAAGGCGAGATGCTATGTATTAATGGTGAGAATAATCAAGTGTTACAATAGGAGGGACGCTAAAAATATGACGGAGGGCGGGGGAGCTAAAGGGAGAGGCGGAGGGTGGAGTGATAGGTTAGAAGTCTAAGAGAGGATAGGGGAGAAAGCGAGAGAGAGAGAGAGAGAGAGAGAGAGAGAGAGAGAAGGAAGGAAGGCGCGATGCTAGGGATAGATGGAGAGAATGAGTAAGTGTTTCAATGGAGGGAAATCTAGGCTGGAATAGTAGAGAGAGAGAGAGAGAGAGAGAGAGAGAAAGAGGGCGAGAGAGAGAGAGAGAGAGAGAGATAGCGAACCACTAACATCGAGGAACATATTTACACTACCAGCTAAGACTAACCAGTAATCTCTAACTGAGAGAGAGAGAGAGAGAGAGAGAGAGAGAGAGAGAGCGAGAGAAGCCTATGAGAAAGAAGGCGAGATGCTATGTATTAATGGTGAGAATAATCAAGTGTTACAATAGGAGGGACGCTAAAAATATGAGGGAGGGCGGGGGAGCTAAAGAGAGAGGCGGAGGGTGGAGTGATAGGTTAGAAGTCTAAGAGAGGATAGGAGAGAAAGCGAGAGAGAGAGCGAGAGAGAGAAGGATGGCGCGATGATATGGATAAATGGAGAGAATGAGTAAGTGTTTCAATGGAAGGAAATCTAGGCTGGAATAGTAGAGAGAGAGAGAAAGAGAGAAAGAGAGAGAGAGAGAGAGAGAGAGAGATAGCGAACCACTAACACCGAGGAACATATTTACACTACCAGCTTAGACTAACCAGTAATCTCTAACTGTTTCACCCTTATGCTTCATTTATGGTACAACGTTAAGCAGACACCCAACTACATAGCTATAAATAAATGTTATCCCTGTACTATATATTTACTCGGTGTACTAAATATGTTTGTAATGTTATATAATATCAATGTATGTTATACACCTATTGAGATAATAAAGAATAAAATATATCTTTGTCTTCTGTTTTATATTGATCGTTTTTCATTGATGTTGTATAATCTACTAACCTATCACTATCGCTCAAGTACACCAAGCGCTCCAAAGTCAGCACACATCAGACATAAACAGGTCACTTCCGGGGTCACCGAGACTAGAGGTCAACATCCGGACACGCGCGGTCATGGTTAACTCCCCTTGTCTTTCGTGTACATTTCGCGCGAAAGGCGCGCCGCGCGCCGCTCTATATATCTTTGTTAATTTAGCGCCACAATAATGACCAGTTGGAACATTGTATACTACTTTAGACTTCTTAGGTATTTGGATTCCTCTACTTGTTTTAGTTGTCTTCCTTCTATAGTTATGTTGATGTTCTGTTTATTTTTGGCGACATTTCATGACTTCTGTTTTGTTGATGTAGATTTTCATGTTGTATTTTGTGCCTGAGATGTTGAGTTTGTTTAAGTGTTCTTGTAGGTCTTCTATTGTTTCATGTATTAGTGCCTGATCGTCTGAAAATAGAAGCTCGTTGATCTCCTCTGTCTCTGATGGGTTGGCTAGCTTGCATATATGGTCCATGTATGTAATAAACAGTAGGGGGGATAGTACGCACCCCTGTTTTACGCCTGATCTACCTTCGAAATGGTCTGTGTAGCCTGCTGCTGTTCTGACCCTGCAGCTGCTGTTGACGTAGAGACTTTTAATAAGGTTGATTAGATGTTGGCTTACTCCGTATGGTGTTAGTACAATGTATGAAGGAACGAAATGTAGTGTGGTGCATGAAGGACCGCTTACAGAAGCATTTGAAATAAGAACAGGAGTAAGGCAGGGATGCCTTCTGTCTCCATTTCTCTTTTTACTGGCCATAGATTAAATTTTGAAAAAAATGTAACCCTCCACTGATGTACCTCCATCATTGTTTCTATTCTGTTAATATAATCCAGCACGGATGTATCGCCATCATTGTTTCTATTCTGTTAATATAATCCAGCACTGATGTATCGCCATCATTGTTTCTATTCTGTTAATATAATCCAGCACTGATGTACCTCCATCATTGTTTCTATTCTGTTAATATAATCCAGCACTGATGTACCTCCATCATTGTTTCTATTCTGTTAATATAATCCAGCACTGATGCACCTCCATCATTGTTTCTATTCTGTTAATATAATCCAGCACTGATGTATCTCCATCAGTGTTTCTATTATGGTAATATAATCAAGCACTGATGTATCTCCATCAGTGTTTCTATTATGGTAATATAATCCAGCACTGATGTACCTCTATCATTGTTTCTATTCTGTTAATATAATCCAGCACTGATGTACCTCCATCAGTGTTTCTATTCTGTTAATATAATCCAGCACTGATGTACCTCCAACATTGTTTCTATTCTGTTAATATAATCCAGCACTGATGTACCTCCATCATTGTTTCTATTCTGTTAATATAATCCAGCACTGATGTACCTCCATCATTGTTTCTATTCTGTTAATATAATCCAGCACTGATGTATCTCCATCAGTGTTTCTATTATGGTAATATAATCCAGCACTGATGTATCGCCATCAGTGTTTCTATTATGTTAGTATAACCCAGCACTGATGTACCTCCATCATTGTTTCTATTATGTTAGTATAACCCAGCACTGATGTACCTCCATCTCCGTGTCTGCCGTTGTTCTGTGTTCCCGTTACAATGTTCTCCATCTCAGGACCGTTATGATGACTGGTCCTGGTATCATGACCACCCTAGAAACGATGTTCGACTGTGTAGTCGAGCAGATAGTCAACAAATGGTCACCTCACGTCAGATCGTCTGTGCTTCTATTATAGGTCATCACTGTTCACAATGTTTCTGTTAATATCTCAGCTTTCCACGCCATGGTAGGTCTAGTTTACTATTTGTGGTCTAGTTTACTATTTGTGGTCTAGTTTACTATTTGTGGTCTAGTTTACTATTTGTGGTCTAGTTTATTATTTGTGGTCTAGTTTACTATTTGTGGTCTAGTTTACTATTTGTGGTCTAGTTTATTATTTGTGGTCTAGTTTACTATTTGTGGTCTAGTTTATTATGTGTGGTATAGTTTGCTATTTGTGGTCTAGTTTATTATTTGTGGTCTAGTTTACTATTTGTGGTCTAGTTTATTATTTGTGGTCTAGTTTACTATTTGTGGTCTAGTTTACTATTTGTGATCTAGTTTATTATTTGTGGTCTAGTTTACTATTTGTGGTCTAGTTTATTATGTGTGGTCTAGTTTGCTATTTGTGGTCTAGTTTATTATTTGTGGTCTAGTTTACTGTTTGTGGTCTAGTTTATTATTTGTGGTCTAGTTTACTATTTGTGGTCTAGTTTACTATTTGTGATCTAGTTTATTATTTGTGGTCTAGTTTACTATTTGTGGTCTAGTTTATTATGTGTGGTCTAGTTTATTATTTGTGGTCTAGTTTATTATTTGAGGTGTAGTTTATTATTTGTGGTCTAGTTTACTATTTCTGGTCTAGTTTATTTATTGTGGTCTAGTTTACTATTTGTGGTCTAGTTTACTATTTGTGGTCTAGTTTACTATTTGTGATCTAGTTTATTATTTGTGGTCTAGTTTACTATTTGTGATCTAGTTTATTATGTGTGGTCTAGTTTATTATTTGTGGTCTAGTTTATTATTTGAGGTGTAGTTTATTATTTCTGGTCTAGTTTACTATTTCTGGTCTAGTTTATTATTTGTGGTCTAGTTTACTGTTTGTGGTCTAGTTTATTATTTGTGGTCTAGTTTACTATTTGTGGTCTAGTTTACTATTTGTGATCTAGTTTATTATTTGTGGTCTAGTTTACTATTTGTGGTCTAGTTTATTATGTGTGGTCTAGTTTATTATTTGTGGTCTAGTTTATTATTTGAGGTGTAGTTTATTATTTGTGGTCTAGTTTACTATTTCTGGTCTAGTTTATTTATTGTGGTCTAGTTTACTATTTGTGGTCTAGTTTACTATTTGTGGTCTAGTTTACTATTTGTGATCTAGTTTATTATTTGTGGTCTAGTTTACTATTTGTAGTCTAGTTTATTATGTGTGGTCTAGTTTATTATTTGTGGTCTAGTTTATTATTTGAGGTGTAGTTTATTATTTCTGGTCTAGTTTACTATTTCTGGTCTAGTTTACTATTTCTGGTCTAGTTTACTATTTGTGATCATCATGAACACGCACCAACAAAACACCACAGTCACGTACCAACAACACACCACAGTCACGTACCAATAACACATCACAGACACGCACCAACAACACACCACAGTCACGTAATAATAACACATCACAGACACGCACCAACAACACACCACAGTCACGCACCAACAACACACCACAGTCACGTACCAATAGCACATCACAGACACGCACCAACAACACACCACAGTCACGCACCAACAACACACCACAGACACGCACCAACAACACACCACAGACACGCACCAACAACACACCACAGTCACGCACCAACAACTCACCACAGTCACGCACCAACAACACACAACAAACACGCACCAACAACACACAACAAACACGCACCAACAACACATCACATACACGCACCAACAACACACCACAGTCACGCACCAACAACACACCACAGTCACGCACCAACAACACACAACAAACACGCACCAACAACACATCACATACACGCACCAATAACACACCATAAACACTCACCAATAAGAAACCACAAACACTAAAAAACAACACACTACAAACTCGCCAAAAACACGCCATAAAAACTCACAAACAACAAACCACAAACACTCATCAACAACACACCACAAATACCCTAAATAACACACCATAAACACTCATCAACAAAACACTACAAACTCTCACCAAAACACACCACAAACACTCACCAGCAACACACCACAAAACACTCACCAACAACACACCACAAACACCCTAAATAACACACCATAAACACTCATCAACAAAACACTACAAACTCTCACCTAAACACACCACAAACACTCACCAACAACACACCACAAACGCTCACCAACAACACACAACAAACACCAACAACACATTTAGCAACACCTGGAACATCCAATATAATATCTCCACTTGTAGAGGTGAACCATTAGAGCTGTGACGTAGACTTACTTACACAATGTACTAATATCAATATATGGCAGTGCTGGAGCCAGTGCTCACAGGCATTTATGGAGCCAGTGCTCACAATGGCTGTTAATGTTGAATATGACTGTTAGTTATGTACCTATTTTAAGAGTTGGGTCGACTGGTACATGTTGTTAGGGAACGAACTGACTAGATCTCTTTGTGCTAACACCAGCCCCCCTGATGCTTCCATGATATCTTCCTGTTGTGACTGATTTCTGTGGTGCCACGCCCCCTTGCGTGCTGGAAGACTGCGTGTGGAGGGGTAGAACCGGCGAGCGAATGGAGCAGGTTAGATAAAGACAATGCAGGTAAACACCGCAAACATATGTACTTGTTGTCTGGTAAACATATGGGAGGACACAGACATACCACAGCCCATACAGTGCACCAGAAGACATCTCATAGGAACTGCAAGTCCGAGACAAGGGAGAGCAACATACCTTCATAGTACTTTCAGATGTCGTTTTGTTTTCATTGGAGGCACGATAAATACAGGGAATCAAAGCAGGCACGATAAATACAGGGAATAAAAATAGGCACGATAAATACAGGGAATCAAAATAGGCAATGATAAATACAGAGAATCAAAGTAGGCACGATAAATACAGGGAATCAAAGTAGGGCACGATAAATACAGGGAATCAAAGTAGGGCACGATAAATACAGGGAATCAAAGTAGGGCATGATAAATACAGGGAATCAAGGTAGGCACGATAAATACAGGGATTCAAAGTAGGCACGATAAATACAGGGAATCAAAGTAGGGCACGATAAATACAGGGAATCAAAGTAGGGCATGATAAATACATGGAATCAAAGTAGGGCACGATAAACACAGGGAATCAAAAAAGGCACGATAAATACAGGGAATCAAAGTAGGGCACGATAAACACAGGGAATAAAAAAAGGCACGATAAATACAGGGAATCAAAGTAGGGCACGATAAATACAGGGAATCAAATCAGGGCACGATAAATACAGAGAATCAAAGTAGGGCACGATAAATACAGGGAACAAAGTAGGGCATGATAAATACAGGGAATCAAAGTAGGCACGATAAATACAGGGAATCAAAAAGGCACGATAAATACAGTGAATCAAAATAGGCACGATAAATACAGGGAATCAAAGCAGGCACGATAAATACAGGGAATCAAAGCAGGCACGATAAATACAGGGAATGAAAGTAGGCACGATAAATACAGAAAATCAAAGTAGGCACGATAAATACAGGGAATCAAAGTAGGCACGATAAATACAGGAAATCAAAGTAGGCACGATAAATACAGGAAATCAAAATAGGCACGATAAATACAGGAAATCAAAATAGGCACGATAAATACAGGAAAGCAAAGTAGGCACGATAAATACAGGAAATCAAAGTAGGCACGATAAATACAGGAAATCAAAATAGGCACGATAAATACAGGAAATCAAAGTAGGCACGATAAATACAGGAAATCATAATAGGCACGATAAATACAGGAAATCAAAGTAGGCACGATAAATACAGGAAATCAAAGTAGGACGATAAATACAGGAAATCAAAGTAGGCACGATAAATACAATGAATGAAAGTAAAGCGATGAAAGTAGCGTTATCTAAAGTACTTAACACGGAAGAACAATTACACGTTCTCCTTCTTTCCTTCCTCATTTGCCTTTCAGCGTCGAGGTGATAAATAATTTGCCGTCTTTTGCTCTTCTGTTTGCCTATGCTGCTGTTATGTTTTCTAGTTTTTCTAATATTCCATCAATCCATCTTTTCGTGGTCGGTCCTTGCATCTCGTGTTCTAGTAACGTTTTTTGAAGGTTCGTGTTTTGATATTTCTACCCTATCACGTAGCCAAACCATTTTATGTGTTTCTTTATATATTCTATGGGGGGGGGGGGGGGGGCAATTATTCCTAGATGTCTTCTCAGTTCTTCCTTTCTGATCTTATCTCTCAAACTGTTTCCTGTCATTCGTCTAACACATTTCATCTCGGTTGTGGTTATTTTTCTGATTGTTCTTATGTCTACAGTCCAGGTCTTGTATTGGTGGCACAGCGTTGGCATGAAGATTAAACAAAGAGCTAGTACAGAGTAGAGGTAATTACAAATCATACAAAAATTAGATTGGAATGACCATCTCATTTTTAATTATATTTTCATATTAGTTAAAAAATGTATACTTGAGATTTCATCATCATCATCATCATCATCATCATCAAGTGCCGTCTCCGCAACGAAGGTTGGCTACCATGGAGCGCCATTCCACTCTGTCTCTTGCTTTGATGGTGCAGATTGCCATAGGCTGACTTGTCCATCTTTTGATGTTACTCGTCCATGTTAGTCTTGGTCTGCCTCTGCCTCAAAAACATGTTAGTCTTGGTCTGCCTCTGCCTCAAAAACATATTAGTCTTGGTCTGCCTCTGCCTCAAAAACATGTTAGTCTTGGTCTGCCTCTGCCTCAAAAACATGTTAGTCTAGGTCTGCCTCTGCCTCTTTTATCTTGTATTTTCCCCTCCAAGATTACTTTTAGTAGGATGCTGGGTCTTTTAAACACACCAAAAATCGCATTTGTCTTATTTGAATTGTGTTTAGTAGCTCTATTTTCATGTTTAGTTGTGTTAAGACTTCATCGTTTGTTTTCCTGCATTATCAGTATCCTTTCATATGGCAGTGAATCATGGACAACTTATGCAAAGCAGGAAAGAAGGCTGAATGCATTTCATATGGGATGGTAGCGCCGTATTCTTGGTATCACCTGGAAGGATAAAGGGACAAACGTGTAGGTCCTCACTCGCACAGGCCTCCCGAACATCTACAAGCTGCTCAAACAACGTAGGTTACGCTAGCTTGGTCACTTGCACCGTATGAAAGATGGTCGCATACCAAATGATATACTCTTTGGGTAACTGGCACATGGTAAAAGAACTAGGGGGCGCCCTAAACTCTGAATTATAGGCGGGTGTAAACATGACATGAAGACTGAACATAAACCTGCAGTCTTGGAAGAAATAGCTGCAGACCGCAAGCCTTGAAAACTCACTCGAAAGTTGCAACTCAAACAAGAAGAAGATAGATTCATAGTAAAAAATACGCGGCGAAAGAAAACAAAGCAAACATTTCTTAAGGGCGCTGCAAATTCAATATTCAACATTGACTGATGGAGGCGAGTACTACTCTGTCCACTATGTAGAATTGATTAATAGTTAAGATGGACAACGGGTTCATGCTGTCATGCAAACCATTTGGAGACCATCTCTAATCTGTCCTTGTTGCTGACGCTGATTCCTGCTACAGCCATGTACTGATTGCTTGAAATCATCCACTGACGTCATGGTACAGCAACCGAGGTTTTGTGAGTACTTTAGAGGGCGCATAATACTCGAGGGAAGCTCGTGTGATCACGACTGTTCCATCACGAGGAGATGCCACTACCACAAGTCACCGAAACATCAAAGAAGACGGAATGCAAGCATTAGGGATTTGTACATTGCTCTTCATATTGCTTTCTTTATATCTTCACATGTTCCTTACGTCACGTCCGGACGACTTTCACATACTGACACATAATCTTACCACATAATTCTGGCACATCAACTGCTTGAGTTCACTACTTAGCTTAACTTGTGTGTGTGTGGAGGAAGCAGCGGCGGACGGCGAGGTTGAGGAGCCCCCAGCACTTGAGAGCGAACTTTGAGGTTGGTCTTCAACTCGATAGTTTGTCAGAGAAGCAGTCAATTATTGCCGTGAATTAACATGTTAGTTATATAGATAAGGTATAGGAAAGGGTGGAATGGATGTGATGTGATGGGATATGATGGGATGTGATGTGATGTGATGTGATATGTTGGGATGTGATGGGATGTGATGTGATGTGATGGGAAGTGATGGGATGTGATGTGATGTGATATGTTGGGATGTGATGGGATGTGATGTGATGTGATGTGATGGGATGTGATGGGATGTGATGTGATGTGATGTGATGGGATGTGATGGGATGTGATGTGATGGAATAGGATGTGATGGGATGTGATGTGATGTGATAGGATGTGATGGGATGTGATGGGATGTGATGTGAAGTGATGTGATGTGTTGGGATGTAATGTTATGTGATGTGATGTGATGGGATGTGATGTGATGGGATGGGATGTAATGGGATGTGATGTGATGGGATGGGATGTGATGTGATATGACATGATGGGATAGAATGTAATGAGATGGAATTTGATGTGATGTGATAGGATGGGATCGCATGTGAAGGGATGTGATGTGAAGGGATGTGATGTGATGGGATGTGATGTGAAGTGATGTGATGTGGTGGGAAGTGATGTGATGTGATGGGATTTGATTTGGTGTGATGATACGACGTGATTTGATAGGATGTGATGTGATGGGATGGGATGTGAAGGGATGTGATGTGGTGGGATGGGATATGATTTGATGGGATGTGATGTGATGGGATGTGATGTGATGGGATGTGAAGGGATGTGATGTGATGGGATGGGATGTGATGTGATGTGAAGTGACGGGATGAGATGTAATTTGATCGGATGGGTTGTGATGGGATGTGAAGTAATGTGATGTGATTTAATGGATGGGATTGGCTGGAAAGCGATAAGATGGGATGTGACGTGATGTGACGTGATGTAACGTAATGGGATTAAATGTGATGCAATGTAATATAATTGTATGTTTTGGGATGTTATGTGACGGGATGTGATTTGATATGTTGTAATGTAATGGGATGTGTGATGGGTTCTAATGCGATATAATTTTATGGGATGGGGTGTGATGTGACATGACGTAATGAGATGTGACATGATGTAATGAGATATGACATGATGTAATGAGATATGACAGGATGTAATGTGATGTGACATGATGTAATGTGATGTGACATGATGTAATGTGATGTGACATGATGTAATGTGATGTGACGGGATGTAATGTAATGCGACAGGATGTAATGTGATGTGACGGGATGTAATGTGATGTGACGTGATGTAATGTGATGTGACAGGATGTAATGTGATGTGACGGGATGTAATGTAATGCGACAGGATGTAATGTGATGTGGCGGGATGTAATGTGATGTGACAGGATGTAATGTGATGTGAGAGGATGTAATGTAATGTGACGGGATGTAATGTGATGTGACGGGATGTAATGTGATGTGACAGGATGTAATGTGATGTGACAGGATACAACGTGATATGACGGGATGTAATGTGATGTGACAGGACGTAATGTGATATGACGGGATGTAATGTGATGTGACGGGATGCAATGTGATGTGACAGGATGTAACGTGACGTGACAGGATGTAATGTGATGTGACGTGACGGGATGTAATGTAATGTGACATGATGTACTGTGATGTGACAGGATGTAATGTGATGTGACGGGATGTAATGTAATGTGACATGATTTAATGTGATGTGATGGGATGTAATGAGATGTGACATGATGTAATGTGATGTGACGGGATGTAATGAGATGTGGCAGGATGTAATGAGATGTCATTTGGTGTGATGGAATGCGATATAATGGGATGTGATGTGAAGTGATGGGAACTGATTAAAAGTGATGTGATGGGTTGGGATATAAAGTGATGTGATGTGAAATAAAGTGATGTGATGTGATGGGATGGGAACAGATAAAAAGTGACTTGCTGGGTTGGGATATGATGCGATGGGATGTGACGGAATTGGATGTGATGGGATGTGCTCGGATGTAATGTGAAGGGATATTAAGTGATGGGATGTGATATGATGCGACGTGACGTGACGGGATGTGGTGTGATGGGTTGGTATTTGATATGACGGGATACGAATTCCAAATCGGCTCTGCAAGCACTGGAAAGCAACACAAAGAAACAAGAACTCACACAGCTTATCATAGATACAGACAAACTCATTGAAACACATAACATAAGATTGGTAATGCAATGGATCCCAGGACACTCAAATATATCAGGAAATGATAAGGCAGATACATTAGCTAAGAGAGGATCCAAACAAACACAGATACATACATCCATCACATTAGACACAACCAAACAAGTCATAAACTCCAACAGTAGGGAGGAGTGGCTGAATGGATGGGCCTTAGGGAAAACAGGGAGAGAGCTTTTTAAATATATGGCAAGACCAAATCCACAAGACAACATCAACAACCTAACAAGAAGAGACCAAACCACCATCTTCAGACTGAGAACAGGACATGTTATGCTGCATAACCACATTAATAGAATACAACAAAACCATACCCCAGTATGTCCACTCTGTAATCACCCACAAGAAACTGTAGAACATCACCTGTTTCAATGTCCTGAGCTCACTGACATCAGAACAACACTATTTCCCCAAAAACCCTCCAAATGGAACACTCTGTACGGAACAACAGCAGAACTCAAAAATACCTGCAGATACTACTACATGGCATTGGGCCGAAGGGCATCAGCTCAAAGGTCGCTGGATCCATAACAACAACAACAACAACAACAACATGTGACGGGATGAGATGTAATAGGATGGTATGGAATGTGAAGGGATGTGAAAGTGATGTGACGAGGTGTGATGGGATGTGTAGTAATAGGATGGAATGTGATGTAAAGTGACATGATGTGATGTGGTGGGATGTAATGCGATGAAATGGTACTTGGTGTGATGGATGGAATGTGATGTGATATGATGGGATGTGATGTGATATGATGGGATGTGATGTGATATGATGGGATGTGATGTGATGTGATGTGATATGATGGGATGTGATGTGATGTGATATGATGGGATGTGATGTGATGTGATATGATGGAATGTGATGTGATATGTGGTTGGATGTGGTTTTATGTGGTTTTATGTGGTTGGATGTGGTTGGATGTGATTGCACATGTATTGATAAGGTTTGATTTGTTTGGATGTACATTTTTTTGGTAACATATACATAATTATAATATACAATACATGTCTGCGAAACAGGGACAATCGACAGACTAGATGATAAATAAGTTAATGCCTTCGAATACGAGTGTTGCAGAGGACTCCCTAAAATGCCATGAGTCGTCATCATCATGTGCCATACAGGTTGCCGAAGGCGATCATGTCCTTCCACAATCTTTTATCCACAGTACATCGTATCAATTTTGTTGTTGACTGTTTTCCACGTCATGACATTAATCTATGTTGCCAGTTATAACCAAGTATTCCAACTTTCCTATTCTCATGATGTGCCATAAAAATGTCGATTGTTTCTTTCTGAAGTTTTTTTAGAAGCTCCCTTTTTGAGCTGGGCTTTTTGGGAATGTACTCGTCGGTCTTTTAGCTGTCCAGGGAATTCTCAACATTCTTCTGAGAAATCCCATCTCTGTAGTCACAATTTTTTTTCCCATTTGTTTGTCTACAGTCCGTGATTCACTATCATACGTTAGAACTAGCTGTATATAGCACCGATGAACTCTCTTTGTCACTTCTATTGACATGGATTTGTTTTTCATTTTCTAAAATGCTACTAACCTGTTCTGCTTTTTATTGCTGAAGTGCAACTTCTATCTATGTTATTTTTGTGACCAAGTATTTGACGCGTTGCACTTTTTTCAGATTTGCCCCGCTTATTCTGATATTGCTTGATGGTGATGATTGTTTCTTTGATGGATTGATAACAAATTTAAAAAAAAACATAAAAACATGCCAGGAACTGAATGTTCCAGAAAACTGGCTGATGGCCAAAATATTTGGTACCGGCATAATGGACTGTGAATTACCGTCATACTTGTGGAGGGACTAGTTCTAGACAAATTAGAAAGGCGAGGACCTAACAGAAGGTGGGTGCAATATATCACTGTGAATCTGGGACTGACTCCTGCAAACGCTGGGAATTTGAGGTAGGGAAGAGGAAACTTCAAATTAGTTGTTGATGGAGCTATGTACCAACAGGGATAACTTCAAAATAGTTGTCGATATAGCCATGTACCAACACGGATAACTTCAAAATAGTTGTCGATATAGCCATGTACCAACACGGATAACTTCAAAATAGTTGTCGATATAGCCATGTTCCAATACGGATAACTTCAAAATAATTGTCGTTGGAGGCATGTACCAGCAGGGACAACTTCAAAATAGTTGTCGTTGGAGCCATGTACCAGCAGGGACGACTTCAAAATAGTTGTTGATGGAGCTATGTACCAACAGGGATAACATCAAAATAGTTGTTGATGGAGCTATGTACCAACATGGATAACTTCAAAATAGTTGTTGATAGAGCTTTGTACTAACAGGGATAACTTCAAAATAGTTGTTGATGGAACTATGTACCAACAGGGATAACGTCAAAATAGTTGTTGATGGAGCTATGTACCAACAGGGATAACTTCAAAATAGTTGTTGATGGAGCATTGTACCAACTGGGATAACTTCAAAATAGTTGTTGATGGAGCTATGTACCAACAGGAATAACTTCAAAATAGTTGTTGATGGAGCTATGTACCAACATGGATAACTTCAAAATAGTTGTTGATGGAGCTATGTACCAACAGGGATAACTTCAAAATAGTTGTTGATGGAGCTATGTACCAGCAGGGATAACGTCAATATAGTTGTTGATGGAGCTATGTACCAACAGGGATAACTTCAAAATAGTTGTTGATGGAGCTATGTACCAACAGGGATAACTTCAAAATAGTTGTTGATGGAGCTATGTACCAAAAGGGATAACTTCAAAATAGTTGTTGATGGAGCTATGTACCAACAGGGATAACTTCAAAATAGTTGTTGATGGAGCTATGTACCAACAGGGATAACGTCAAAATAGTTGTTGATGGAGCTATGTACCAGCAGTGATAACTTCAAAATAGTTGTTGATGGAGCTATGTACCAGCAGGAGTAACTTCAAAATAGTTGTTGAAGGAGTTATGTCCCAGTAGAGGATAATTTCAAAATAGTTGTCGATGGAGCTATGTACCAACATGGATAACTTCAAAATAGTTGTTGATGGATCTATGTACCAGCAGGGATAACTTCAAAATAGTTGTCGTTGAAGCCATGTACCAGCAGGGACAACTTCAAAATAGTTGTCGTTGGAGCCATGTGCCAGCAGGGAAAACTTCAAAATAGTTGTTGATGGAGCTATGTACCAACAGTGATAACTTCAAAATAGTTGTCAATGGAGCCATGTACCAACATGGACAACTTCAAAATAGTTGTTGATGGAGCTATGTACCAACACGGATAACTTCAAAATAGTTGTCGTTGGAGCCATGTACCAGCAGGGACAACGTCAAAATAGTTGTCGATATAGCCATGTACCAACAGGGATAACTTCAAAATAGTTGTTGATGGAGCTATGTACCAGCAGGGATAACTTCAAAATAGTTGTTGATGGAGCTATGTACCAACAGGGATAACTTCAAAATAGTTGTTGATGGAGCTATGTACCAACAGGGATAACTTCAAAATAGTTGTTGATGGAGCTATGTACCAACAGGGATAACTTCAAAATAGTTGTTGATGGAGCAATGTACCAACAGGGACAACTTCAAAATTGTTGTCGATGGTGCTATGTACCAACAGGGATAATTTCAAAATAGTTGTCGATATAGCCATGTACCAAAAGGATAACTTCAAAATAGTTGTTGATGGAGCTATGTACCAGCAGGGATAACTTCAAAATAGGTGTCGTTGGAGCCATGTACCAGCAGGGACAACTTTAAAATAGTTGTCGATATAGCCATGTACCAGCAGGGACAACTTCAAAATAGTTGTCGTTGGAGCCATGTACCAGCAGGGACAACTTCAAAATAGTTGTTGATGGAGCCATATACCAGCAGGGACAACTTCAAAATAGTTGTCGATGGAGCTATGTACCAACATGGATAACTTCAAAATAGTTGTTGATGGAGCTATGTACCAACACGGATAACTTCAAAATAGTTGTCGTTGGAGCCATGTACCAGCAGGGACAACGTCAAAATAGTTGTCGATATAGCCATGTACCAACACGGATAACTTCAAAATAGTTGTTGATGGAGCTATGTACCAACAGGGATAACTTCAAAATAGTTGTTGATGGAGCTATGTACCAGCAAGGATAACGTCAAAATAGTTGTTGATGGAGCTATGTACCAACAGGGTTAACTTCAAAATAGTTGTTGAAGGAGCCATGTACCAGCAGGGACAACTTCAAAATAGTTGTTGATGGAGCTATGTACCAACAGGGATAACTTCAAAATAGTTGTCAATGGAGCCATGTACCAACATGGACAACTTCAAAATAGTTGTTGATGGAGCTATGTACCAACACGGATAACTCCAAAATAGTTGTCGTTGGAGCCATGTACCAGCAGGGACAACGTCAAAATAGTTGTCGATATAGCCATGTACCAAAAGGGATAACTTCAAAATAGTTGTCGATGGTGCTATGTACCAGAAGGGATAACTTCAAAAAGTTGTCGATATAGCCATGTACCAACACGGATAACTTCAAAATAGTTGTCGTTGGAGCCATGTATCAGCAGGGACAACTTCAAAATAGTTATCGATATAGCCATGTACCAACACGGATAACTTCAAAATAGTTTTCGATATAGCCATGTACCAACACGGATAACTTCAAAATAGTTGTTGTTGGAGCCATGTATCAGCAGGGACAACTTCAAAATAGTTGTCGCTGGAGCCATATACCAGCAGGGACGACTTCAAAATAGTTCTTGATGGAGCTATGTACCAACAGGGATAACTTCAAAATAGTTGTCGATGGAGCTATGTACCAACAGGGATAACTTCAAAATAGTTGTTGATGGAGCTATGTACCAACAGGGATAACTTCAAAATAGTTGTTGATGGAGCTATGTACCAACAGGGATAACTTCAAAATAGTTGTTGATGGAGCTATGTACCAACAGGGATAACTTCAAAATAGTTGTTGATGGAGCTATGTACCAACACGGATAACTTCAGAATAGTTGTCGATAGTGCTATGTACCAACAGGGATAACTTCAAATAGTTGTTGATGGAGCTATGTACCAACAGGGATAACTTCAAAATAGTTGTTAATGGAGCTATGTACCAACAGGGATAACTTCAGAATAGTTGTTGATGGAGCTATGTACCAGCAGGGATAACGTCAATATAGTTGTTGATGGAGCTATGTACCAACAGGGATAACTTCAAAATAGTTGTTGATGGAGCTATGTACCAACAGGGATAACTTCAAAATAGTTGTTGATGGAGCTATGTACCAACAGGGATAACTTCAAAATAGTTGTCGATGGTGCTATGTACCAACAGGGATAACTTCAAAATAGTTGTTGATGGAGCTATGTACCAACAGGGATAACTTCAAAATAGTAGTCGATGGTGCTATGTACCAACAGGGATGATTTCAAAATAGTTGTCGATGGAGCTATGTACCAACAGGGATAACTTCAAAATAGTTGTTGATGGAGCTATGTACCAGCAGTGATAACTTCAAAATAGTTGTCGTTGGAGCCATGTACCAGCAGGGACAACTTCAAAATAGTTGTCGATATAGCCATGTACCAGCAGGGACAACTTCAAAATAGTTGTCGTTGGAGCCATGTACCAGCAGGGACAACTTCAAAATAGTTGTTGATGGAGCCATATACCAGCAGGGACAACTTCAAAATAGTTGTCGATGGAGCTATGTACCAACATGGATAACTTTAAAATAGTTGTTGATGGAGCTATGTACTAACACGGATAACTTCAAAATAGTTGTCGTTGGAGCCATGTACCAGCAGGGACAACGTCAAAATAGTTGTCGATACAGCCATGTACCAACAGGGATAACTTCAAAATAGTTGTCGATGGAGCTATGTACCAGCAGGGATAACTTCAAAATAGTTGTTGATGGAGCTATGTACCAGCAAGGATAACGTCAAAATAGTTGTTGATGGAGCTATGTACCAGCAGGGATAACGTCAATATAGTTGTTGATGGAGCTATGTACCAGCAGGAGTAACTTCAAAATAGTTGTTGAAGGAGTTATGTCCCAGTAGAGGATAATTTCAAAATAGTTGTCGATGGAGCTATGTACCAACATGGATAACTTCAAAATAGTTGTTGATGGATCTATGTACCAGGAGGGATAACTTCAAAATAGTTGTCGTTGAAGCCATGTACCAGCAGGTACAACTTCAAAATAGTTGTCGTTGGAGCCATGTGCCAGCAGGGAAAACTTCAAAATAGTTGTTGATGGAGCTATGTACCAACAGTGATAACTTCAAAATAGTTGTCAATGGAGCCATGTACCAACATGGACAACTTCAAAATAGTTGTTGATGGAGCTATGTACCAACACGGATAACTTCAAAATAGTTGTCGTTGGAGCCATGTACCAGCAGGGACAACGTCAAAATAGTTGTCGATATAGCCATGTACCAACAGGGATAACTTCAAAATAGTTGTTGATGGAGCTATGTACCAGCAGGGATAACTTCAAAATAGTTGTTGATGAAGCTATGTACCAACAGGGATAACTTCAAAATAGTTGTTGATGGAGCTATGTACCAACAGGGATAACTTCAAAATAGTTGTTGATGGAGCTATGTACCAACAGGGATAACTTCAAAATAGTTGTTGATGGAGCTATGTACTAACAGGGACAACTTCAAAATAGTTGTCGATGGTGCTATGTACCAACAGGGATAATTTCAAAATAGTTGTCGATATAGCCATGTACCAACAGGGATAACTTCAAAATAGTTGTTGATGGAGCTATGTACCAGCAGGGATAACTTCAAAATAGGTGTCGTTGGAGCCATGTACCAGCAGGGACAACTTCAAAATAGTTGTCGATATAGCCATGTACCAGCAGGGACAACTTCAAAATAGTTGTCGTTGGAGCCATGTACCAGCAGGGACAACTTCAAATTAGTTGTTGATGGAGCCATATACCAGCAGAGACAACTTCAAAATAGTTGTCGATGGAGCTATGTACCAACATGGATAACTTCAAAATAGTTGTTGATGGAGCTATGTACCAACACGGATAACTTCAAAATAGTTGTCGTTGGAGCCATGTACCAGCAGGGACAACGTCAAAATAGTTGTCGATATAGCCATGTACCAACACGGATAACTTCAAAATAGTTTTTAATGGAGCTATGTACCAACAGGGATAACTTCAAAATAGTTGTTGATGGGGCTATGTACCAGCAAGGATAACGTCAAAATAGTTGTTGATGGAGCTATGTACCAACAGGGATAACTTCAAAATAGTTGTTGAAGGAGCCATGTACCAGCAGGGACAACGTCAAAATAGTTGTCGATATAGCCATGTACCAAAAGGGATAACTTCAAAATAGTTGTCGATGGTGCTATGTACCAGCAGGGATAACTTCAAAATAGTTGTTGATGGAGCCATATACCAGCAGGGACAACTTCAAAATAGTTGTCGATGGAGCTATGTACCAACATGGATAACTTTAAAATAGTTGTTGATGGAGCTATGTACCAACACGGATAGCTTCAAAATAGTTGTCGTTGGAGCCATGTACCAGCAGGGACAACGTCAAAATAGTTGTCAATACAGCCATGTACCAACAGGGATAACTTCAAAATAGTTGTCGATGGAGCTATGTACCAGCAGGGATAACTTCAAAATAGTTGTTGATGGAGCTATGTACCAGCAAGGATAACGTCAAAATAGTTGTTGATGGAGCTATGTACCAACAGGGATAACTTCAAAATAGTTGCTGATGGAGCTATGTACCAACAGGGATAACTTCAAAATAGTTGTTGAAGGAGCTATGTACCAACAGGGATAACTTCAAAATAGTTGTTGATGGAGCTATGTACCAGCAAGGATAACGTCAAAATAGTTGTTGATGGAGCTATGTACCAACAGGGTTAACTTCAAAATAGTTGTTGAAGGAGCCATGTACCAGCAGGGACAACTTCAAAATAGTTGTTGATGGAGCTATGTACCAACAGGGATAACTTCAAAATAGTTGTCAATGGAGCCATGTACCAACATGGACAACTTCAAAATAGTTGTTGATGGAGCTATGTACCAACACGGATAACTCCAAAATAGTTGTCGTTGGAGCCATGTACCAGCAGGGACAACGTCAAAATAGTTGTCGATATAGCCATGTACCAAAAGGGATAACTTCAAAATAGTTGTCGATGGTGCTATGTACCAGAAGGGATAACTTCAAAAAAGTTGTCGATATAGCCATGTACCAACACGGATAACTTCAAAATAGTTGTCGTTGGAGCCATGTATCAGCAGGGACAACTTCAAAATAGTTATCGATATAGCCATGTACCAACACGGATAACTTCAAAATAGTTTTCGATATAGCCATGTACCAACACGGATAACTTCAAAATAGTTGTTGTTGGAGCCATGTATCAGCAGGGACAACTTCAAAATAGTTGTCGCTGGAGCCATATACCAGCAGGGACGACTTCAAAATAGTTCTTGATGGAGCTATGTACCAACAGGGATAACTTCAAAATAGTTGTCGATGGTGCTATGTACCAACAGGGATGATTTCAAAATAGTTGTCGATGGAGCTATGTACCAACAGGGATAACTTCAAAATAGTTGTTGATGGAGCTATGTACCAGCAGTGATAACTTCAAAATAGTTGTCGTTGGAGCCATGTACCAGCAGGGACAACTTCAAAATAGTTGTCGATATAGCCATGTACCATCAGGGACAACTTCAAAATAGTTGTCGTTGGAGCCATGTACCAGCAGGGACAACTTCAAAATAGTTGTTGATGGAGCCATATACCAGCAGGGACAACTTCAAAATAGTTGTCGATGGAGCTATGTACCAACATGGATAACTTTAAAATAGTTGTTGATGGAGCTATGTACCAACACGGATAACTTCAAAATAGTTGTCGTTGGAGCCATGTACCAGGAGGGACAACGTCAAAATAGTTGTCGATACAGCCATGTACCAACAGGGATAACTTCAAAATAGTTGTCGATGGAGCTATGTACCAGCAGGGATAACTTCAAAATAGTTGTCGATGGTGCTATGTACCAGCAGGGATAACTTCAAAAAAGTTGTCGATATAGCCATGTACCAACACGGATAACTTCAAAATAGTTGTCGTTGGAGCCATGTATCAGCAGGGACAACTTCAAAATAGTTGTCGATATAGCCATGTACCAACACGGATAACTTCAAAATAGTTTTCGATATAGCCATGTACCAACACGGATAACTTCAAAATAGTTGTCGTTGGAGCCATGTATCAGCAGGGACAACTTCAAAATAGTTGTCGTTGGAGCCATATACCAGCAGGGACGACTTCAAAATAGTTCTTGATGGAGCTATGTACCAACAGGGATAACTTCAAAATAGTTGTCGATGGAGCTATGTACCAACAGGGATAACTTCAAAATAGTTGTTGATGGAGCTATGTGCCAACAGGGATAACTTCAAAATAGTTGTTGATGGAGCTATGTACCAACAGGGATAACTTCAAAATAGTTGTTGATGGAGTTATGTACCAACAGGAATAACTTCAAAATAGTTGTTGATGGAGCTATGTACCAACAGGGATAACTTCAGAATAGTTGTCGATGGTGCTATGTACCAACAGGGATAACTTCAAAATAGTTGTTGATGGAGCTATGTACCAACAGGGATAACTTCAAAATAGTTGATGATGGAGCTATGTACCAACAGGGATAACTTCAGAATAGTTGTTGATGGAGCTATGTACCAGCAGGGATAACGTCAATATAGTTGTTGATGGAGCTATGTACCAGCAGGGATAACGTCAATATAGTTGTTGATGGAGCTATGTACCAACAGGGATAACTTCAAAATAGTTGTTGATGGAGCTATGTACCAACAGGGATAACTTCAGAATAGTTGTTGATGGAGCTATGTACCAACATGGATAACTTTAAAATAGTTGTTGATGGAGCTATGTACCAGCAGGGATAACTTCAAAATATTTGTTGATGGAGCTATGTACCAACAGGGATAACTTCAAAATAGTTGTTGATGGAGCTATGTACCAACAGGTATAACTTCAAAATAGTTGTTGATGGAGCTATGTACCAACAGGGATAACTTCAAAATAGTTGTTGATGGAGCTATGTACCAACAGGGATAACTTCAAAATAGTTGTCGATGGTGCTATGTACCAACAGGGATGATTTCAAAATAGTTGTCGATGGAGCTATGTACCAACAGGGATAACTTCAAAATAGTTGATGATGGAGCTATGTACCAACAGTGATAACTTCAAAATAGTTGTCGTTGGAGCCATGTACCAGCAGGGACAACTTCAAAATAGTTGTCGATATAGCCATGTACCAGCAGGGACAACTTCAAAATAGTTGTCGTTGGAGCCATGTACCAGCAGGGACAACTTCAAAATAGTTGTTGATGGAGCCATATACCAGCAGGGACAACTTCAAAATAGTTGTCGATGGAGCTATGTACCAACATGGATAACTTTAAAATAGTTGTTGATGGAGCTATGTACCAACACGGATAACTTCAAAATAGTTGTCGTTGGAGCCATGTACCAGCAGGGACAACGTCAAAATAGTTGTCGATACAGCCATGTACCAACAGGGATAACTTCAAAATAGTTGTCGATGGAGCTATGTACCAGCAGGGATAACTTCAAAATAGTTGTTGATGGAGCTATGTACCAGCAAGGATAACGTCAAAATAGTTGTTGATGGAGCTATGTACCAACAGGGATAACTTCAAAATAGTTGCTGATGGAGCTATGTACCAACAGGGATAACTTCAAAATAGTTGTTGAAGGAGCTATGTACCAACAGGGATAACTTCAAAATAGTTGTTGATGGATCTATGTACCAACAGGGATAACTTCAAAATAGTTTTTGATGGAGCTATGTACCAACAGGGACAACTTCAAAATAGTTGTCGATGGAGCTATGTACCAACATGGATAACTTCAAAATAGTTGTTGATGGAGCTATGTACCAACAGGGATAATTTCAAAATAGTTGTCGATAGAGCTATGTACCAACATGGATAACTTCAAAATAGTTGTTGATGGATCTATGTACCAGCAGGGATAACTTCAAAATAGTTGTCGTTGGAGCCATGTACCAGCAGGGATAACTTCAAAATAGTTGTCGTTGGAGCCATGTACCAGCAGGGATAACTTCAAAATAGTTGTCGTTGGAGCCATGTACCAGCAGAGACAACTTCAAAATAGTTGTCGATATATCCATGTACCAACACGGATAACTTCAAAATAGTTGTCGTTGGAGCCATGTACCAGCAGGGACAACTTGAAAATAGTTGTCGATATAGCCATGTACCGACACGGATAACTTCAAAATAGTTATCTTTGGAGCCATGTACCAGCAGGGACAACTTGAAAATAGTTGTCGATATAGCCATGTACCAACAGTGACAACTTCAAAATAGTTGTCGATGGAGCTATGTACCAACAGGGATAATTTCAAAATAGTTGTCGATGGTGCTATGTACCAACAGGGATAATTTCAAAATAGTTGTCGATGGTGCTATGTACCAACAGGGATAATTTCAAAATAGTTGTCGATGGTGCTATGTACCAACAGGGATAATTTCAAAATAGTTGTCGATGGTGCTATGTACCAACAGGGATAATTTCAAAATAGTTGTCGATGGAGCCATGTACCAGCAGGGATAACTTCAAAATAGTTATCGTTGGAGCCATGTACCAGCATTGACAACTTCAAAATAGTTGTCGATATAGCCATGTACCAGCAGGGACAACTTCAAAATAGTTGTCGTTGGAGCCATGTACCAACAGGGATAATTTCAAAATAGTTGTCGTTGGAGCCATGTACCAGCAGGGACATCTTCAAAATAGTTGTCGTTGGAGCCATGTACAAGCAGGGACAACTTCAAAATAGTTGTCGATGGAGCCATATACCAGCAGGGACAACTTCAAAATAGTTGTCGTTGGAGCCATGTACCAGCAGGGACAACTTCAAAATAGTTGTCGATGGAGCTATGTACCAGCAGGGATAACTTCAAAATAGTTGTTGATGGAGCTATGCACCAGCAGGGATAACTTTAAAATAGTTGTTGATGGAGCTATGTACCAACAGGGATAACTTTCAAAATAGTTGTTGATGGAGCTATGTACCAACAGGGATAACTTTCAAAATAGTTACCATGTGGGGCTAAATTCAAACATGGACAACTTCAGGGCAGCTATTATGGTGGCCAAGTTTCACATTCAGACCAGCTATCGTTGGAGCCAACAGCTTCAACTCAAACTTGTCATGGTAGACAACAGGGACAAACTACCTGATGATGATGACGATTGTGATGATAATGATGACATACAGCCTCTGTGTGTTAATGATCAATTGCCATTCCTTTTGTTTATTGCATTTTGATTTCCTTAACTTGAACTCTTCCACTGTTGATTCGCTTCACTTCAATATTTCAGCTGCTAATCTTCACTTCAAATCTTTTGCTTTTGATTTAGTTCATTTCAATTCTCCTGCTGCTGCTTTGATTCACTTCAACTCTTCTGTTGTGAAGCTCCAAAACTGAGAATGCGAGGCAGTGAGGTGAGCCACGATCTCACATCCTTTTAATTGAGCCAAATACAAACACAAGCAAGACTAATAAAAAACCTGAATCATGAGCTAAACAACTGGCTCTGATAGCGCCACCTAGTTACAGTCACGTGACAACATGCACAATACTTTTCATTAAAAATATGTGTTTATTTTGAGTGACCTAAATTCCTCAAAGGGGGGGGGGGGGGGGTAATCCATCTTGTCGGGACCAGTAAGTTGTAGCTGAAGTCACGTGGACACAAAGCAGAGCCAAGGAGTTTTATATTCCGGGACCTGTCATTCTCATCGACTGAAATATGCTAATGACACATATGGCAGTAGCCATACAGTTTTAAAAAGTGTTTCGATTTAAGAACGGTGGGCTGATGTTGTTGTTATCAGGGACTTGTAGGAAGGAAGGCTGATGTTGTTGTTATCAGGGACTTGTATGAAGGAAGGCTGATGTTGATGTTATCAGGGACTTGTATGAAGGAAGGCTGATGTTGTTGTTATCAGGGACTTGTATGAAGGAAGGCTGATGTTGTTGTTATCAGGGACTTGTAGGAAGGAAGGCTGATGTTGTTGTTATCAGGGACTTGTAGGAAGGAAGGCTGATGTTGTTGTTATCAGGGACTTGTATGAAGGAAGGCTGATGTTGTTGTTATCAGGGACTTGTAGGAAGGAAGGCTGATGTTGTTGTTATCAGGGACTTGTAGTAAGGAAGGCTGATGTTTTTATCAGGGACTTGTAGGAAGGAAGGCTGATGTTGTTGTTATCAGGGACTTGTAGGAAGGAAGGCTGATGTTTTTGTTATCAGGGACTTGTAGGAAGGAAGGCTGATGTTTTTATCAGGGACTTGTATGAAGGAAGGCTGATGTTTTTGTTATCAGGGACTTGTAGGAAGGAAGACTGATGTTGTTATCAGGGACTTGCATGAAGGAAGGCTGATGTTGATGTTATCAGGGACGTGTATGAAGGAAGGCTGATGTTTTTGTTATCAGGGACTTGTAGGAAAGAAGGCTGATGTTGTTATCAGGGACTTGTAGGAAGGAAGGCTGATGTTTTTGTTATCAGGGACTTGTAGGAATCGGTACCTGAACTACATGTGCACTGGCGCCCCAGACTGCTGAACACATACTCCAATCCTGTACTGAATATAATAGACTGAGGACAATCCATTGGCCCATAAGTACAAGAGTACATACAAAACTATATGGGCCACTGCAAGAATTACAAAAGACAGTAACATTTACACAGGAAACGACATTGCAGATATAGACAATACTTCTAGCGAACGAAAAATAGATAGAGATGAACGAGTGTTCTTGTAGATCCTTAATTCTCAAACTGGGCTCCGCGGTACCCTAGCGAACTTGAAAGCGGTTTCAGGGGGACTATAAAATATAGATCACTTTGTTGAAATCTGAGCTATTTATTGTGTTATTTATATGTTAATTGTCCTTGATTTCAATTTTACTTTCTTTAAAAGGGTCACCAAGCTGTACAATAGAAGAATTTTAGAGGGTCCGCCACGTAAAACATCCTAACAGTTTGAGAACTGCTGTAGATTATAGAGCAGAGTTGTCCATGTTGTTGCGAGCAGATGTACAAGATGAGGTGACGGAAGATAAGGATCACGGTTTGGAATAAGAAAATAAATAATTGCTGAGCCTTCGTTGAGGAGACGGTCAGAGTCACCGCAGCAACAGGTTTATCGTCCCCTTAAGAGATGTACTGGCAACAGTGATACCAATAAGATTCTCAGTACAAGAAACAGTGATACCAACAACATTCTCAGTACAAGAAACAGTGATACCAAAAGTACAAGAAACAGTGATACCAACAACATTCTCAGTATAAGAAACAGTGATACCAACAACATTCTCGGTACAAGAAACAGTGATACCAACAACATTCTCAGTACAAGAAACAGTGATACCAACAACATTCTCGGTACAAGAAACAGTGATACCAATAACATTCTCGGTACAAGAAACAGTGATACCAACAACATTCTCGGTACAAGAAACAGTGATACCAACAACATTCTCAGTACAAGAAACAGTGATACCATCAACATTCTCAGTACAAGAAACTGAGATACCAACAACATTCTCAGTACAAGAAACTGAGATACCATCAACATTCTCAGTACAAGAAACTGAGATACCAACAACATTCTCGGTACAAGAAACAGTGATACCAACAACATTCTCAGTACAAGAAACAGTGATACCAACAACATTCTCAGTACAAGAAACAGTGATACCAACAACATTCTCAGTACAAGAAACTGAGATACCAACAACATTCTCAGTACAAGAAACAGTGATACCAACAACATTCTCAGTACAAGAAACAGTGATACCGAGAACATTCTCAGTACAAGAAACAGTGATACCATCAACATTCTCAGTACAAGAAACAGTGATACCATCAACATTCTCAGTACAAGAAACAATGATACCAACAACATTCTCAGTACACGAAACAGTGATACCGAGAACATTCTCAGTACAAGAAACAGTGATACCATCAACATTCTCAGTACAAGAAACAGTGATACCATCAACATTCTCAGTACAAGAAACAGTGATACCAACAACATTCTCAGTACAAGAAACAATGATACCAACAACATTCCCAGTACAAGAAACAGTGATACCAAGAGCATTCTCAGTACAAGAAACAGAAATACCAACAACATTCTCAGTACAAGAAACAGGGATACCATCAACATTCCCAGTACAAGAAACAAAGATACCAACAACATTCTCGGTACAAGAAACAGTGATACCAAGAGCATTCTCGGTACAAGAAACAGTGATACCAACAACATTCTCAGTACAAGAAACAGGGATACCATCAACATTCCCAGTACAAGAAACAAAGATACCAACAACATTCTCGGTACAAGAAAAAAATGATACCAACAACATTCTCGGTACAAGAAAAAATGATACCAACAACATTCTCGGTACAAGAAAAAATGATACCAACATCATCCTCAGTACAAGAAACAGTGATACCAACAACATTCTTGGAACAAGAAACAGTGATACCAAGAACATTTTCAGTACAAGAAACAGTGATATCAATACGTAAGTAATTGTCAACTCCAATGTCAAGTCCGTCATAGTATATGGCCGTTAAACATGGAGAACAATAAGAATGACAATCAAGAAGATACCTTCATTAATGGATGCTTGCAATGAATAAAATGATGGAAATGGCAGGACAAAATCACTAACATAGATTATGCAAATGTACCAGTGGAAAAGAGATACAATGAAATCGATGGCGCTGGATAGGATACACATTGCAAAAGCCAACTTGGAGTATTACACAACAGTCCATTTTTTAAAAAAAAACTTAGGAAAGAGACAAAGAGGAGAACCATAATATTTTTGGACAAGACGGAATCAGAGATGAGGAGGATAGGGAAGACATGGAATGATCTTAAAATGAATGGCAAGAAACAGAACGGCTTGGAAAGTGTTTGTTGAAGACTTATGCTCAAAAGGGAGCTGAAAGTGTTTGTTGAAGACCTATGCTCCACAGGGGGCTGAAAGTGTTTGATGAATACCTATGCTCCACAGGAAGCTGAAAGTGTTTGTTGAAAACCTATGCACAAAAGGGAGCTGAAAGTGTTTATTGAAGACCTATGCTCAAAAGGGAGCTGAAAGTGTTTATTGAAGACATATGCTCCACAGGGAGCTGAAAGTGTTTGTTGAAGACCTATGCTTCACAGGGAGCTGAAAGTGTTTGTTGAAGACCTATGCTCCACAGGGAGCTGAAAGTGTTTGATGAATACCTATGCTCCACAGGAAGCTGAAAGTGTTTGTTGAAGACCTATGCCCAACAGCAAGCTGAAAGTGTTTTCTGCAGACCTATGCTCCACAGGAAGCTGAAAGTGTTTGTTGAAGACGTATGCTCCAAAGGAAGCTGAAAGTGTTTGTTGAAGACCTATGCTCCACAGGAAGCTGAAAGTATTTGTTGAAGACCTATGCTCCACAGGAAGCTGAAAGTGTTTGTTGAAGACCTTTGCTCCACAGGAAGCTGAAAGTATTTGTTGAAGACATATGCTCCACAGGAAGCTGAAAGTATTTGTTGAAGATCTATGCTCCACAGGAAGCTGAAAGTATTTGTTGAAGACCTATGCTCCACAGGAAGCTGAAAGTATTTGTTGAAGACCTATGCTCCACAGGGAGCTGAAAGTGTTTGTTGAAGACCTATGCTCCACAGGGAGCTGAAAGTGTTTGTTGATACCTATGCTCCACAGGAAGCTGAAAGTGTTTGTTGAAGACCTATGTTCCACAGGGAGCTGAAAGTGTTTGTTGAAGACCTATGCTCCACAGGGAACTGAAAGTGTTTGTTGAAGACCTATGTTCCACAGGGAGCTGAAAATGTTTGTTGAAGACCTATGTTCCACAGGGAGCTGAAAGTGTTTGTTGAAGACCTATGTTCCACAGGGAGCTGAAAGTGTTTGTTGAAAACCTATGTTCCAGAGGGAGCTGAAAGTGTTTGTTGAAGACCTATGCTCCACATGGAGCTGAAAGTGTTTGTTGAAGACCTATGTTCCACAGGAAGCTGAAAGTGTTTGTTGAAGACCTATGTTCCACAGGGAGCTGAAAGTGTTTGTTGAAGACCTTTGCTCCACATGGGGCTGAAAGTGTTTGTTGAAGACCTATGCTTCACAGGGAGCTGAAAGTGTTTGTTGAAGACCTATGCTCCACAGGGACCTGAAAGTATTTGTTGAAGACCTATGCTCCACAGGGACCTGAAAGTGTTTGTTGAAGACCTATGCTCCACAGGGAGCTGAAAGTGTTTGTTGAAGACCTATGCTCCACAGGGACCTGAAAGTGTTTGTGAAGACCTATGCTAAACAGGGACCTGAAAGTGTTTGTTGAAGACCTATGCTCCACAGGGAGCTGAAAGTGTTTGTTTAAGACCAATGTTCCACAGGGAGCTGAAAGTGTTTGTTGAAGACCTAGTCTCTACAGGGAGCTGAAAGTGTTTGTTGAAGACCTATGTTCCACAGGGAGCTGAAAGTGTTTGTTGAAGACCTATGCTCCACAGGGAGCTGAAAGTGTTTGTTGAAGACCTATGCTCCACAGGGAGCTGAAAGTGTTTGTTTAAGATCTATGCTCCACAGGGAGCTGAAAGTGTTTGTTGAAGACCTAGTCTCTACAGGGAGCTGAAAGTGTTTGTTGAAGACCTATGCTTCACAGGGACCTGAAAGTGTTTGTTGAAGACCTATGGTTCACAGGGACCTGAAAGTGTTTGTTGAAGACCTATGCTTCACAGGGAGCTGAAAGTGTTTGTTGAAGACCTATGCTCCACAGGGACCTGAAAGTGTTTGTTGAAGACCTATGCTCCACAGGGACCTGAAAGTGTTTGTTGAAGACCTATGCTCCACAGGGAGCTGAAAGTGTTTGTTGAAGACCTATGCTCCACAGGGACCTGAAAGTGTTTGTTGAAGACCTATGCTACACAGGGACCTGAAAGTGTTTGTTGAAGACCTATGCTCCACAGGGACCTGAAAGTGTTTGTTAAAGACCTATGCTTCACAGGGAACTGAAAGTGTTTGTTGAAGACCTATGCTTCACAGGGACCTGAAAGTGTTTGTTGAAGACCTATGCTCCACAGGGACCTGAAAGTGTTTGTTGAAGATCTGTGCTCCACAGGGAGCTGAAAGTGTTTGTTGAAGACCTATGTTCCACAGGGAGCTGAAAGTGTTTGTTGAAGACCTATGCTCCACAGGGAGCTGAAAGTGTTTTTTGAAGACCTATGCTCCACAGGGAGCTGAAAGTGTTTGTTGAAGACCTATGCTCCACAGGGAGCTGAAAGTGTTTGTTGAAGACCTATGCTCCACAGGGACCTGAAAGTGTTTGTTGAAGACCTATGCTCCACAGGGACATGAAAGTGTTTGTTGAAGACCTATGCTTCACAGGGACCTGAAAGTGTTTGTTGAAGACCTATGCTCCACAGGGACCTGAAAGTGTTTGTTGAAGACCTATGCTTCACAGGGACCTGAAAGTGTTTGTTGAAGACCTATGCTCCACAGGGAGCTGAAAGTGTTTATTGAAGACCTATGCTCTACAAGAAGTTGAAAGGTGGAAGAAGATGACGTTAATTACAATAAACAGTGAAGTCAACAATACTTTAGATATAAGAAACAGTGACAACAATACGTTAAATATAAGAAACAGTGACAACAATATGTTAAATATAAGAAACAGTGACAACAATACATTAAATATAAGAAACAGTGACAACAATACATTAAATATAAGAAACAGTGACAACAATACGTTAAATATAAGAAACAGTGACAACAATACGTTAAATATAAGAAACAGTGACAACAATACGTTAAATATAAGAAACAGTGACAACAATACGTTAAATATAAGAAACAGTGACAACAATATGTTAAATATAAGAAACAGTGACAACAATACATTAAATATAAGAAACAGTGACAACAATACGTTAAATATAAGAAACAGTGACAACAATACGTTAAATATAAGAAACAGTGACAACAATACGTTAAATATAAGAAACAGTGACAACAATACGTTAAATATAAGAAACAGTGACAACAATACGTTAAATATAAGAAACAGTGACAACAATACATTAAATATAAGAAACAGTGACAACAATACGTTAAATATAAGAAACAGTGACAACAATACATTAAATATAAGAAACAGTGACAACAATACATTAAATATAAGAAACAGTGACAACAATACATTAAATATAAGAAACAGTGACAACAATATGTTAAATTTAAGTAACAGTGACAACAATATGTTAATTGTAAGAAACAATGACAACAATACGTTAAATAAAAGAAACAGTGACAACAATACGTTAAATATAAGAAACAGTGACCACAATACGTTAAATATAAGAAACAGTGACAACAATACGTTAAATATAAGAAACAGTGACGTCAACAATACGTTAAATATAAGAAACAGTGACAACAATATGTTAAATATAAGAAACAGTGACAACAATACGTTAAATATAAGAAACAGTGACAACAATATGTTAAATATAAGAAACAGTGACAACAATATGTTAAATATAAGAAACAGTGACAACAATACGTTAAATATAAGAAACTGTGACAACAATACGTTAAATATAAGAAACAGTGACAACAATACGTTAAATATAAGAAACAGTGACAACAATACGTTAAATATAAGAAACAGTGACAACAACAATAAGTTAAATATAAGAAACAGTTGCAACAACAATACGTTAAATATAAGAAACAGTGACAACAATATGTTAAATATAAGAAACAGTGACAACAATACGTTAAATATAAGAAACTGTGACAACAATACGTTAAATATAAGAAACAGTGACAACAACAATAAGTTAAATATAAGAAACAGTGACGTCAACAATATGAGATTTCGGTATAATTTATTAACAATCTAACCGATCTGGCAATGTGTTGTACAATCTGTCCACCTTCCTATATTTACACTATTTGTGTACATTTTAAACAGAGAATGTCTTAATTTCATGTGTACATAGTGTACACACAATACGATACGTCTTGAGTACAACGTACACCCCCCCAATATGCATAATGTGTACAGTTAATACGCAAAATGTCATGTGTACAATTAATACACAAAATGTCATGTGTAATGTCAACAACGTAATGACAAAATGCCACATTTGTAGATGTTGATTAACTGGCAGTAAAAATCAGCTGGCAAAAGATGCCACGTGATAGTTGTGGACAGAGCTTAGGAAAAGACTAAGACAGAGGTGACACAAGAATCAACGCCGAGACTATCAGTGATATGTGACAGCTGTGTCACGTAGGTGTTCTTGTCTTCCAGTGATAACAACCAGAAGGGCGTTATTTTTGGTAATTTGTTTGATACATACAAGGAATACGTGTAATAACATTACAATTAGTAATTTATTTTAATACAAAAATGTATCACAAAACACGTGCTAATCAATCCGATTATGACACGATAGTCGACAGTCGAGGTAGATGCAAAGACTGGTTAGTTTATCTCTCGGACTCCGGTTCTCTGCGGAAGTCAAGATGCAACCAATCAGTGTTGAGGCAGTACTGTGGGGTGTGGCTGTTGGGAGGGGGCGTGGCAGTAACTTCAACATTTTGTGACTCTTGTGGTTCGCTGCAGCTGTGGCCATAACATCAACATTTTGTGACTCTTGTAGTTCCCTGCAGCTGTGGCCATAACATCAACATTTTGTGACTCTTGTGGTTCCCTGCAGCTGTGGCCATAACATCAACATTTTGTGACTCTTGTGGTTCGCTGCAGCTGTGGCCATAACTTCAACATTTTGTGACTCTTGTGGTTCGCTGCAGCTGTGGCCATAACTTCAACATTTTGTGACTCTTGTGGTTCGCTGCAGCTGTGGCCATAACTTCAACATTTTGTGACTCTTGTGGTTCGCTGCAGCTGTGGCCATAACTTCAACATTTTGTGACTCTTGTGGTTCGCTGCAGCTGTGGCCATAACTTCAACATTTTGGACTCTACGACCAAGAATGTGATGTTGGAAGTGACAAGCGGAAACCCTCGATTGAACTATTATAATAGTTGTCCATCTTTGTACATTCGCTTCTCATGGTCACATGACCTCTTGCTGCCAAGCTCTCCATCAAGTGTTTTCTTTTATTTTCCATCTTCTTTCTTTCAGCTCCCTGTGGAATATAGGTCTTCAACAAACACTTTCAGCGCCCTGTGGAGCATAGGTCTTCAATAAACACTTTCAACTCCCTGTGGAACATAGCTCTTCAACAAACACTTTCATCTCCCTGTGGAACATAGGTCTTCAACAAACACTTTCATCTCCCTGTGGAACATAGGTCTTCAACAAACACTTTCAGCGCCCTGTGGAGCATAGGTCTTCAATAAACACTTTCAACTCCCTGTGGAACATAGCTCTCCAATAAACACTTTCATCTCCCTGTGGAACATAGGTCTTCAACAAACACTTTCCAAGCCATTCTTTTCAGATCATCCCATGTCTTCCCCACCATCTCTGCCTCTGTCTCTCTTCTCCATGAATATTTTGGTCTTCCTCCTTGTTTTTGTTTCCCCTGGGGATTCCAAAAAAGGGCCTGTTGTGTAATACTCTCAGTTGGCTTCCGCAGTGTGTGTCCTATCCAGCGCCATCGTCTTCTCTGTATCTCTTTAGCCACTGGTATTTGACCGGTACATTTCCATAATTCTATGTTAGTGATTGTGCCCTGCCATTTCCATCCTTTTATTCTGCGCAAGCATCCATTAACGAGGATCTGTATCTTCATGACTATTATTTCTGTAACTCTCCATGCTTCACAGCAATACTGTTATTCTTACAGCACATTAAATGTTGATCCCCTGGAATTGTTAGATCTCTTTCTATTTTGAGTGTTGATTGTTTCGGGCAGATTCGTGACTGCCTATTTTCGACTAGTTTATTTCAGACTTAACTTCACTCATAGCAAGTTGTACACTCTCCTAGCACACAGAACAGGTGTACTCATTTATAGCTCGTACATGTGTTGAACACTTTCACATTATTTTTAGGGTTAAAAATAATCTTTCAGACATTCCAGTACACACTTTGCACCACCCACCTAAGACTGTATTGTAGTCAGTGGTGGACATGTTTAACCCCTTACTGAAATAGAAACCCGTTCCGTCTCGCTGGTACACATTTTGTAAGGGGTTAAGGCAAAGAAATGCAAATTAATGCATAAAAATGCGAAGCTGCAGTAAAGCTGAATGTGATGAAAAATTAAAAAATATAAAAAAAATGGTATTTTAGAAGCTTTACGTGATTAGTGACGACACAGATTAAACGACGTTTCGGCCCAATACGCCTTCAGCAGGAACAAACAAAATAAAAACACACATACGGATATGTAAGTAAAACTAATAACGAAACATCCAAAAGAAAAATAATCGAAATATGTTAAAGAAAATAAAAATGTCTATCCTGAGTCAGGCCGAGGTCAAAATGAAAAGGAAATGGTAACCTGAGTGTGGCTGTCGTGAATGTGCAGAAATGTGCGCAAATGCACACAGAACCAGAGGAGTTCACACAGGGGTCAGTGTGATAACCTGAGTATGACCCCTGACTATGTGGAGCATAGGTCTTCAACAAACACTTTCCGCGCCCTGTGGAGCATAGGTCTTCAATAAACACTTTCAACTCCGAATCTGCCAGAAACAATCAACTGACCCCTGTGTGAACTCCTCTGGTTCTGTGTGCATTTGTGCAAATTGCTGCACATTCACGACAGCCACACTCAGGTTATCATTTCCTTTTCATTTTGGCCTCGGCCTGACACACAGGATAGACATTTTTATTTTCTTTAACATATTTCGATTATTTTTCTTTTGGATGTTTCGTTATTAGTTTTACTTACATATCCGTATGTGTGTTTTTATTTTGTTTGTTCCTGCTGAAGGCGTATTGGGCCGAAACGTCATTTAATCTGTGTCGTCACTAATCACGTAAAGCTTCTAAAATACCATTTTTTTCTATTTTTTAATTTTTCTACACATTTTGTACCAAACTTTCAACTTAAAAGGCGAATCAATTCTATAACGATTAGGACGTCTTGTCTGTAATTTAACATTAATTGTTAATTATAAATTGACAGTTGTACGGATGTACATTTGTTCCTATTTTTTCTTCCCCAACGACATTTTTTGTCGTAAGGTTACTGTCCCTGAAAGAGTTATCTGCCGCTTGCTGTGACGTAAGCTTCTTGGCCTATCTAGCTGACATGACTTCGATCACAGCATCCCGTGTACTTTTGTTGTAGTTCGCCTGTTCATTAAATCACTCCTAACAAATTTCAAATCTCTTGATTGCGTCACTAGTCCATCCATAGTTCCATCAAGCCGTTTCTTCTCAACGTCAAACTGCACAGGGCCTGAATATGCCTCGTTATGCCTGTACTGGGCCAGCCTCTTAACCTCGGCAACTGATCACTGCTGTTGTTGCTTGTCTCAATGTCATTTTTAGCGTTTCTCTAGGTCGACCTTTTTTTCTTTTACCCTGTGGTTCCCATTTGAGGACCTACTTTGATATTCTTGTGTTGTCTCTTCTCATCACATGGTCAACACATGGCTATCTTCTCTTGTTGTCTCTTCTCATCACATGGTCAACATATAGCCACCTTCTCTTGTTGTCTCTTCTCATCACATGGTCAACATATAGCCACCTTCTCTTGTTGTCTCTTCTCATCACATGGTCAACATATGGCTACCTTCTCTTGTTGTCTCTTCTCATCACATGGTCAACATATGGCTACCTTCTCTTGTTGTCTCTTCTCATCACATGGTCAACACATGGCCACCTTCTCTTGTTGTCTCTTCTCATCACATGGTCAACATATAGCCACCTTCTTCTCTTGTTGTCTCTTCTCATCACATGGTCAACACATGGCCACCTTCTCTTGTTGTCTCTTCTCATCACATGGTCAACATATGGCCACCTTCTCTTGTTGTCTCTTCTCATCACATGGTCAACATATGGCCACCTTCTTCTCTTGTTGTCTCTTCTCATCACATGGTCAACACATGGCCACCTTCTCTTGTTGTCTCTTCTCATCACATGGTCAACATATAGCCACCTTCTTCTCTTGTTGTCTCTTCTCATCACATGGTCAACATATGGCTACCTTCTCTTGTTGTCTCTTCTCATCACATGGTCAACATATGGCTACCTTCTCTTGTTGTCTCTTCTCATCACATGGTCAACATATGGCTATCTTCTCTTGTTGTCTCTTCTCATCACATGGTCAACATATGGCCACCTTCTCTTGTTGTCTCTTCTCATCACATGGTCAACATATGGCCACCTTCTCTTGTTGTCTCTTCTCATCACATGGTCAACATATGGCCACCTTCTCTTGTTGTCTCTTCTCATCACATGGTCAACATATGGCCACCTTCTCTTGTTGTCTCTTCTCATCACATGGTCAACATATGGCCACCTTCTCTTGTTGTCTCTTCTCATCACATGGTCAACATATAGCCACCTTCTTCTCTTGTTGTCTCTTCTCATCACATGGTCAACATATGGCTACCTTCTTCTATTGTTGTCTCTTCTCATCACATGGTCAACATATAGCCACCTTCTTCTCTTGTTGTCTCTTCTCATCACATGGTCAACATATGGCCACCTTCTCTTGTTGTCTCTTCTTATCACATGGTCAACACATGGCCACCTTCTCTTGTTGTCTCTTCTCATCACATGGTCAACATATAGCCACCTTCTTCTCTTGTTGTCTCTTCTCATCACATGGTCAACATATAGCCACCTTCTTCTCTTGTTGTCTCTTCTCATCACATGGTCAACATATAGCCACCTTCTTCTCTTGTTGTCTCTTCTCATCACATTGTCAACATATGGCTACCTTCTTCTATTGTTGTCTCTTCTCATCACATGGTCAACATATGGCCACCTTATCTTGTTGTCTCTTCTCATCACATGGTCAACATATGGCTATCTTCTTCTCTTGATGTCTCTTCTCATCACATGGTCAACATATAGCCACCTTCTCTTGTTGTCTCTTCTCATCACATGGTCAACATATGGCTACCTTCTCTTGTTGTCTCTTCTCATCACATGGTCAACATATAGCCACCTTCTCTTGTTGTCTCTTCTCATCACATGGTCAACATATGGCTACCTTCTTCTATTGTTGTCTCTTCTCATCACATGGTCAACATATAGCCACCTTCTCTTGTTGTCTCTTCTCATCACATGGTCAACATATGGCTACCTTCTCTTGTTGTCTCTTCTCATCACATGGTCAACATATGGCCACCTTCTCTTGTTGTCTCTTCTCATCACATGGTCAACACATGGCCACCTTCTCTTGTTGTCTCTTCTCATCACATGGTCAACATATAGCCACCTTCTTCTCTTGTTTTTTCTTCTCATCACATGGTCAACATATAGCCACCTTCTCTTGTTGTCTCTTCTCATCACATGGTCAACATATGGCTACCTTCTCTTGTTGTCTCTTCTCATCACATGGTCAACATATGGCTACCTTCTCTTGTTGTCTCTTCTCATCACATGGTCAACATATGGCCACCTTCTCTTGTTGTCTCTTCTAATCACATGGTCAACATATAGCCACCTTCTCTTGTTGTCTCTTCTCATCACATGGTCAACATATAGCCACCTTCTCTTGTTGTCTCTTCTCATCACATGGTCAACATATGGCTACCTTCTCTTGTTGTCTCTTCTCATCACATGGTCAACATATGGCTACCTTCTCTTGTTGTCTCTTCTCATCACATGGTCAACATATGGCCACCTTCTCTTGTTGTCTCTTCTCATCACATGGTCAACATATGGCCACCTTCTTCTCTTGTTGTCTCTTCTCATCACATGGTCAACACATGGCCACCTTCTCTTGTTGTCTCTTCTCATCACATGGTCAACATATAGCCACCTTCTTCTCTTGTTGTCTCTTCTCATCACATGGTCAACATATGGCTACCTTCTCTTGTTGTCTCTTCTCATCACATGGTCAACATATGGCTACCTTCTCTTGTTGTCTCTTCTCATCACATGGTCAACATATGGCTATCTTCTCTTGTTGTCTCTTCTCATCACATGGTCAACATATGGCCACCTTCTCTTGTTGTCTCTTCTCATCACATGGTCAACATATGGCCACCTTCTCTTGTTGTCTCTTCTCATCACATGGTCAACATATGGCCACCTTCTCTTGTTGTCTCTTCTCATCACATGGTCAACATATGGCCACCTTCTCTTGTTGTCTCTTCTCATCACATGGTCAACATATGGCCACCTTCTCTTGTTGTCTCTTCTCATCACATGGTCAACATATAGCCACCTTCTTCTCTTGTTGTCTCTTCTCATCACATGGTCAACATATGGCTACCTTCTTCTATTGTTGTCTCTTCTCATCACATGGTCAACATATAGCCACCTTCTTCTCTTGTTGTCTCTTCTCATCACATGGTCAACATATGGCCACCTTCTCTTGTTGTCTCTTCTTATCACATGGTCAACACATGGCCACCTTCTCTTGTTGTCTCTTCTCATCACATGGTCAACATATAGCCACCTTCTTCTCTTGTTGTCTCTTCTCATCACATGGTCAACATATAGCCACCTTCTTCTCTTGTTGTCTCTTCTCATCACATGGTCAACATATAGCCACCTTCTTCTCTTGTTGTCTCTTCTCATCACATTGTCAACATATGGCTACCTTCTTCTATTGTTGTCTCTTCTCATCACATGGTCAACATATGGCCACCTTCTCTTGTTGTCTCTTCTCATCACATGGTCAACATATGGCTATCTTCTTCTCTTGATGTCTCTTCTCATCACATGGTCAACATATAGCCACCTTCTCTTGTTGTCTCTTCTCATCACATGGTCAACATATGGCTACCTTCTCTTGTTGTCTCTTCTCATCACATGGTCAACATATAGCCACCTTCTCTTGTTGTCTCTTCTCATCACATGGTCAACATATGGCTACCTTCTTCTATTGTTGTCTCTTCTCATCACATGGTCAACATATAGCCACCTTCTCTTGTTGTCTCTTCTCATCACATGGTCAACATATGGCTACCTTCTCTTGTTGTCTCTTCTCATCACATGGTCAACATATGGCCACCTTCTCTTGTTGTCTCTTCTCATCACATGGTCAACACATGGCCACCTTCTCTTGTTGTCTCTTCTCATCACATGGTCAACATATAGCCACCTTCTTCTCTTGTTTTTTCTTCTCATCACATGGTCAACATATAGCCACCTTCTCTTGTTGTCTCTTCTCATCACATGGTCAACATATGGCTACCTTCTCTTGTTGTCTCTTCTCATCACATGGTCAACATATGGCTACCTTCTCTTGTTGTCTCTTCTCATCACATGGTCAACATATGGCCACCTTCTCTTGTTGTCTCTTCTAATCACATGGTCAACATATAGCCACCTTCTCTTGTTGTCTCTTCTCATCACATGGTCAACATATAGCCACCTTCTCTTGTTGTCTCTTCTCATCACATGGTCAACATATGGCTACCTTCTCTTGTTGTCTCTTCTCATCACATGGTCAACATATGGCTACCTTCTCTTGTTGTCTCTTCTCATCACATGGTCAACATATGGCCACCTTCTCTTGTTGTCTCTTCTCATCACATGGTCAACATATGGCCATCTTCTTCTCTTGATTATAACTGATATTAGTTGATGTTCTCTCATTTCTCTTATTTCTGCCCTAGCTTTGAACTCATTCAACGGTATACCAAGTATTTTCCTCAGACATTTGTTCTCAAATGCATCTACTTTATTTTCTATTTCTTTATTTGTTTTCCAGCTCTTACAGGCATAAGGGTGAATAATACATTTGAGTTGAAAATCCCGAGCTTTATATTTGTGTTCAATAACTTTGATTACAATATTTTCTCAAGGTTGTGTCCTTTTGTTGTTTTAATTATAATTTCATTGTTTGTTTCCGCCATGATCTATTTCGTGACCTGTATCAAAGTTCACGGTCATGGTGTCAGGGAACGGTTGGCGACCAGGTCAGAACTGTCTTCATTAGGGGACTGCCTCCACTGGCTTGCCTTTTGGTTATGTCGGAAGTGACGTGTCATGAAGTAACAAAAACAAAACATGAGATTAACTTAGTTGACAAAGACATGGGATGTGATAAAACAAATCAATAGAACAAAGTTCTAGAACAAAGCATTATTCCAATACAAATATGTGACGATTATGGAAACAGAAAAACATGGAAACATCAATGACAGTTCATTGATTGGTTGTGACGTCACGGCTGGATGAAACAAATGTCTCCGCCCAGGTCAGTTGGTGTCAGTCTAGCACTCAGAGAGAGCCGTGCTCCAGTTCACACGGTTTGTACATCTGCCAAATATATAGTTTATAGAGAGAGAGACAATAACCAAACTGGTGTGTCCAAAGTTTCATGTGATATTGCTAGTCATCATTCCGATAACATCTCTCCTACAAGAAGGGACGCCCAATCAATCTGAGGTCAGGAACTCAAATAAATAAAATCATGAAATGCCGTTGCCTGAATTCTTCATTGACTTTGTGGTGTTCTTTTAGAATGAGTCTTGAAATGTCGCTGATGAGTGCAGCAACAGCATCCGAGTCTTCATCAATTATCTCAGTATTCTACACACAACTACTCATATCAAATATACATGAGGACGCTGAGAGTTTCATCTTCCAGTTTGATGTAACAACTCGTTAAAAATGATAACTCGGGTGAGAATGTCGTAGCGAGCGGAATGATGACTGGTGGTTTGTCAGGCACATAGATGTGAACTCAAATAAGAGAAACTGAAAACTCGCTAAGTTATTTGCCCACACTCAAAGTGTGAGTGGGTCACCAGTGAACGCATGGGATCACTGCAACCGCACTGCAATGGAAGACGTTAACAGCCGTCTACTCCAGCGGCTTGGCTTCTCACAGCTGTTCTGTCGCAGCGACGGCTCACTTACAGCTGCACTCCACTACCGCCATGTCCTGGTAGTTCTTTAGCACCGTGCGTCCCTTCTCGTCCCTGTACAGCATTGAGATCTGCGACATCTTTGACGGAACACAACACACCATAGGCACGGAGTTGGGATGTACTTTGTAGACGCGAGCCTGTAACATGGCATGGTTAGACGCCTTTGTAAAGTCCGGCAGTGGCGCCATGCAGTCGCCTTGACAATAGTAGGCGCTGTACCCCGGGGTGCTACAATCCAATCATCCCAACCAACATCGTTAAAGTTGACAAAAAGATCATGTCTTTTACAAATGTGCTTGTTTCCTTTCTTCTTCCTTCTCTTTTTATGCTTTTTCTTGCGATTTCTTTTCTTATTTTTGCTGTCTTTATCAGTGGCTTGACGACGATGTCTTTTTGTAATTTTAGACGTAAACGGCGTTGACGTGGTGGAGGTCGACGACCCGTCGCTAGCGTAGGCTACTAATAATGGGCGTTGTCGCCCCCACATGACGTCCGTGATGTCGTGAGACTGTCGCAGTATAACGTGTCTTTCTATTAACATGTCTCTTGTCTTGGCTACCAAGCGCACCTCCAGCCCGTGATTGTTGCTGGCTCCACGCTTCCATCTTAATACTGCTGGACGGATGTCAAAGCTATGCCAGGATGAGTTGCCGTGTGGCACGACTTGTGTGTCAATTAGCCTGGAGAAGACATCGCCGTCGGCAGAATCAGGTCGCATGATCTCGTGCACTTCCATTCGAAATGGCGTCTTCCTCCTCAAGGTTGCGATGTCCCCGGCCTTGACCTCCTCGGATGTTCGACTCTTATCCCAAGTTTCCGGTGAGTTGTCGACAAAGACTCGAAACTCGGCTCCGACTACTTTCTCGTTCTCTGGGATGGTCTCAACGTCAAAGTGAAGTCTGTAGCACGTCGGAGGCTGGCACGAGCTGCTCTCAATATCTGCAAATAAATTAGATGAGCTTTAGTGTAAAAAAAATCTCTAATATTACATCTACAACTTTGTGAAACAGCTAAACTCTGATGTTACAAAACTCTGATGTTACAAAACTCTGATGTTACAAACGTCATGAACTTGTCCAACCATCTTCTGCTGTAACCACAACTATGTAAACCGACAAGATCTGCAGGGATGGTTGTCATGATCAGTCTGTAGGTCCAAGTCAAGAGCTAATCAAGAGAGCAGAAATTATTCTTCATCTCATCAAAACCAATAAAGGAATGCGCATAGCTCTCCAATCTGGACTACGATACCACTCTCCTTTCTGGACTAAGATGCCACTCTCCACTTTAGATCGAGATGCCACACCTCTTTTTCCGGACTAATATGCCACTCTTCATTCTGAACCAACATGCCACTCTCCACTCTGAACAAAAATGCCACTATAAACCAATATGCCACTCTCCACTATGAATCAATATACCACTCTCCACTATGAACCAATATGCCACTCTCCACTATGAATCAATATACCACTCTCCACTATAAACCAATATACCACTCTCCACTATGAATCAATATACCACTCTCCACTATAAACCAATATACCACTCTCCACCATGAACCAATATACCACTCTCCATTGTGAGCAACATGCCACTCTCCACTACCATTTGTTGAAGTGACGGATGTACGAGTATGTCATCACACCTGATGGTCTCACTGGTTTTGTATTATTTCCAGCGTTAGGTGGTAGTCATCACGTGCCAACAGTCGGTCACCGGGATGCTCACGCTAACACAACCATCAAGATGCTCACGCTAACACAACCACAGGCAGACTCACGCTAACACAGCCACTGGCAGGCTCACGCAAACACAGCCACCAAGATGCTCACGCTAACCCAGCCACTGGCAGGCTCACGCAAACACAGCCACCAAGATGCTCACGCTAACCCAGCCACTGGCAGGCTCACGCAAACACAGCCACCAAGATGCTCACGCTAACACAAACACTGGCAGGCTCACGCAAACACCAGCCACCAAGATGCTCACGCTAACACAGCCACTGGCAGGCTCACGCAAACACAGCCACCAAGATGCTCACGCTAACACAGCCACCAAGATGCTCACGCTAACACAACCACCGTGATGCTCACGCTAACACAACCACAGGCAGGCTCACGCAAACACAACCACCAAGATGCTCACGTTAACACAACCACTGGCAGACTCACGCTAACACAGCCACTGGCAGGCTCACGCAAACACAGCCACCAAGATGCTCACGCTAACACATCCACCAAGATGCTCACGCTAACACAACCACCGTGATGCTCACGCTAACACAACCACAGGCAGACTCACGCTAACACAACCACTGGCAGGCTCACGCTAACACAGCCACCGTGATGCTCACGCTAACACAGCCACCAAGATGCTCACGCTAACACAACCACCGTGATGCTCACGCTAACACAGCCACCAAGATGCTCACGCTAACACAGCCACCGTGATGCTCACGCTTACACAGCCACCGTGATGCTCACGCTAACACAGCCACCAAGATGCTCACGCTAACACAACCACCGTGATGCTCACGCTAACACAACCACCGTGATGCTCACGCTAACACAGCCACCGTGATGCTCACGCTAACACAACCACCAAGATGCTCACGCTAACACAACCACCGCGATGCTCACGCTAACACAACCACACAACCATTGGCAGGCTCACGCTAACACAGCCACCGTGATGCTCACGCTAACACAGCCACCGTGATGCTCACGCTAACACAACCACCGTGATGCTCACGCTAACACAACCACCGTGATGCTCACGCTAACACAACCACCGTGATGCTCGCGCTAACACAGCCACCGTGATGCTCACGCTAACACAACCACCGTGATGCTCACGCTAACACAACCACCGTGATGCTCACGCTAACACAACCACCGTGATGCTCACGCTAACACAGCCACCGTGATGCTCACGCTAACACAACCACCGTGATGCTCACGCTAACACAACCCCCGTGATGCTCACGCTAACACAACCTTTGGTAGACTCACACTAACACAACCACTGGCAAGCTCACGCTAATACAGCCACCGTGATGCTCACGCTAACACAACCACCGTAATGTTCACGCTAACACAACCACCGTGATGCTCACGCTAACACAACCACCATGCTGCTCACGCTAACACAACCTTTGGTAGACTCACGTTAACACAACCACCGAGATGCTCACGAAACTAGTGCAACGCGTCAGATACTTGGGCACAATAATATCAGATGGGAGATGCATCACATAAATAAAAAAAAAAACAACAGAAAAGCTCAGGCCAAAATAGCATTTAAAAAAATGAAAATCGTCTTATACAAAAAGTTTGTGTCAATAGAAGTGAGAAAGAGAGTTCATCGGTGCTATATAGAACATTTTCTTACCTGTGGCAGCGAATCATGGACAGAAAACAAACAAATGAAAAAAGATTAGAGGCCACAGAGATGGGATTTCTCAGAAGAATGTTGAAAGTTCTTTGGACAGCTAAAAAGACCAATGAGGACATTCTCATAAAGGCCAACACAAAAAGGGAGCTCCTAAAAAACATCAGAAAGAAACATCAAAGAGAAATACCAGAAAGAAACATCAAAGAGAAACACCAGAAAGAAACATAAAAAAGAAATATCAGAAAGAATCAATCATTTTTCGAGCAAATCATGAGATGATAGTTGGAGCGGAGATAAATAAAAATAAATGAATATTATTATTGAGGGAAATTTGCTCGAAGGCGATAGATCAGCGAATTATTTCAGGATATCTTTCAGGGGCTATGTTTACAACACTCGGAACAAAATGCACAAACAATCAACAACAGCTTAAACAAAGAACGGTAGACAGCCCGAGGCAGGATCGAAACCGTAGCCCTCAACACTGCGCCTTGTCACGAGAAACAAACACTTGAGCACACGGCCAACGAAGCTACCTAAAAAAGTAGCTATCATTGGCGATGTCTTTCACGCATGTGTACACATGACTATAGCATAGGGTTACGATCACAGCTGGGAATAAATTGCATTTTCATATTAAGACAATTATCTTCCGGATAGGGTAGGGCTGAATACTTGCGTGCAGATATTTGGAACACCTGGGTACAACTGGCAAAATAGAGGGAAAGAGAGATCGCGGACAAGAAAGAGAGAAGATACTAGATAGTTTGGTGTCATGGCATGGGAAATAGTCAACAACAGGACTGATCAGTTGCACTGCAGATAGACAATTGTGGAAGGCAGGGAACCTCGGGGGGTCACCGCCCTGATGTCGCTCCTCCTGATGGCCAACAACAAACTTATTACAATCTGCCACAGCCATCCATAGATTTAATTAGGCCTGCGGGATAAAAGGGAATTCAAGGGAAAGCACCAACTAGCGTGACGTTCTCAGATATGACGTCAGCCGTATAAATCTCCTATATTTGATGACGTTACGCTAGATGGTGGGTATTCCATTTTTATTTTCTGACCGTGAGCTTTAGTAAATCTACAGTTGGCTGTGGTCTGGCCCACACGATTGTCCATGTTCTAGGTCAGACTGACCGTAGTGTGCCACTCCTAAGTCCACGGTTTTTCCTCTTTCTCTCTCCGGATCTCGTCTGTACAGATAATGTGCGCAGCTACATCATCGCCCTGCTACCATTATATTTAGTTCCAGGCTGTGTTAACGTTGAGATCTGTCTATTGTTCTGTGTGTCCTCACTTGTAGCTGGTCTGAGCGTTATCTCGAGCGTCTCATGAGTTTCCCCCTCGCCTTGGACTCTCGTTGTTTTCTTCATTTCTATTGGCTGTGACTAACGGTTGCTTACATACTCTCTTACACCTTCTCTTACACTGTTACAATTCTCTTACACTTTTACAGTTCTCTTACACTGTTAAACTTTTTCCAACACTTGTACAATTCTCTTACACTGTTACACATTCTCTTACACTGTTACAATTCTCTTACACTGCTACACATTCTCTTATACTGTTACACATTCTCTTACAATGTTACACATTCTCTTAAATTGTCACAATTCTCTTACACTGTTACACATTCTCTTACATTGTTACAATTATCTTACACTGTTACACATTCTCTTATACTGTTACACATTCTCTCACACTGTTACACATTCTCTTACACTGTTACAATTCTCTTACACTGCTACACATTCTCTTACTCGGTTAAACATTCTCTTACAATGTTACACATTCTCTTAAACTGTCACAATTCTCTTACACTGTTACACATTCTCTTACACTGTTACAATTCTCTTACACTGCTACACATTCTCTTACTCGGTTAAACATTCTCTTACAATGTTACACATTCTCTTAAACTGTCACAATTCTCTTACACTGTTACACATTCTCTTACACTGTTACAATTCTCTTACACTGCTACACATTCTCTTATACTGTTACACATTCTCTTACAATGTTACACATTCTCTTAAATTGTCACAATTCTCTTACACTGTTACACATTCTCTTACATTGTTACAATTATCTTACACTGTTACACATTCTCTTATACTGTTACACATTCTCTCACACTGTTACACATTCTCTTACACTGTTACAATTCTCTTACACTGCTACACATTCTCTTACTCGGTTAAACATTCTCTTACAATGTTACACATTCTCTTAAACTGTCACAATTCTCTTACACTGTTACATATTCTCTTACATTGTTGCAATTCTCTTACACTGTTACACATTCTCCTATAATGTTACACATTCTCTCATACTGTTACACATTCTCCTACACTGTTACACACTAATATCGTCACGTATGAAATTACAAGTCTACTATCATCTCTACGTGGTGACAGTCTAAAATCATCTCTATGTGGTGACAGTCTAATATCATCTCTATGTGGAAGCAGTCTAATATCATCTCTATGTGGTAACATTCTACTAGCAACTCTATGTGGTGACATTCTACTATCGTCTCTATGTGGTGACATTCTACTATCGTCTCTATGTGGTGACAGTCTAATATCGTCTCTATGTGGTGACATTCTACAATCATCTCTATGTGGTGACATTCAACAATCATCTCTATGTGGTGAAAATCTAAAATCATCTCTATGTGGTGACATTCTACTATCGTCTCTATGTGGTGACATTCTACTATCGTCTCTATGTGGTGACATTCTACTATCATCTCTAAGTGGAGACAGTCTAATATGGTCTCTATGTGGTGACATTCTACAATCATCTCTATGTGGTGACATTCAACAATCATCTCTATGTGGTGAAAATCTCAAATCATCTCTATGTGGTGACATTCTACTATCGTCTCTATGTGGTGACATTCTACTATCATCTCTATGTGGTGAAAATCTAAAATCATCTCTATGTGGTGACATTCTACTATCGTCTCTATGTGGTGACATTCTACTATCGTCTCTATGTGGTGACAGTCTAATATCGTCTCTATGTGGTGACATTCTACAATCATCTCTATGTGGTGACATTCAACAATCATCTCTATGTGGTGAAAATCTAAAATCACCTCTATGTGGTGACATTCTAATATCATCTCTATGTGGTTACATTCTACTATCGTATCTATGTGGTGACATTCTACTATCATCTCTATGTGGAGGCAGTCTAATATCATCTATATGTGGTAACATTCTACTATCATCTCTATGTGGTGACATTCTACTATCATCTCTGTGTGATGACATTCAACAATCATCTCTGTGTGGTGACATTCTAATATTATCTCTATGTGGTGACATTCTACTATCGTCTCTATGTGGTGACAGTCTAATATCGTCTCTATGTGGTGACATTCTAATATTATCTCTATGTGGTGACAGTCTAATATCGTCTCTATGTGGTGACATTCTAATATTATCTCTATGTGGTGACATTCAACAATCATCTTTGTGTGGTGACAATTCTAATATTATCTCTATGTGGTGACATTCTAATATTATCTCTATGTGGTGACAGTCTAATATCGTCTCTATGTGGTGACATTCTAATATTATCTCTATGTGGTGACATTCAACAATCATCTCTGTGTGGTGACAGTCTAATATTATCTCTATGTGGTGACATTCAACAATCATCTTTGTGTGGTGACAATTCTAATATTATCTCTATGTGGTGACATTCAACAATCATCTTTGTGTGGTGACAATTCTAATATTATCTCTATGTGGTGACATTATAATATTATCTCTATGTGGTGACATTCAACAATCATCTCTGTGTGGTGACAGTCTAATATTATCTCTATGTGGTGACATTCTAATATTATCTCTGTGTGGTGACATTCAACAATCATCTCTGTGTGGTGACAGTCTAATATTATCTCTATGTGGTGACATTCAAAAATCATCTCTGTGTGGTGACATTCTAATATTATCTCTATGTGGTGACATTCTACTATCGTCTCTATATGGTGACAGTCTAATATCGTCTCTATGTGGTGACATTCTAATATTATCTCTATGTGGTGACATTCTACTATCGTCTCTATATGGTGACAGTCTAATATCGTCTCCATGTGGTGACATTCTACAATCATCTCTATGTGGTGAAAATCTAAAATCATCTCTATGTGGTGACATTCTAATATTATCTCTATCTGATGACATTCTACTATCGTCTCTATGTGGTGACAGTTTAATATCGTCTCTATGTGGTGACATTCTACAATCATCTGTATGTGGTGACATTCAACAATCATCTCTATGTGGTGAAAATCTAAAATCATCTCTATGTGGTGACATTCTAATATCATCTCTATGTGGTGAAATTCTACTATCATCTCTGTGTGGTGACATTCAACAATCATCTCTATGTGGTGAAAATCTAAAATCATCTCTATGTGGTGACATTCTAATATCATCTCTATGTGGTGACATTCTACTATCGTCTCTTTGTGGTGACAGTCTAATATCGTCTCTATGTGGTGACATTCTACTATCATCTCTATGTGGTGACATTCTACTATCATGTCTATGTGGTGACAGTCTAGTATCATCTCTATGTGGTGACACTCTAATATCATCTCTATGTGGTGACATTCTACTATCGTCTCTTTGTGGTGACAGTCTAATATCGTCTCTTTGTGGTGACAGTCTAGCATCATCTCTATGTGGTGACATTCTACTATCATGTCTATGTGGTGACAGTCTAGTATCATCTCTATGTGGTGACACTCTAATATCATCTCTATGTGGTGACAGTCTAATATCATCTCTATGTGGTGACAGTCTACCATCATCTCTATGTAGTGACATTCAATATCATCTCTATGTAGTGACATTCTACTATCATGTCTATGTGGTGACAGTCTAGTATCATCTCTATGTGGTGACAGTCAAGTATCATCTCTATGTGGTGACAGTCTAATATCATCTCTATGTGGTGACAGTCTAATATCATCTCTGTGTGGTGACACTCTAATATCATCTCTGTGTGGTGACACTCTAATATCAACTCAATGTGGTGACATTCTACTATCAATTCAATGTGGTGACATTCTACTATCATCTCTATGTGGTGACAGTCTACTATCATCTCTATGTGGTGACAGTCTAATATCATTTCTGTGTGGTGACACTCTAATATCATCTCTGTGTGGTGACATTCTACTATCAACTCAATGTGGTGACATTCTACTATCAACTCAATGTGGTGACATTCTACTATCACTTCTATGTGGTGACAGTCTACTATCATCTATATGTGGTGACATTCTACCATCATCTCTATGTTTCCGTACAACTCTCTCTCCCTCTCACACCCACACACACGAATCATTTTAAAAGTCAGATTTACATTTCGACTTGTCTACTCAGATTTACATAGCTACTCTTCTACGTACAGAACTATATTAAGCACATAAACATATGGTATAAATTCATAATGATTTAGGTCTACTTTCCTGACATCAATTCTAGTTCAACATATTAAATATTCACAAGCACATAAACAATATAACAAAGATAGGCTACCTACCGACATCACCAAGTAAAGATTTACATCTCCCATACAAAGAAATCGCGTATATTAAAATTCAAAAGACATAAATATATGAGAGGGAAAAAACTCTTAAAATAACTGTTGATTTACCATATACTTCACATAAACACCGTTAACCAAGGTCAGTACACAAAGTACTTCACAACAGCTATAGCTGCCTTCAGTTCACAGCCGAGGCTTCAATATTTTGGCTGAAAATCTACAGCCATTATAAATATGTACTTTTGGCTTTGTAATAGTTGATGTGTTGATATAATACGTTAGATGGGACAAACACACATTAAATGGGGCAGAGACACGTTAGATGGGACAGAGGCACGTTAGATGGGACATAGACACGTTAGATGGGACAGAGGCACGTTAGATGGGACAGAGACACGTTAAATGGGACAGAGACACGTTAGATGGGACAGAGGCACGTTAGATGGGACATAGACACGTTAGATGGGACATAGACACGTTAGATGGGACAGAGGCACGTTAGATGGGACAGAGACACGTTAAATGGGACAGAGACACGTTAGATGGGACATAGACACGTTAGATGGGACAGAGGCACGTTAGATGGGACAGAGACACGTTAAATGGGACAGAGACACGTTAGATGGGACAGAGACACGTTAGATGGGACAGAGACACGTTAAATGGGACAGAGACACGTTAGATGGGACAGAGACACGTTAGATGGGACATAGACACGTTAGATGGGACATAGACACGTTAGATGGGACAGAGGCACGTTAGATGGGACAGAGACACGTTAAATGGGACAGAGACACGTTAGATGGGACATAGACACGTTAGATGGGACAGAGGCACGTTAGATGGGACAGAGACACGTTAAATGGGACAGAGACACGTTAGATGGGACAGAGACACGTTATATGGGACATAGACACGTTAGATGGGACATAGACACGTTAGATGAGACAGAGACACGTTAGATGGGACAGAGACACGTTAGATGGGACATAGACACGTTAGATGGGACATAGACACGTTAGATGAGACAGAGACACGTTAGATGGGACAGAGACACGTTAGATGGGACAGTGACACCTTAAATGGGACAAAGACACGTTAAATGAGACAGAGACATGTTAGATGGGGCAGAGACACGTTAGATGGGACAGAGACATGTTAGATGGGACAGAGACATGTTAGATGGGACAGAGGTACGTTAAATGGGACAGATACGTGACGCTAAAAGCGATGAGCAACTAATAGATGACTACTTGCATCAGTGAACCAAAACTAGTTAAGATCCTACTTCAACGTCCAGGTGTAACTCTGAGAAATGTCAGTCTGGCCCAAGGGAGGAGGGATGGAAGTAGGAAGGTAGAGAAAAGTGTCATGCCCAAATCGGATGTACCGTGCCCTAAAAACACAGATACCAGAACTTAATGGAAGCCACAGCGCAACATGTCCATTGAATGTTCTTTTATTGGAGGGGGGAGGGGGGGGAAACAATACAGAGGGACAATCATCGAGGTAACTTCTTCTTCCCTTCCTCATTTGCCTTCCAGCGTCGAGGGGAGATTTAATTTGCGGTCTTTTGCTTTTCTGTTCTCCTCTGCTGCTGTTATGTTTCCTAGTGCTTCTAATATTCCATCGATCAATCCGCTACGTGGTCGACCCTTGGGTCTGGTGTTCTCGCAACGTTTAATGAGGGCTCATTGTGTTGTGTTTTAACCTTTCTGGATTGTCACGTGGTCGAACAATTTTATTTGTTGTTTCTTTATACATTGTATGCCGGAGATTGTTCCTAGCTTTTTTCTCAGTTCTTCATTTCTGATCTTATCTCTCAGACTGTTTCCTGTCATTCGTCTAACACATTTCATCTCTGCAGTGGTTATTTTTCTTATTGTTCTTGCATCTAGGGTCCAGGTCTGGCATTGGTAGCACAACGTTGGGATGAAGATTGTATTGTAGAGTGCCCGTTTTGCCCATCGAGTTATTTCCTTGTTGGACAATAGTGGTGATAACTGTCCAGTGATTTGGTAACACTGACTGGTATTAAGAATCTTCTGATATCTTCTCTGTGTTTCTCCTCATAATCGGATTTCAGTTTGTCAACATGGGCAGTGCGAAGGGGAAGAAACGAATCGAAACAAGACCCCTATGTCAAGGACGAACAAGACCCCTATGTCAGGACGAACAAGACCCCTATGTCAGGACGAACAAGACCCCTATGTCAGGACGAACAAGACCCCTATGTCAGGACGAACAAGACCCCTATGTCAGGACGAACAAGACCCCTATGTCAGGACGAACTATAACTGTCGTTGATAGAGTGTCTGAACGAAACGTTGAACAAGCAGAGAACTCAACAGCTACCGTAGAGAGGGGTATTCAACGGCCTATACACAGGCGATTACACGGCAAGTTTGAAGATAGGGTCGTATATATTTCTACAGGGCAATAACTTGAAGTTGGTAAGAGCTAGCGATAAACACAACTCTACAGGTAATTGTGTCTCAAGTGCGCAGTCACTTCTTCAAGTGCCGCTAGATAACAGTTGCAGCACAGAATGCACCCTGGTCACACTTTTATATCGTGTGTTCCGATCATCTAACACAATCTACACATCGAAACTATCTCTCTCATCATATCTACACATCGAAACTATCTCTCTCTCATCATATCTACACTTCTAAACTATCTCTCTCACATCATATCTACACATCGAAACTATCTCTCTCTCATCATATCTACACTTCTAAACTATCTCTCTCACATCATATCTACACATCGAAACTATCTCTCTCATCATATCTACACATCGAAACTATCTCTCTCTCATCATATCTACACTTCTAAACTATCTCTCTCTCATCATATCTACACATCGAAACTATATATCTCTCTCATCATATCTACACATCGAAACTATCTCTCTCATCATATCTACACATCGAAACTATCTCTCTCATCATATCTACACATCTAAACTATCTCTCTCTCATCATATCTACACTTCTAAACTATCTCTCTCATCATATCTACACATCTAAACTATCTCTCTCATCATATCTACACATCTAAACTATCTCTCTCACATCATATCTACACATCTAAACTATCTCTCTCATCATATCTACACATCTAAACTATCTCTCTCACATCATATCTACACATCTAAACTATCTCTCACATCATTACACATCTAAACTATCTCTCTCACATCATATCTACACTTCTAAACTATCTCTCTCATCATATCTACACATCTAAACTATCTCTCTCACATCATATCTACACATCTAAACTATCTCTCACATCATATCTACACATCTAAACTATCTCTCTCACATCATATCTACACTTCTAAACTATCTCTCTCTCATCATATCTACACTTCTAAACTATCTCTCTCACATCACATCTACACATCTAAACTATCTCTCACATCATATCTACAAATCTAAACTATCTCTCTCTCATCATATCTACACTTCTAAACTATCTCTCTCACATCATATCTACACATCTAAACTATCTCTCTCACATCATATCTACACATCTAAACTATCTCTCTCACATCATATCTACACATCTAAACTATCTCTCTCATCATATCTACACATCTAAACTATCTCTCTCACATCATATCTACACATCTAAACTATCTCTCACATCATATCTACACATCTAAACTATCTCTCACATCATATCTACATATCTAAACTATCTCTCTCATCATATCTACACATCTAAACTATCTCTCTCATCATATCTACACTTCCAAACTATCTCTCTCACATCATATCTACACATATAAACTATCTCTCTCATCATATCTACACATCTAAACTATCTCTCTCACATCATATCTACACATCTAAACTATCTCTCTCACATCATATCTACACATCTAAACTATCTCTCTCACATCATATCTACACATCTAAACTATCTCTCTCACATCATATCTACACATCTAAACTATCTCTCTCATCATATCTACACATCTAAACTATCTCTCTCACATCATATCTACACATCTAAACTGTCTCTCACATCATATCTACACATCTAAACTATCTCTCTCACATCATATCTACACATCTAAACTATCTCTCTCACATCATATCTACACATCTAAACTATCTCTCACATCATATACCTGCACATCTAAACTATCTCTCTCATCATATCTACACTTCTAAACTATCTCTCTCATCATATCTACACTTGTAAACTATCTCTCTCACATCATAACTACACATCTAAACTATCTCTCTCATCATATCTACACATCTAAACTATCTCTCTCATCATATCTACACATCTAAACTCTCTCTCTCATCATATCTACACATCTAAACTATATCTCTCATTATATCTACACATCTAAACTATCTCTCTCATCATATCTACACTTCTAAACTATCTCTCACATCATATCTACACATCTAAACTATCTCTCTCATCATATCTACACATCTAAACTATCTCTCTCATCATATCTACACATCTAAACTATCTCTCTCATCATATCTACACATCTAAACTATCTCTCTCATCATATCTACACATCTAAACTATATATCTCTCTCATCATATCTACACATCTAAACTATATATCTCTCTCATCATATCTACACATCTAAACTATATATCTCTCTCATCATATCTACACATCTAAACTATATATCTCTCTCATCATATCTACACATCTAAACTATCTCTCTCATCATATCTACACATCTAAACTATCTCTCTCATCATATCTACACATCTAAACTATATATCTCTCTCATCATATCTACACATCTAAACTATATATCTCTCTCATCATATCTACACATCTAAACTATATATCTCTCTCATATCTATCATATCTACACATCTAAACTATATATCTACTCTCATATCTCTCATCATATCTACACATCTAAACTATATATCTACACATCTAAATCTATCATATCTACACATCTAAACTATCTCTCTCATCATATCTACACATCTAAACTATATTTATCTCTCATCTATCTACAACATCTAACCTATCTCTCTCATATTTACATATCTATATTTACAACACAAGTTTGTCTAACATATTTACTCTTTGTCTCCTTCTCTGATATTTACAACACAAGTCTTGTCTTTATCTCCTAACTCTCTCTCTCTCTCTCTGATATTTACAACACAAGCTTGTCTTTATCTCCTAATCTCTTTCTCTTTCTGATATTTACAACACAAGCTTGTCTTTATCTCCTAATCTCTTTCTCTTTCTGATATTTACAACACAAGCTTGTCTTTATCTCCTAATCTCTTTCTCTTTCTGATATTTACAACACAAGCTTGTCTTTATCTCCTAACTTCTCTCTTCCTCTGATATTTACAACACAAGCTTGTCTTTATCTCCTAACTTCTCTCTTCCTCTGATATTTACAACACAAGCTTGTCTTTATCTCCTAACTTCTCTCTTCCTCTGATATTTACAACACAAGCGTGTCTTTATCTCCTAACTTCTCTCTTCCTCTGATATTTACAACACAAGCTTGTCTTTGTCTCATAATCCCACCCGCTCTCTCTCTCTCTGATATTTTCTTAAGAAGCTTGTTTTCGTTTTCTCTCTCTCTCTCTCTCTCTCTCTCTCTGATATTTCCTACACAATCTATGCCAGCCGTTGCAATTGTCACTCACAGAGCCACACACCACCTTACCTGTATGTACAAAACTTCTCACGGTGTTGGCTGCAAGTGGACCATTCCCTTTCATCTGAAGATGTCTGCGACCGTCGTTATAAACGTCCACTTGAGAGTGATACAAGTTCAACATATACTCCGGCACTGTGTAACCTTCATCAATTTGGGGTATTTTGTTTAGTCCCATAACTTTGAGAATTTCCTTTTCTAGTCGTCTCTTGACATCTGTTTTTAATTTCATTGGTTTCCTTGCAATAGTCAGACTATTTGTTGGTTGGTTGGACTGTGTAGCATGGTCAACTGCTGGGAGGGGCGATGTCGTTTGCATGACCACTGAGGATGGGGCGATTTGTGGTGCTAAATCGGGAGGCGGAGCTTCGTTTTGTGATTGACTGCGTGAAAGTGTGTTTGATTGGCTATCGGTAGTTTGCAGTAGAGATTCGGGTGATTTGCTGTATCCTGATTGGTCGTTGCTGACTAGCAAGTCGTTTGATTGGTTCTCACTAGGATTATTTGTGACTTGATGTGGTGGGGTGGTTTCAGGAGCTATAGATGATATCCGAAAAGAAAAAGCGACTGTTTCGGGCGATTGTCCTAATGAAGTTGATTGTGGTAACGAGTAAGGTGGAGTTAATATCGACGATGAACTGGGTAATGAGGAAGAAGATGATGATGGAATCGAAGGTGTGTTGACGTTAGCGAAGGTAAGCCTCAGCAGCAGCAGTAAAATCAGCAGGGTCACGTGACAGCAGCAGCAGCAAGACGCCGCAATCATGCTTGACTGGACACCTGATGACAAAGACAAAGATCTATGATTAGTTAGAACAATGTCTAATGTTCTATCAATGTTCTACAATTACTTCAATTATTTCGGTACGTCAATGTGGCACATGTTTCAATCAATTAGGCATGATAAAATGATAGAGATATCTTTCTCATCACCTTTTCACCATCTACACATCTAAACTATCTCTCACATAATCTCTACACCACATACAGATCTAAACTATATCTCTCATCATATCCAAACATCTAAACTATATCTCTCATCATATCCAAACATCTAAACTATATCTCTCATCATATCCACACATCCAAACTATATTTCTCATCATATCCACACATCTAAACTATCTCTCACATCACCTCTACAACACCTACACATCTAAACTATATCTCTCATCATATCCACACATCTAAACTATCTCTCACATCACCTCTACAACACCTACACATCTAAACTATATCTCTCATCATATCCACACATCTAAACTATCTCTCACATCACCTCTACAACACCTACACATCTAAACTATATCTACGACCTTCTGACCTCTGACCCGCCCCAACCACACCTTCCTAGTTTCCGAGCAATCTTCTGTAGATGAAGTTATCTCTCAGTCGTGCCACGCCACCGCATTCTTTCTTCTTCTTAATCCTCTGAACTTCGGTCGCAGCGTAGAGCACTCACAAGAGATCACCCATCATAGAGCACTCGCAAGAGATCACCCATCATAGGGCACTCACATGAGATCACCCATCATAGGACACTCACAAGAGATCTCTACCCATCATAGGGCACTCGCAAGAGATCACCCATCATAGGGCACTCACAAGAGATCTCTACCCATCATAGGACACTCACAAGAGATCTCTACCCATCATAGGACACTCACAAGAGATCTCTACCCATCATATGACACTCACAAGAGATCTCTACCCATCATAGAACACTCACAAGAGATCTCTACCCATCATAGGGCACTCGCAAGAGATCTCTACCCATCATAGGTCACTCGCAAGAGATCTCCGCCTAATCAGGTCTGGAACAAGCAAGGACAGCTCTCGCCAAGACCTGCCAACCTCTATCATTTCATCATGTACGGTTTGTCGCCACGTCCTCAATGGTCTACCTCTATCATTTCATCATGTATGGTTTGTCGCCATGTCCCCAAATGTCTGCCTCTATTATTTCATGCATGGTCAGCCTCTATCATTTCATCATGTATGGTCTGCCTCTCCTTCCTTTACCAGGTGGTGTCCATGTTAATGCTAGTTCCGGATGCCTGGTTAGTTCCTTTCGTAGAACATGACCCAACCATTTCCAACGTCTTCTTTTCACTACTTGACTGATGTTGTTAACGCCTGATCTTCTTTTCACTACTTGACTGATGTTGTTAACGCCTGATCTTCTTTTCACTACTTGACTGATGTTGTTAACGCCTGATCTTCTTTTCACTACTTGACTGATGTTGTTAACGCCTGATCTTCTTTTCACTACTTGACTGATGTTGTTAACGCCTGATCTTCTTTTCACTGCTTGACTGATGTTGTTAACGCCTGATCTTCTTTTCACTACTTGACTGATGTTGTTAACGCCTGATCTTCTTTTCACTGCTTGACTGATGTTGTTAACGCCTGATCTTCTTTTCACTACTTGACTGATGTTGTTAACGCCTGATCTTCTTTTCACTACTTGACTGATGTTGTTAACGCCTGATCTTCTTTTCACTACTTGACTGATGTTGTTAACGCCTGATCTTCTTTTCACTACTTCACTGATGTTGTTAACGCCTGATCTTCTTTTCACTACTTGACTGATGTTGTTAACGCCTGACCTTCTTTTCACTACTTGACTGATGTTGTTAACGCCTGATCTTCTTTTCACTACTTGACTGATGTTGTTAACGCCTGATCTTCTTTTCACTACTTGACTGATGTTGTTAACGCCTGACCTTCTTTTCACTACTTGACTGATGTTGTTAACGCCTGATCTTCTTTTCACTACTTGACTGATGTTGTTAACGCCTGATCTTCTTTTCACTACTTGACTGATGTTGTTAACGCCTGATCTTCTTTTCACTACTTGACTGATGTTGTTAACAGATGGAGACTGGTTGAACGCCAAATGTTATTAAACGTGACCACATAGCCTCGTATATTGTTCACTAAATGCTAACAAGATAGCAACAGCTAGCAGCTGATATTCGCAGCTAAACTTTCACAACAAACTGCTTGCACATCTGCTTTTGATATTCTCGTCCTCTAATGATTTCCCGGGCGTTATCTTTTGCCTTTCTTAACGTGGCCGTTGTTTACGAAAACAAATTGTTTATCTTTTGTGGAGATACAATTAAAGAGGTAGAAATATCAAAGAAATATATGGAAGGAAAGCGGACCCAGCATTGTAGACATCGGGCAGATTTGGAATAACGGGTAGAAAATGTGTCATTTCACACAGAGACTATATCCTATGTAATAAATCATTGTCGGTTAATGTTAGAAAACATGTCCTAATATGCTACATCGAACCTATTCTACTATATGGAGGCGAGTCATGGACGATAAGCAAGACAGCACAAAGAATGTTAGAGGCAGCTCAGATGTGGTTTATCAGAAGAATGCTACGAACTCAATGGATAGCAACAATTACAAATGAAGAATGTGTAAAACAAGTTGGATGGATAGCAACAATTACAAATGAAGAATGTGTAAAACAAGTTGGATGGATAGCAACAATTACAAATGAAGAATGTGTAAAACGAGTTGGATAGATAGCAACAATTACAAATGAAGAATGTGTAAAACGAGTTGGATGGATAGCAACAATTACAAATGAAGAATGTGTAAAACGAATTGGATGGATAGCAACAATTACAAATGAAGAATGTGTAAAACGAGTTGGATGGACAGCAACAATTACAAAGGAAGAATGTGTAAAATGAGTTGGACGGATAGCAACAATTACAAATGAAGAATGTGTAAAATGAGTTGGACGGATAGCAACAATTACAAATGAAGAATGTGTAAAATGAGTTGGATGGATAGCAACAATTACAAATGAAGAATGTGTAAAATGAGTTGGATGGATAGCAACAATTACAAATGAAGAATGTGTAAAATGAGTTGGATGGATAGCAACAATTACAAATGAAGAATGTGTAAAACGAGTTGGATGGATAGCAACAATTACAAATGAAGAATGTGTAAAATGAGTTGGATGGATAGCAACAATTACAAATGAAGAATGTGTAAAATGAGTTGGATGGATAGCAACAATTACAAATGAAGAATGTGTAAAACGAGTTGGAGAAATTAAAAAAAATATTAAAATAATAAGGAAGAGACAATGTACATTTATTGGGCATGTGATGCATAAAGAAGGCATTGAGAATACTATAACAACAGGCAGAATGAATGGAAAGAGGAGAAGAGGAAAACAAAGAAAAAAATATTGAACAGCTTATCTAAATGGCGTAATAAAAGATCACCAACTGAAATTATGACACGTATGAAGGACCAAGAGATGTGGAAAGAGGTGATCGCCTACTTCGACCGGTATGACACCTGATAATGATGATGATGACTATTTACATAATTGCTCGGTTCTCCTTCTCTCGTACAACCCTAAACGACAATGGTTTCTCTGTTGATCAATGTTGAAACTATTATCTGTTTGTTGATCAATGTTGAAACTATTATCTGTTTGTTGATCAATGTTGAAATTATTATCTGTTTGTTGATCAATGTTGAAACTATTATCTGTTTGTTGATCAATGTTGAAACTATTATCTGTTTGTTGATCAATGTTGAAATTATTATCTGTTTGTTGATCAATGTTGAAACTATTATCTGTTTGTTGATCAATGTTGAAATTATTATCTGTTTGTTGATCAATGTTGAAACTATTATCTGTTTGTTGATCAATGTTGAAATTATTATCTGTTTGTTGATCAATGTTGAAACTATTATCTGTTTGTTGATCAATGTTGAAACTATTGTCTGTTTGTTGATCAATGTTGAAACTATTGTCTGTTTATTGATCAATGTTGAAACTATTGTCTGTTTATTGATCAATGTTGAAACTATTATCTGTTTATTGATCAATGTTGAAACTATTGTCTGTTTATTGATCAATGTTGAAACTATTGTCTGTTTATTGATCAATGTTGAAACTCTTGTCTGTTTATTGATCAATGTTGAAACTATTGTCTGTTTGTTGATCAATGTTGAAACTATTAACTTTTATTGATCAATGTTGAAACTATTGTCTATTTATTGATCAATGTTGAAACTATTGTCTGTTTGTTGATCAATGTTGAAACTATTATCTGTTTGTTGATCAATGTTGAAACTATTATCTGTTTGTTGATCAATGTTGAAACTATTGTCTGTTTGTTGATGAATGTTGAAACTATTATCTGTTTGTTGATCAATGTTGAAACTATTATCTGTTTGTTGATCAATGTTGAAACTATTATCTGTTTGTTTATCAATGTTGAAACTATTATCTGTTTGTTGATCAATGTTGAAACTATTATATGTTTGTTGATCAATGTTGAAACTATTATCTGTTTATTGATCAATGTTGAAACTATTGTCTGTTTATTGATCAATGTTGAAACTATTGTCTGTTTATTGATCAATGTTGAAACTATTGTCTGTTTGTTGATCAATGTTGAAACTATTATCTGTTTGTTGATCAATGTTGAAACTATTGTCTGTTTGTTGATCAATGTTGAAACTATTGTCTGTTTGTTGATCAATGTTGAAACTATTATCTGTTTGTTGATCAATGTTGAAACTATTATCTGTTTGTTCATCAATGTTGAAACTATTATCTGTTTGTTGATCAATGTTGAAACTATTATCTTTTGTTGATCAATGTTGAAACTATTATCTTTTGTTGATCAATGTTGAAACTATTATCTGTTTGTTCATCAATGTTGAAACTATTATCTGTTTGTTCATCAATGTTGAAACTATTATCTGTTTGTTCATCAATGTTGAAACTATTATCTGTTTGTTCATCAATGTTGAAACTATTATCTTTTGTTCATCAATGTTGAAACTATTATCTTTTGTTGATCAATGTTGAAACTATTATCTGTTTGTTCATCAATGTTGAAACTATTATCTGTTTGTTGATCAATGTTGAAACTATTATCTGTTTGTTCATCAATGTTGAAACTATTATCTTTTGTTGATCAATGTTGAAACTATTATCTTTTGTTGATCAATGTTGAAACTATTATCTGTTTGTTCATCAATGTTGAAACTATTATCTGTTTGTTCATCAATGTTGAAACTATTATCTGTTTGTTCATCAATGTTGAAACTATTATCTTTTGTTGATCAATGTTGAAACTATTATCTTTTGTTGATCAATGTTGAAACTATTATCTTTTGTTGATCAATGTTGAAACTATTATCTTTTGTTGATCAATGTTGAAACTATTATCTTTTGTTGATCAATGTTGAAACTATTATCTTTTGTTGATCAATGTTGAAACTATTATCTTTTGTTGATCAATGTTGAAACTATTATCTGTTTGTTCATCAATGTTGAAACTATTATCTGTTTGTTCATCAATGTTGAAACTATTATCTTTTGTTGATCAATGTTGAAACTATTATCTGTTTGTTCATCAATGTTGAAACTATTATCTTTTGTTGATCAATGTTGAAACTATTATCTGTTTGTTCATCAATGTTGAAACTATTATCTGTTTGTTGATCAATGTTGAAACTATTATCTTTTGTTGATCAATGTTGAAACTATTATCTTTTGTTGATCAATGTTGAAACTATTATCTTTTGTTGATCAATGTTGAAACTATTATCTGTTTGTTGATCAATGTTGAAACTATTATCTTTTGTTGATCAATGTTGAAACTATTATCTGTTTGTTCATCAATGTTGAAACTATTATCTGTTTGTTCATCAATGTTGAAACTATTATCTGTTTGTTCATCAATGTTGAAACTATTATCTTTTGTTGATCAATGTAAAAGCAGACTCTTAGAAAGCTTTTGGTGAAGAATTGGCAAGAACTTGTAGAGAAGAACCAAGAGAATTTTTCAAAAGTGTAAAAGCAATGAGAGTAAGAAATAATGATTATAACCCAGCCACTATAATAAACGACAAGAACGGTAGACCAATCAGCAGCAGGAAAAACATAATATTCAGATGGAGAGAATACTTTAAGGAACTATTAAACCAGGGAAATACAAACGGAAATACAGAGTTTAAACATCGGCAGTATGATGAACAGGAACCGAATATACTTAAAGCAGAAGTAGAATGGGCATTGAAACAGAATAAAAAGAACAAAGCAGCTGGTATAGATGGAATAACAACAGAAATGCTACTAGCCTGTAAGGAAACAGCTATAGATTGGCTTAATATCATATTCAATATGGCTTGGGAAGAAAGAAAAGTCCCAGACGATTGGAAAAAAGCTATCATTGTCCCATTTTGGAAGAATAAAGGAAGTAAAAGGGAGTGTGAAATGTACAGAGGAATATCCCTATTGAGTCAAGTTGGTAAAATGTTTGCTAAAATATTAGAGAGGAGAGTAAGATACATAATAGAACCTCAATTAAGTAATAATCAATTCGGATTCAGAAAAGGCAAAAGCTGTACTGATGCTATATTTACATTGAGACAACTATGTGAAAAAACAATAGAATATGACAGAAACCTAAATATAGTGTTTATAGATCAGGAAAAAAGCGTTTGATCGTGTGGACAGGAACAAACTTTGGCAAACTTTAGAAACATACGGGGTAGCAGGACAACTACTAGATAATATAATGGCATTATATAAAAACAGTCAAAGTGCCATTAGAACATCGGACTGTCAGAATGGTTTCAGGTTACAACAGGAGTAAGACAAGGATGTGTCCTCTCACCACTCCTCTTCATCATATATATGGACAAAATAAATCAGGAAACAACCAACAACAAGGACAAATCAAATAATAACATAGAGGTAGAAAACTCCAACATCAACGAGTTACTCTTCGCAGATGACCAATGCCTAATATATGAGGATGAAAACCTGCTACAACAGCATTTAACATCTCTAGATAAAAGCTGCACAAACTACAGTATGAAAATTAACACAGCAAAAACAGAGGCTATAAGAATAAGCAAATTGAGACACCCATTAAACATCAAGATCAAAGATAAAGAAATAAAACAAGTAGAAGAATTCAAGTATTTGGGCACAATGTTCACAGAAGATGGAAAACTAGACAGAGAAATTAACATGAGAATACAAAAAGCAAATGCTGTCACATACCAGCTTTCACCATTGCTAAGACATCCACACATTTCTATGCCAGCTAAACAACAAATGATAAATAGCATTTTCATACCAACTTTGTGCTATGAAAGTCAAACATGGACCCTTTCTAAATCACATTTAAGAAAGATCAATACATGTGAGATGCGATGCTTGAGAAAAGTAACAAACAGCACAAGAAGAGATAGAATACCAAATGAAACCATAAGAAAAATAGTAGGAACAAAACCCTGCCAAGAATATATAGAACAACAACTTAAATGGTTTGGCCACCTGGTCAGAATTAATCCTCACCAATCACCATCAAGGGCATTCTTCTCGAGAATGCATGGATAAAGACACAGAGTATTCATGATACAAACACGGAGTATTCATGATACAAACACGGAGTATTCATGATACAAACACAGAGTATTCATGATACAAACACGGAGTAGTCAAGATACAAACACAGAGTATTCATGATACAAACACAGAGTAGTCAAGATACAAATACAGAGTAGTAAAGATACAAATACAGAGTAGTGAAGATACAAACACAGAGTAGTCAAGATACAAATACAGAGTAGTCAAGATACAAACACAGAGTAATCAAGATACAAACACAGAGTAGTCATGATACAAACACAGAGTAGTCAAGATACAAACACAGAGTAGTGAAGATACAAACACAGAGTAGTGAAGATACAAACACAGAGTAGTCAAGATACAAACACAGAGTAGTCATGATACAAACACAGAGTAGTCAAGATACAAACACAGAGTAGTCAAGATACAAATACAGAGTAGTCAAGATACAAATACAGAGTAGTCAAGATACAAATACAGAGTAGTCATGAAAACAAGGAACAAAAAGAGAAAGTAAACAAGAAATAGAGAAAGTAAACAACAAATAGGGAAAGTAAACAACAAGTAGAGAAAGTAAACAACAAATAAAGAAAGTAAACAACAAATAGAGAAAGTAAATAAATAGAGAACATGAACAACACATAGAAAAAGTAAACAAATAAAGAACGCAAACAACACATACAGAAAGTAAACAAATAGAGAACACAAACAACACATAGAGAAAGTAAACAAATAGAGAACACAAACAACACATAGAAAAAGTAAACAAATAGAGAACACAAACAACACATAGAGAAAGTAAACAGAGAACACAAACAACACATAGAGAAAGTACACAATAGAGAACACAAACAACACATAGAGAAAGTAAACAAATAGAGAACACAAACAAAACATAGAGAAAGTAAACAAATAGAGAACACAAACAACACATAGAGAAAGTAAACAAATAGAGAACACAAACAACACATAGAGAAAGTAAGTCTGAGAAGAAGTTGGTATCACCACAATAAATACACAGAAGAGAAAATGTAAAGAAAACAACCGGAAGCGGGAACGTATGCAGGGTAAAATACCAGAATCATGCGGAAACAATGTATCGGGCACAAGCGATGGTAATTGCCGCCATGTTGTTCTCATTGTTGAGAAGAACAGAGAACCCAGCAGTCTGTCTCATCTTATAGGTAAACCTCATATGATACCTGTTCTCGTTAAGACAGTAGCGGCTCGGATGTAAATACGTGGGAGAGAGACCACGATTAGTTCCATAGCCAAGTCTTGTAACGGATCCCCGGCAAACATTTGTCCAGCATACACGCAGGAGTGCATGCCGCTGAGCACACGGATCCAATAGGTGCTCACCTATGCCTCGGTTTCCCTTGACAGTTGTCATGATGGAGTCAGCTGCGAAAAGTTGAGCGCAAGGAGAAATGCCTGGTTTTGAATGTGTGTGCCAGCCCCGATGAAAGAGATGATTATTTTGTGTTGCTTTTGTTCTCATCTGTCGGGGCATTCTCTGTGTTTGCTACTGTGAGTACAGCTTGGTAGGTGCATGAGGCGGGAGACATTAGGTTGCAAGTGTCACGTGGTAGATGCTTCTGTGGACAGATCTCAAAATAATATCGTTGGGGATTATAGGAAACGAGAAATATAGGGCAGAGAATAGTGGGCGCATGGAGATAGAAGGAGGGGGAAGATAGAAAGTAGGTGAATGAGACATTGGTTGGTGGGCGGATATATATATATATAGAGAGAGAGAAACTTAGAGAGATGGACAGTGGATGAGTGAAATATTGGTTGGTGGGCGGATAGAGAGATAGAATAGGCAGAGAGAACATTGGTTGGTGGGAGGATAGAGAGATAGAATAGGCAGAGAGAACATTGGTTGGTGGGAGGATAGAGAGATAGAATAGGCAGAGAGAGCATTGGTTGGTGGGCGGATTGAGAGATAGAGAGATAGAATAAGCAGAGAGAACATTGGTTGGTGAGAGAATTAGAGAGTAAGAGAAAGTAAGGGAATGGTTGGTGGGAGAAGGAGGGAGAGGCAGAGACACCTAGGTAAATGAAACATTCGTTTTTTTATGCTGATGGAGCTAGATAGATAGATAGATAGATAGAGAAAGAGAGAGAGAGAGAGAGAGAGAGAGAGAGCGATATATATATATATATATATATATATATATATATATATATATATATATATATATATATATATATATAGGGCCGAAACACTTGCTCGACGGGGGTCTCCTCTTCTGATGATCAGATTGCCTCCTACTGTGAAGATCTGTACAAAGAGTTTCCTACTTCTACTTATATAAATACATATAGAAAGAATGAAATAGAAAGTATGTGAATGAAAAATTGGTTCATGGCCGGATGGAGAGAAAGACAGGAAGCGATCGATATACAGTGAAAGAAACATTTATTGTATGTGATTGACACTTTGGTAGGTGGGAGGATAGAGAGATAGGGAGGGAGAGAAAGATGGTGAATGAAAGATGTGTTGCTGGCTGATGGAGAGAATGAGAGAGAAAGAGAATGTAGATGAATGAAAGGTTTTTTGGTTGGCAAAATGAGAGAGCGAACAAGAAAGTATTTGAATGAAATACTGGTTTATGGGAAATTGGGGAAAGAGAAAAAGTAGTAGAATGAAACTTTGGTTTGTGGGAGATTGGGGAGAGAGAGAAAGTAGTATAATGAAACATTGGTTTGTGGGAGGTTGGGGAGAGAGAGAGAAAGTAGTACATTGAAACATTGGTTTGTGGGAGGTTGGGGAGAGAGAGAGAAAGTAGTAGAATGAAACATTGGTTTGTGGGAGGTTGGGGAGAGAGAGAGAAAGAAGTAGAATGAAACATTGGTTTGTGGGAGGTTGGGGAGAGAGAGAAAGTAGTATAATGAAACATTGGTTTGTGGGAGGTTGGGGGGAGAGAGAGAAAGTAGTAGAATGAAACATTGGTTTGTGGGAGGTTGGGGAGAGAGAGAGAAAGTAGTAGAATGAAACATTGGTTTGTGGGAGGTTGGGGAGAGAGAGAAAGTTGTAGAATGAAACATTGGTTTGTGGAGGTTGGGGAGAGAGAGAGAAAGTAGTAGAATGAAACATTGGTTTGTGGGAGGTTGGGGAGAGAGAGAGAAAGTTGTAGAATGAAACATTGGTTTGTGGGAGGTTGGGGAGAGAGAGAGAAAGTTGTAGAATGAAACATTGGTTTGTATGAGGTTGGGGAGAGAGAGAGAAAGTTGTATAATGAAACATTGGTTTGTATGAGGTTGGGGAGAGAGAGAGAAAGTTGTATAATGAAACATTGGTTTGTGTGAGGTTGGGGAGAGAGAGAGAAAGTAGTATAATGAAACATTGGTTTGTATGAGGTTGGGGAGAGAGAGAGAAAGTTGTAGAATGAAACATTGGTTTGTATGAGGTTGGGGAGAGAGAAAAAGTAGTAGAATGAAACATTGGTTTATATGAGGTTGGGGAGAGAGAGAAAGTAGTAGAATGAAACATTGGTTTGTGGGAGTGATAGAGAGAGACAGAGAGAAAGAGAGAGAAAGTAGTAGAATGAAACATTGGTTTGGCGGGGGGATAGAGAGAGACAGAGAGAGAGAGAGAAAGTAGTAGAATGAAATATTGGTTTGGCTGGGGGATAGAGAGGGACGGAGAGAGAGAGTAGGTGAATGAAACATTAGTTTGGTGGGGTGATGGAGAGAGAGAGAGAGTAGGTGAATGAAACATTAGTTTGGTGGGGTGATGGAGAGAGAGAGTAGGTGAATGAAACATTAGTTTGGTGGGGTAATGGAGAGAGAGAGTAGGTGAATGAAACATTAGTTTGGTGGGGTGATGGAGAGAGAGAGTAGGAGAATGAAACATTAGTTTGGTGGGATGATCGAGAGAGAGAGTAGGTGAATGAAACATTAGTTTGGTGGCGTGATGGAGAGAGAGAGTAGGTGAATGAAACATTAGTTTGGTGGAGTGATGGAGAGAGAGAGTAGGTGAATGAAACATTAGTTTGGTGGGGTGATGGAGAGAGAGAGAGAGAGTAGGCGAATGAAACATTAGTTTGGTGGGGTGATGGAGAGATAGAGTAAGTGAATGAAACATTAGTTTGGTGGAGTGATGGAGAGAGAGAGAGTAAGTGAATGAAACATTAGTTTGGTGGGGTGATGGAGAGAGAGAGAGTAGGTGAATGAAACATTAGTTTGGTGGGGTGATGGAGAGAGAGAGAGAGAGTAGGTGAATGAAACATTAGTTTGGTGGGGTGATGGAGAGAGAGAGTAGGTGAATGAAACATTAGTTTGGTGGGGTGATGGAAAGAGAGAGTAGGTGAATGAAACATTAGTTTGGTGGGGTGATGGAGAGAGAGAGTAGGTGAATGAAACATTAGTTTGGTGGGGTGATGGAGAGAGAAAGTAGGTGAATGAAACATTAGTTTGGTGGGGTGATGGAGAGAGAGAGAGTAGGTGAATGAAACATTAGTTTGGTGGGGTGATGGAGAGAGAGAGTAGGTGAATGAAACATTAGTTTGGTGGAGTGATGGAGAGAGAGAGAGAGAGAGTAGGTGAATGAAACATTAGTTTGGTGGGGTGATGGAGAGAGAGAGTAGGTGAATGAAACATTAGTTTGGTGGGGTGATGGAGAGAGAGAGAGAGAGTAGGTGAATGAAACATTAGTTTGGTGGGGTGATGGAGAGAGAGAGTAGGTGAAAGAAACATTAGTTTGGTGGGGTGATGGAGAGAGAGAGTAGGTGAATGAAACATTAGTTTGGTGGGGTGATGGAGAGAGAGAGAGAGTAGGTGAATGAAACATTAGTTTGGTGGGGTGATGGAGAGAGAGAGAGAGTAGGTGAATGAAACATTAGTTTGGTGGGGTGATGGAGAGAGAGAGTAGGTGAATGAAACATTAGTTTGGTGGAGTGATGGAGAGAGAGAGTAGGTGAATGAAACAATAGTTTGGTGGGGTGATGGAGAGAGAGAGTAGGTGAATGAAACATTAGTTTGGTGGGGTGATGGAGAGAGAGTAGGTGAATGAGACATTAGTTTGGTGGGGTGATGGAGAGAGAGTAGGTGAATGAGACATTAGTTTGGTGGGGTGATGGAGAGAGAGAGTAGGTGAATGAAACATTAGTTTGGTGGGATGATCGAGAGAGAGAGAGAGAGTAGGTGAATGAAACATTAGTTTGGGGGGTGGGGTGATGCAGAGAAAGAGTAGATGAATGAAACATTAGTTTGTGGGGATGGGTAGGTGAATGAAACATTAGAGAGAGAGAGTAGGTGAATGAAACATTAGTTTGGTGGGGTGATGGAGAGAGAGAGAGTTAGAATGAAACATTAGTTTGGTGGGGTGATGGAGAGAGAGAGTAGGTGAATGAAACATTAGTTTGGTGGGATGATGGAGAGAGAGTAGGTGAATGAGACATTAGTTTGGTGGGTGATGGAGAGAGAGAGTAGGTGAATGAAACATTAGAGATGAGAGAGTAGGTGAATGAGACATTAGTTTGGTGGGGTGATGGAGAGAGAGTAGGTGAATGAAACATTAGTTTGGTGGGGTGATGGAGAGAGAGAGTAGGTGAATGACATTAGTTTGGTGGGATGATCGAGAGAGAGAGAGAGTAGGTGAATGAAACATTAGTTTGGGGGGGGGGTGGAGAGAGAGAGTAGATGAATGAAACATTAGTTTGGTGGGGTGATGGAGAGAGAGAGAGTAGGTGAATGAAACATTAGTTTGGTGGGGTGATGGAGAGAGAGAGTAGGTGAATGAAACATTAGTTTGGTGGGGTGATGGAGAGAGAGAGTAGGTGAATGAAACATTAGTTTGGTGGGGTGATGGAGAGAGAGAGAGAGTAGGTGAATGAAACATTAGTTTGGTGGGGTGATGGAGAGAGAGAGAGAGAGTAAGAGAATGAAACATTAGTTTGGTGGGGTGATGGAGAGAGAGAGTAGGTGAATGAAACATTAGTTTGGTGGGGTGATGGAGAGAGAGAGAGAGTAGGTGAATGAAACATTAGTTTGGTGGGGTGATGGAGAGAGAGAGAGAGAGAGTAGGTGAATGAAACATTAGTTTGGTGGGGTGATGGAGAGAGAGAGAGTAGGTGAATGAGACATATAGTTTGGTGGGGTGATGGAGAGAGAGTAGGTGAATGGGACATTAGTTTGGTGGGGTGATGGAGAGAGAGTAGGTGAATGAGACATTAGTTTGGTGGGGTGATGGAGAGAGAGAGAGTAGGTGAATGAAACATTAGTTTGGTGGGGTGATGGAGAGAGAGAAAGTAGGAGAATGAAACATTAGTTTGGTGGGATGATGGAGAGAGAGAGTAGGTGAATGAGACATTAGTTTGGTGGGGTGATGGAGAGAGAGAGTAGGTGAATGAGACATTAGTTTGGTGGGGTGATGGAGAGAGAGAGTAGGTGAATGAAACATTAGTTTGGTGGGGTGATGGAGAGAGAGAGTAGGTGAATGAGACATTAGTTTGGTGGGGTGATGGAGAGAGAGAGTAGGTGAATGAAACATTAGTTTGGTGGGGTGATGGAGAGAGAGAGTAGGTGAATGAGACATTAGTTTGGTGGGTGATGGAGAGAGAGAGTAGGTGAATGAGACATTAGTTTGGTGGGGTGATGGAGAGAGAGAGTAGGTGAATGAAACATTATTTTGGTGGGGTGATGGAGAGAGAGAGTAGGTGAATGAGACATTAGTTTGGTGGGGTGATGGAGAGAGAGAGTAAGTGAATGAAACATTAGTTTGGTGGGGTGATGGAGAGAGAGAGTAGGTGAATGAGACATTAGTTTGGTGGGGTGATGGAGAGAGAGAGTAGGTGAATGAGACATTAGTTTGGTGGGGTGATGGAGAGAGAGAGTAGGTGAATGAAACATTAGTTTGGTGGGGTGATAGAGAGAGAGTAGGTGAATGAGACATTAGTTTGGGGGGTGATGGAGAGAGAGAGTAGGTGAATGAGACATTAGTTTGGTGGGGTGATGGAGAGAGAGAGTAGGTGAATGAGACATTAGTTTGGTGGGGTGATGGAGAGAGAGAGAGTAGGTGAATGAAACATTAGTTTGGTGGGGTGATGGAGAGAGAGAGTAGGTGAATGAAACATTAGTTTGGGGGGGTGATGGAGAGAGAGAGTAGGTGAATGAAACATTAGTTTGGTGGGGTGATGGAGAGAGAGAGAGAGTAGGTGAATGAAACATTAGTTTGGTGGGGTGATGGAGAGAGAGTAGGTGAATGAGACATTAGTTTGGTGGTATGATGGAGAGAGAGTAGGTGAATGAGACATTAGTTTGGTGGGGTGATGGAGAGAGAGAGTAGGTGAATGAAACATTAGTTTGGTGGGATGATGGAGAGAGAGAGAGTAGGTGAATGAGACATTAGTTTGGTGGGGTGATGGAGAGAGAGAGTAGGTGAATGAAACATTTGTTTGGTGGGGTGATGGAGAGAGAGTTGGTGAATGAGACATTAGTTTGGTGGGGTGATGGAGAGAGAGTAGGTGAATGAGACATTAGTTTGGTGGGGTGATGGAGAGAGAGAGTAGGTGAATGAAACATTGGTTTGGTGGGATGATCGAGAGAGAGAGAGAGTAGGTGAATGAAACATTAGATTGGGGGGGGGGTGATGGAGAGAGAGAGTAGATGAATGAAACATTAGTATGGTGGGGTGATGGAGAGAGAGAGTAGGTGAATGAAACATTAGTTTGGTGGGGTGATGGAGAGAGAGAGTAGGTGAATGAAACATTAGTTTGGTGGGGTGATGGAGAGAGAGAGTAGGTGAATGAAACATTAGTTTGGTGGGGTGATGGAGAGAGAGAGAGTAGGTGAATGAAACATTAGTTTGGTGGGGTGATGGAGAGAGAGAGAGAGAGAGAGTATGAGAATGAAACATTAGTTTGGTGGTGTGATGGAGAGAGAGAGTAGGTGAATGAAACATTAGTTTGGTAGGGTGATGGAGAGAGAGAGAGAGAGAGTAGGTGAATGAAACATTAGTTTGGTGGGGTGATGGAGAGAGAGAGAGAGTAGGTGAATGAAACATTAGTTTGGTGGGGTGATGGAGAGAGAGTAGGTGAATGAGACATTAGTTTGGTGGGGTGATGGAGAGAGAGTAGGTGAATGAGACATTAGTTTGGTGGGGTGATGGAGAGAGAGTAGGTGAATGAGACATTAGTTTGGTGGGGTGATGGAGAGAGAGAGTAGGTGAATGAAACATTAGTTTGGTGGGGTGATGGAGAGAGAGAGTAGGTGAATGAAACATTAGTTTGGTGGGGTGATGGAGAGAGAGAGTAGGTGAATGAAACATTAGTTTGGTGGGGTGATGGAGAGAGAGAGAGAGTAGGTGAATGAAACATTAGTTTGGTGGGGTGATGGAGAGAGAGAGAGAGAGTAAGAGAATGAAACATTAGTTTGGTGGGGTGATGGAGAGAGAGAGTAGGTGAATGAAACATTAGTTTGGTGGGGTGATGGAGAGAGAGAGAGTAGGTGAATGAAACATTAGTTTGGTGGGGTGATGGAGAGAGAGAGAGAGAGTAGGTGAATGAAACATTAGTTTGGTGGGGTGATGGAGAGAGAGAGAGTAGGTGAATGAGACATTAGTTTGGTGGGGTGATGGAGAGAGAGTAGGTGAATGAGACATTAGTTTGGTGGGGTGATGGAGAGAGAGTAGGTGAATGAGACATTAGTTTGGTGGGGTGATGGAGAGAGAGAGTAGGTGAATGAAACATTAGTTTGGTGGGGTGATGGAGAGAGAGAGTACGTGAATGAGACATTAGTTTGGTGGGGTGATGGAGAGAGAGAGTAGGTGAATGAGACATTAGTTTGGTGGGGTGATGGAGAGAGAGAGTAGGTGAATGAAACATTAGTTTGGTGGGGTGATGGAGAGAGAGAGTAGGTGAATGAGACATTAGTTTGGTGGGGTGATGGAGAGAGAGAGTAGGTGAATGAAACATTAGTTTGGTGGGGTGATGGAGAGAGAGAGTAGGTGAATGAGACATTAGTTTGGTGGGGTGATGGAGAGAGAGAGTAGGTGAATGAAACATTAGTTTGGTGGGGTGAAGGAGAGAGAGAGTAGGTGAATGAAACATTAGTTTGGTGGGGTGATGGAGAGAGAGAGTAGGTGAATGAGACATTAGTTTGGTGGGGTGATGGAGAGAGAGAGTAGGTGAATGAAACATTAGTTTGGTGGGGTGATAGAGAGAGAGAGAGTAGGTGAATGAGACATTAGTTTGGGGGGTGATGGAGAGAGAGAGTAGGTGAATGAGACATTAGTTTGGTGGGGTGATGGAGAGAGAGAGTAGGTGAATGAGACATTAGTTTGGTGGGGTGATGGAGAGAGAGAGAGTAGGTGAATGAAACATTAGTTTGGTGGGGTGATGGAGAGAGAGAGTAGGCGAATGAAACATTAGTTTGGGGAGGGGAGTGATGGAGAGAGAGAGTAGGTGAATGAAACATTAGTTTGGGGGGGGTGATGGAGAGAGAGAGTAGGTGAATGAAACATTAGTTTGGTGGGATGATCGAGAGAGAGAGAGAGAGTAGGAGAATGAAACATTAGTTTGGTGGGATGATCGAGAGAGAGAGAGAGTAGGAGAATGAAACATTAGTTTGGTGGGATGATCGAGAGAGAGAGAGTAGGAGAAGGAAACATTAGTTTGGTGGGATGATCGAGAGAGAGAGAGTAGGAGAATGAAACATTAGTTTGGTGGGATGATCGAGAGAGAGAGAGAGTAGGAGAATGAAACATTAGTTTGGTGGGATGATCGAGAGAGAGAGAGAGTAGGTGAATGAAACATTAGTTTGGGGGGTGATGGAGAGAGAGAGAGAGTAGGTGAATGAAACATTAGTTTGGTGGGATGATGGAGAGAGAGAGTAAGTGAATGAAACATTAGTTTGGGGGGGGGTGATGGAGAGAGAGAGAGTAGGTGAATGAAACATTAGTTTGTCGGGATGATGGAGAGAAAGAGTAGGAGAATGAAACATTAGTTTGGTGGGATGATCGAGAGAGAGAGAGAGAGAGTAGGTGAATGAAACATTAGTTTGGTGGGATGATCGAGAGAGAGAGAGAGAGTAGGAGAATGAAACATTAGTTTGGTGGGATGATCGAGAGAGAGAGAGAGAGTAGGTGAATGAAACATTAGTTTGGGGGGGGGGTGATGGAGAGAGAGAGAGTAGATGAATGAAACATTAGTTTGGGGGGATGATGGAGAGAGAGAGAGTAGGTGAATGAAACATTAGTTTGGTGGGATGATCGAGAGAGAAAGAGTAGGAGAATGAAACATTAGTTTGGTGGGATGATCGAGAGAGAGAGAGTAGATGAATGAAACATTAGTTTGGGGGGATGATGGAGAGAGAAAGAGTAGGAGAATGAAACATTAGTTTGGTGGGATGATCGAGAGAGAGAGAGAGTAGGTGAATGAAACATTAGTTTGGGGGGGGGTGATGTAGAGAGAGAGTAGATGAATGAAACATTAGTTTGGGGATGATGGAGAGAGAGAGAGTAGGTGAATGAAACATTAGTTTGGGGGTGATGGAGAGAGAGAGTAGATGAATGAAACATTAGTTTGGGGGGATGATGGAGAGAGAGAGAGTAGGTGAATGAAACATTAGTTTGGGGGTGATGGAGAGAGAGAGAGTAGATGAATGAAACATTAGTTTGGGGGGTGATGGAGAGAGAGAGAGTAGATGAATGAAACATTAGTTTGGGGGGGTGATGGAGAGAGAGAGAGTAGGTGAATGAAACATTAGTTTGGGGGATGATGGAGAGAGAGAGAGTAGGTGAATGAAACATTAGTTTGGGGGGATGATGGAGAGAGTGAGAGAGAGAGTAGGTGAATGAAACAATTGTTTGGGGGGATGATGGAGAGAGAGAGAGAGAGAGTAGATGAATGAAACATTAGTTTTGGGGATGGTGGAGAGAGAGAGAGTAGGTGAATGAAACATTAGTTTGGGGGGTGATGGAGAGAGAGAGAGAGAGTAGGTGAATGAAACATTAGTTTGGTGGGATGATGGAGAGAGAGAGAGAGAGTAGGTGAATGAAACATTAGTTTGGTGGGATGATGGAGAGAGAGAGAGAGAGAGTAGGTGAATGAAACATTAGTTTGGGGGGATGATGGAGAGAGAGAGAGTAGGTGAATGAAACATTAGTTTGGTGGGGTGATGGAGAGAGAGAGAGTAGGTGAATGAAACATTAGTTTGGGGGGATGATGGAGAGAGAGAGAGTAGGTGAATGAAACATTAGTTTGGTGGGGTGATGGAGAGAGAGAGTAGGTGAATGAAACATTAGTTTGGTGGGGTGATGGAGAGAGAGAGAGAGAGAGTAGGTGAATGAAACATTAGTTTGGGGGATGATGGAGAGAGAGAGAGTACGTGAATGAAACATTAGTTTGGGGGGATGAGGAGAGAGAGAGAGTAGGTGAATGAAACATTAGTTTGGCGGGGTGATGGAGAGAGAGAGAGTAAGTGAATGAAACATTAGTTTGGTGGGGTGATGGAGAGAGAGAGAGTAGGTGAATGAAACATTAGTTTGGTGGGGTGATGGAGAGAGAGAGAGTAGGTGAATGAAACATTAGTTTGGGGGGATGATGGAGAGAGAGAGAGTAGGTGAATGAAACATTAGTTTGGGGGATGATGGAGAGAGAGAGAGTAGTTGAATGAAACATTAGTTTGGGGGGATGATGGAGAGAGAGAGAGTAGATGAATGAAACATTAGTTTGGGGGGATGATGGAGAGAGAGAGAGTAGGAGAATGAAACATTAGTTTGGGTGGATGATGGAGAGAGAAAGAGTAGGTGAATGAAACATTAGTTTGGGGGTGATGGAGAGAGAGAGAGAGAGAGAGAGTAGGTGAATGAAACATTAGTTTGGGGGAATGATGGAGAGATAGAGAGTAGGTGAATGAAACATTAGTTTGGTGAGTTAATGGAGAGAGAGAATGTGAATGAAACATTAGTTTGGGGGATGATGGAGAGAGAGAGAGAGTAGGTGAATGAAACATTAGTTTGGTGGGTTAATGGAGAGAGAGAAAGTGAATGAAACATTAGTTTGGGGGGATGATGGAGAGAGAGAGAGTAGGTGAATGAAACATTAGTTTGGGGGATGATGGAGAGAGAGAGAGTAGATGAAAGAAACATTAGTTTGGGGGATGATGGAGAGGGAGAGAATAGGAGAATGAAACATTAGTTTGGTGGGATGATGGAGAGAGAGAGAGTAGGTGAATGAAACATTAGTTTGGGGGCTGATGGAGAGAGAGAGAGTAGGTGAATGAAACATTAGTTTGGGGGGATGATGGAGAGAGAGAGAGAGTAGGTGAATGAGACATTAGTTTGGGGGGATGATGGAGAGAGAGAGAGAGAGTAGATGAATGAAACATTAGTTTGGGGGGATGATGGAGAGAGAGAGAGAGTAGGTGAATGAAACATTAGTTTGGGGGGATGATGGAGAGAGAGAGAGAGAGTAGATGAATGAAACATTAGTTTGGGGGGGATGATGGAGAGAGAGAGAGTAGATGAATGAAACATTAGTTTGGGGGATGATGGAGAGAGAGAGTAGATGAATGAAACATTAGTTTGGGGGGATGATGGAGAGAGAGAGTAGATGAATGAAACATTAGTTTGTGGGGATGATGGAGAGAGAGAGTAGATGAATGGAACATTACTTTGGGGGGATGATGGAGAGAGAGAGTAGATGAATGGAACATTAGTTTGGGGGATGATGGAGAGAGAGAGTAGATGAATGGAACATTAGTTTGGGGGGATGATGGAGAGAGAGAGAGAGAGTAGGTGAATGAAACATTAGTTTGGGGGGATGATGGAGAGAGAGAGTAGATGAATGAAACATTAGTTTGGGGGATGATGGAGAGAGAGAGATAGAGAGTAGGTGAATGAAACATTAGTTTGGGGGGATGATGGAGAGAGAGAGAGAGAGAGTAGATGAATGAAACATTAGTTTGGGGGGATGATGGAGAGAGAGAGTAGATGAATGAAACATTAGTTTGGGGGGATGATGGAGAGAGAGAGAGAGAGAGTAGGTGAATGAAACATTAGTTTGGGGGGATGATGGAGAGAGAGAGAGTAGGTGAATGAAACATTAGTTTGGGGGGATGATGGAGAGAGAGAGAGAGAGTAGGTGAATGAAACATTAGTTTGGGGGGATGATGGAGAGAGAGAGTAGGTGAATGAAACATTAGTTTGGGGGATGATGGAGAGAGAGAGAGAGAGAGTAGATGAATGAAACATTAGTTTGGCGGGATGGTGGAGGAGAGAGAGAGGGAGAGAGTAGATGAATGAAACATTAGTTTGGCGGGATGGTGGTGGAGAGAGAGAGAGAGTAGATGAATGAAACAGTTTGGCGGGATGGTGGAGGAGAGAGAGAGGGAGAGAGTAGATGAATGAAACATTAGTTTGGCGGGATGGTGGTGGAGAGAGAGAGAGAGAGAGAGAGAGTAGATGAATGAAACATTAGTTTGGCGGGATGGTGGTGGAGAGAGAGAGAGAGTAGATGAATGAAACATTAGTTTGGCGGGATGGTGGTGGAGAAAGAGAGAGACAGTAGATGAATGAAACATTAGTTTGAGGGGATGGTGGTGGAGAGAGAGAGAGAGAGTAGATGAATGAAAATGTTTGGGGGATGGTGGTGGAGAGAGATAGAGAGTAGATGAATGAAAAAGTTTGGGGGGATGGTGGTGGAGAGAGAGAGAGTAGATGAATGAAACATTAGTCTGGTGGGACGGTGGTGGAGAGAGAGAGAGAGAGAGAGTAGATGAATGAAACATTAATCTGGTGGGATGGTGGTGGAGAGAGAGATAGAGTAGATGAATGAATTATTAGTTTGAGGGGATGGTGGTGGAGAGAGAGAGAGAGTAGATGAGTGAAAATGTTTGGGGGGATGGTGGTGGAGAGAGAGAGAGTAGATGAATGAAACATTAGTCTGGGGGTTTGGTAGTGGAGAGAGAGAGAGATTAGATGAATGAAATATTAGTCTGGGGGGATGGTGGTGGAGAAAGAGAGAGAGAGTAGATGAATGAAACATTAGTTTGGGTGGATGATGGAGAGAGAAAGAGTAGGTGAATGAAACATTAGTTTGGGGGGTGATGGAGAGAGAGAGAGAGAGAGAGAGTAGGTGAATGAAACATTAGTTTGGGGGAATGATGGAGAGATAGAGAGTAGGTGAATGAAACATTAGTTTGGTGAGTTAATGGAGAGAGAGAAAGTGAATGAAACATTAGTTTGGGGGGATGATGGAGAGAGAGAGAGTAGGTGAATGAAACATTAGTTTGGTGGGTTAATGGAGAGAGAGAAAGTGAATGAAACATTAGTTTGGGGGGATGATGGAGAGAGAGAGAGTAGGTGAATGAAACATTAGTTTGGGGGGATGATGGAGAGAGAGAGAGTAGATGAAAGAAACATTAGTTTGGGGGATGATGGAGAGGGAGAGAATAGGAGAATGAAACATTAGTTTGGTGGGATGATGGAGAGAGAGAGAGTAGGTGAATGAAACATTAGTTTGGGGGCTGATGGAGAGAGAGAGAGTAGGTGAATGAAACATTAGTTTGGGGGGATGATGGAGAGAGAGAGAGAGTAGGTGAATGAGACATTAGTTTGGGGGGATGATGGAGAGAGAGAGAGAGAGTAGATGAATGAAACATTAGTTTGGGGGGATGATGAAGAGAGAGAGAGAGTAGGTGAATGAAACATTAGTTTGGGGGGATGATGGAGAGAGAGAGAGAGAGAGTAGATGAATGAAACATTAGTTTGGGGGGATGATGGAGAGAGAGAGAGAGAGTAGATGAATGAAACATTAGTTTGGGGGGATGATGGAGAGAGAGAGTAGATGAATGAAACATTAGTTTGGGGGGATGATGGAGAGAGAGAGTAGATGAATGAAACATTAGTTTGTGGGGATGATGGAGAGAGAGAGAGTAGATGAATGGAACATTACTTTGGGGGATGATGGAGAGAGAGAGTAGATGAATGGAACATTAGTTTGGGGGATGATGGAGAGAGAGAGTTGATGAATGGAACATTAGTTTGGGGGGATGATGGAGAGAGAGAGAGAGAGTAGGTGAATGAAACATTAGTTTGGGGGATGATGGAGAGAGAGAGTAGATGAATGAAACATTAGTTTGGGGGGATGATGGAGAGAGAGAGAGAGAGAGTAGGTGAATGAAACATTAGTTTGGGGGGATGATGGAGAGAGAGAGAGAGAGAGTAGATGAATGAAACATTAGTTTGGGGGGATGATGGAGAGAGAGAGTAGATGAATGAAACATTAGTTTGGGGGATGATGGAGAGAGAGAGAGAGAGAGAGTAGGTGAATGAAACATTAGTTTGGGGGGATGATGGAGAGAGAGAGAGTAGGTGAATGAAACATTAGTTTGGGGGGATGATGGAGAGAGAGAGAGAGAGTAGGTGAATGAAACATTAGTTTGGGGGGATGATGGAGAGAGAGAGTAGGTGAATGAAACATTAGTTTGGGGGATGATGGAGAGAGAGAGAGAGAGAGTAGATGAATGAAACATTAGTTTGGCGGGATGGTGGAGGAGAGAGAGAGGGAGAGAGTAGATGAATGAAACATTAGTTTGGCGGGATGGTGGTGGAGAGAGAGAGAGAGTAGATGAATGAAACAGTTTGGCGGGATGGTGGAGGAGAGAGAGAGGGAGAGAGTAGATGAATGAAACATTAGTTTGGCGGGATGGTGGTGGAGAGAGAGAGAGAGAGAGAGAGTAGATGAATGAAACATTAGTTTGGCGGGATGGTGGTGGAGAGAGAGAGAGAGTAGATGAATGAAACATTAGTTTGGCGGGATGGTGGTGGAGAAAGAGAGAGACAGTAGATGAATGAAACATTAGTTTGAGGGGATGGTGGTGGAGAGAGAGAGAGAGAGTAGATGAATGAAAATGTTTGGGGGGATGGTGGTGGAGAGAGATAGAGAGTAGATGAATGAAAAAGTTTGGGGGGATGGTGGTGGAGAGAGAGAGAGTAGATGAATGAAACATTAGTCTGGTGGGATGGTGGTGGAGAGAGAGAGAGAGAGAGTAGATGAATGAAACATTAATCTGGTGGGATGGTGGTGGAGAGAGAGATAGAGTAGATGAATGAATTATTAGTTTGAGGGGATGGTGGTGGAGAGAGAGAGAGAGAGTAGATGAGTGAAAATGTTTGGGGGGATGGTGGTGGAGAGAGAGAGAGTAGATGAATGAAACATTAGTCTGGGGTTTGGTAGTGGAGAGAGAGAGAGATTAGATGAATGAAATATTAGTCTGGGGGGATGGTGGTGGAGAAAGAGAGAGAGAGAGTAGATGAATGAAACATTAGTCTGGGGGGATGGTGGTGGAGAAAGAGAGAGAGTAGATGAATAAAACATTAGTCTGGGGGGATGGTGGTGGAGAGAGAGAGAGTAGATGAATTAAACATTAGTTTGGGGGATGGTGGTGGAGAGAGAGTGTGTAGATGAATGAAACATTAGTTTGGGGGATGGTGGTGGAGAGAGAGAGTAGATGAATGAAACATTAGTTTGGTGGAGTGATGGAGAGAGAGAGTAGGAGAATGAAACATTAGTTTGATGGGGTGATGGAGAGAGAGAGAGAGAGAGAGTAGATGAATGAAACATTAGTTTGGTGGAGTGATGGAGAGAGAGAGTAGGTGAATGAAACATTAGTTTGGTGGAGTGATGGAGAGAGAGAGAGTAGATGAATGAAAAATTAGTTTGGTGGAGTGATGGAGAGAGAGAGAGAGTAGATGAATAAAACATTAGTTTGGTGGAGTGATGGAGAGAGAGAGAGTAGATGAATGAAACATTAGTTTGGTGGAGTGATGGAGAGAGAGAGTAGATGAATGAAACATTAGTTTGGGGGGATGGTGGTGGAGAGAGAGAGAGTAGATGAATGAAACATTAGTTTGGGGGATGGTGGTGGAGGGAGAGAGAGAGAGTATATGAATGAAACATTAGTTTGGGAGATGGTGGTGGAGAGAGAGAGAGTGTACATGAATGAAACATTAGTCTGGGGAGATGGTGGTGGAGAGAGAGAGAGAGGGAGAGAGTAGATGAATGAAAGATTAGTTTGGGGGGATGGTGGTGGAGAGAGAGAGAGAGTAGATGAATGAAACATTAGTTTGGGGGGATGGTGGGGGAGAGAGAGAGAGTAGATGAATGAAACATTAGTTTGGGTGGGATGGTGATGGAGAGAGATAGAGAGAGAGTAGATGAATGAAACATTAGTTTGGGTGGGATGGTGATGGAGAGAGAGAGAGTAGATGAATGAAACATTAGTTTGGAGGTATGGTGGTGGGGAGAGAGAGAGTAGATGAATGAAACATTAGATGGGTATGATGGTGATGGAGAGAGAGAGAGAGAGAGAGTAGATGAATGAAACATTAGTTTGGGTGGGATGGTGATGGAGAGAGAGAGAGAGAGAGAGAGTAGATGAAAGTAACATTCGTTTGCCGGGTGGTTGAGAGATAGAGTAGGTAAATGAAACATTAGGTTGGCGGGGTGGTGGTGGTGGAGAGAGAGAGAGAGAGAGAGAGAGAGAGAGAGAGAAAGTAGATGAAAGTAACATTCGTTTGGCGGGGTGGTTTAGAGAGAGAGAGTAGGTAAATGAAACATTAGTTTGGCTGGGTGGTGAAGAGAGAGAGAGAGAAAGTAGTTGAATGAACAATAGTTTGGGAATGGGGGTGATGGAGAGAGAGAGAGAGTAGATGAATGAAACATTAGTTTGGGGGGATGATGGAGAGAGAGAGTAGATGAAAGAAACATTAGTTTGGATGGGGGGGGTGTGATGGAGAGAGAGAGTAGATGAATGAAACATTATTTGGGGGGGGGTGGTGATGGAGAGAGAGAGTAGATGAATGAAACAATTTCGGGGGGGGGGCGTGATGGAGAGAGAGAGAGAGTAGTTGAATGCAACATTATTTTGACGGGGTGATGGAGAGAGAGTAGATGAAAAAAACATTAGTTTTGGATGGGGGTGATGGAGAGAGAGAGTAGATGAATGAGACATTATTTTGGGCGGTGGTGATGGAGAGAGAGAGTGGATGAATGAAACATTAGTTTCGGGGGGGGGGTGATGGAGAGACAGAGTAGATGAATGAAACAATAGTTTAGCGGGGTGATGGAGAGAGAGAGAGAGTAGGTGAATAAAACATTAGTTTGGCGGAGAGGTGGAGATAGAGAGAGAGAGTAGGTGAATAAAACATTAGTTTGGCGGAGAGGTGTTGATAGAGAGAGAGAGTAGGTGAATAAAACATTAGTTTGGCGGGGTCGTGGAGATAGAGAGAGAGAGAGTAGGTGAATAAAACATTAGTTTGGCGGAGAGGTGGAGATAGAGAGAGAGAGTAGGTGAATAAAACATTAGTTTGGCGGGGTCGTGGAGATAGAGAGAGAGAGTAGATGAATAAAACATTAAATTGGTGGGATGATGGAGAGAGAGAGAGAGAGAGTAGGTGAATGAAACATTAGTTTGTTGGGGTGATGGAGAGAGAGAGTAGGTGATTGAAACATTAGTTTGGTGGGGTGGTGGAGAGAGTGAGAGTAGGTGATTGAAACAATAGTTTGGTGGGGTGATGGGGAGAGAGAGAGTAAGTGAATGAAACATTAGTTTGGTGGGGTGATGGAGAGAGAGAGAGAGAGTAAGTGAATGAAACATTAGTTTGGTGGGGTGATGGAGAGAGAGAGAGAGAGAAAGTAGGTGATTGAAACATTAGTTTGGTGGGGTGATGGAGAGAGAGAGAGTAGGTGAATGAAACGTTAGTTTGGTGGGGTGATGGAGAGAGAGAGAGTAGGTGTATGAAACATTAGTTTGGTGGGGTGATGGAGAGAGAGAGAGAGTAGGTGATTGAAACATTAGTTTGGTGGGGTGATGGAGAAAGAGAGAGTAGGTGATTGAAGCATTAGTTTGGTGGGGTGATGCAGAGACAGAGAGTAGGTGAATGAAACATTAGTTTGGTGGGGTGATGGAAAGAGAGAGAGATAGAGTAAGAGAATGAAACATTACTTTGGTTGGGTGATGGTGAGAGAGAGAGAGTAAGTGAATGAAACATTAGTTTGGTGGGGTGATGGAGAGAGAGAGTAGGTGAATGAAACATTAGTTTGGTGGGGTGATGGAGACAGTGAGTAGGTGAATGAAACATTAGTTTGGTGGGGTGATGGAAAGAGAGAGAGAGAGTAAGAGAATGAAACATTACTTTGGTTGGGTGATGGAGAGAGAGAGAGAGTAAGTGAATGAAACATTAGTTTGGTTGGGTGATGGAAAGAGAGAGAGAGAGTAAGAGAATGAAACATTACTTTGGTTGGGTGATGGAAAGAGAGAGAGAGAGTAAGAGAATGAAACATTACTTTGGTTGGGTGATGGAGAGAGAGAGAGAGAGTAAGAGAATGAAACATTAGTTTGGTTGGGTGATGGAAAGAGAGAGAGAGAGAGTAAGAGAATGAAACATTACTTTGGTTGGGTGATGGAGAGAGAGAGAGAGTAGGTGAATGAAACATTAGTTTGGTGGGGTGATGGAGAGAGAGAGAGAGAAGGTGAATGAAACATTAGTTTGGTGGGGTGATGGAGAGAGAGAGAGAGAGTAGGTGAATGAAACATTAGTTTGGTGGGGTGATGGAAAGAGAGAGAGAGAGAGTAGGTGAATGAAACATTAGTTTGGTTGGGTGATGGAGAGAGAGAGAGAGAGAGAAAGTGAATGAAACATTAGTTTGGTGGGGTGATGGAGAGAGAGAGAGAGAGAAAGTGAATGAAGCATTAGTTTGGTGGGGTGCTGGAGAGAGAGAGTAGGTGAATGAAACATTAGTTTGGTTGGGTGATGGAGAGAGAGAGAGAGAGAAAGTGAATGAAACATTAGTTTGGTTGGGAGATGGAGAGAGAGAGAGAGAGAGTAGGTGAATGAAACATTAGTTTGGTTGGGTGATGGAGAGAGAGAGAGAGAAAGTGAATGAAACATTAGTTTGGTGGGGTGATGGAGAGAGAGAGTAGGTGAATGAAACATTAGTTTGGTGGGGTGATGGAGAGAGAGAGTAGGTGAATGAAACATTAGTTTGGTGGAGTGATGGAGAGAGAGAGAGTAGGTAAATGAAACATTTGTTTGGTGGGGTGATGGAGAGAGAGAGTAGATGAATGAAACATTAGTTTTGTGGGGTGATGGAGAGAGAGAGAGTAGGTGAATAAAACATTAGTTTGGCGGAGAGGTGGAGATAGAGAGAGAGAGCGAGAGTAGGTGAATAAAACATTAGTTTGGCGGGGTCGTGGAGATAGAGAGAGAGAGTAGATGAATAAAACATTAGTTTGGTGGGATGATGGAGAGAGAGAGAGTAGGTGAATGAAACATTAGTTTGTTGGGGTGATGGAGAGAGAGAGTAGGTGATTGAAACATTAGTTTGGTGGGGTGGTGGAGAGAGTGAGAGTAGGTGATTGAAACAATAGTTTGGTGGGGTGATGGGGAGAGAGAGAGTAAGTGAATGAAACATTAGTTTGGTGGGGTGATGGAGAGAGAGAGTAAGTGAATGAAACATTAGTTTGGTGGGGTGATGGAGAGACAGAGAGAGAGAGAGAGTAGGTGATTGAAACATTAGTTTGGTGGGGTGATGGAGAGAGAGAGAGTAGGTGAATGAAACGTTAGTTTGGTGGGGTGATGGAGAAAGAGAGAGTAGGTGAATGAAACATTAGTTTGGTGGGGTGATGGAGAGAGAGAGAGAGTAGGTGATTGAAACATTAGTTTGGTGGGGTGATGGAGAAAGAGAGAGTAGGTGATTGAAGCATTAGTTTGGTGGGGTGATGCAGAGACAGAGAGTAGGTGAATGAAACATTAGTTTGGTGGGGTGATGGAAAGAGAGAGAGAGAGAGTAAGAGAATGAAACATTACTTTGGTTGGGTGATGGTGAGAGAGAGAGAGTAAGTGAATGAAACATTAGTTTGGTGGGGTGATGGAGACAGTGAGTAGGTGAATGAAACATTAGTTTGGTGGGGTGATGGAAAGAGAGAGAGAGAGAGTAAGAGAATGAAACATTACTTTGGTTGGGTGATGGAGAGGGAGAGAGAGTAAGTGAATGAAACATTAGTTTGGTTGGGTGATGGAAAGAGAGAGAGAGAGTAAGAGAATGAAACATTACTTTGGTTGGGTGATGGAAAGAGAGAGAGAGAGTAAGAGAATGAAACATTACTTTGGTTGGGTGATGGAGAGAGAGAGAGAGAGTAAGAGAATGAAACATTAGTTTGGTTGGGTGATGGAAAGAGAGAGAGAGAGAGTAAGAGAATGAAACATTACTTTGGTTGGGTGATGGAGAGAGAGAGAGAGTAGGTGAATGAAACATTAGTTTGGTGGGGTGATGGAGAGAGAGAGAGAGTAGGTGAATGAAACATTAGTTTGGTGGGGTGATGGAGAGAGAGAGAGAGAGAGTAGGTGAATGAAACATTAGTTTGGTGGGGTGATGGAAAGAGAGAGAGAGAGTAGGTGAATGAAACATTAGTTTGGTTGGGTGATGGAGAGAGAGAGAGAGAGAGAAAGTGAATGAAACATTAGTTTAGTGGGGTGATGGAGAGAGAGAGAGAGAGAAAGTGAATGAAGCATTAGTTTGGTGGGGTGCTGGAGAGAGAGAGTAGGTGAATGAAACATTAGTTTGGTTGGTGATGGAGAGAGAGAGAGAGAGAAAGTGAATGAAACATTAGTTTGGTTGGGAGATGGAGAGAGAGAGAGAGAGAGTAGGTGAATGAAACATTGGTTTGGTTGGGTGATGGAGAGAGAGAGAGAGAAAGTGAATGAAACATTAGTTTGGTGGGGTGATGGAGAGAGAGAGTAGGTGAATGAAACATTAGTTTGGTGGGGTGATGGAGAGAGAGAGTAGGTGAATGAAACATTAGTTTGGTGGAGTGATGGAGAGAGAGAGAGTAGGTGAATGAAACATTTGTTTGGTGGGGTGATGGAGAGAGAGAGTAGATGAATGAAACATTAGTTTTGTGGGGTGATGGAGAGAGAGAGAGTAGGTGAATAAAACATTAGTTTGGCGGAGAGGTGGAGATAGAGAGAGAGAGTAGGTGAATAAAACATTAGTTTGGCGGGGTCGTGGAGATAGAGAGAGAGAGTAGATGAATAAAACATTAGTTTGGTGGGATGATGGAGAGAGAGAGAGAGAGAGTAGGTGAATGAAACATTAGTTTGTTGGGGTGATGGAGAGAGAGAGTAGGTGATTGAAACATTAGTTTGGTGGGGTGGTGGAGAGAGTGAGAGTAGGTGATTGAAACAATAGTTTGGTGGGGTGATGGGGAGAGAGAGAGTAAGTGAATGAAACATTAGTTTGGTGGGGTGATGGAGAAAGAGAGAGTAAGTGAATGAAACATTAGTTTGGTGGGGTGATGGAGAGAGAGAGAGAGAGAGAGAGAGAGAGAGTAGGTGATTGAAACATTAGTTTGGTGGGGTGATGGAGAGAGAGAGAGAGAGTAGGTGATTGAAACATTAGTTTGGTGGGGTGATGGAGAGAGAGAGAGAGAGAGAGTAGGTGATTGAAACATTAGTTTGGTGGGGTGATGGAGAGAGAGAGAGAGTAGGTGAATGAAACGTTAGTTTGGTGGGGTGATGGAGAGAGAGAGAGTAGGTGAATGAAACATTAGTTTGGTGGGGTGATGGAGAGAGAGAGAGAGTAGGTGATTGAAACATTAGTTTGGTGGGGTGATGGAGAAAGAGAGAGTAGGTGATTGAAGCATTAGTTTGGTGGGGTGATGCAGAGACAGAGAGTAGGTGAATGAAACATTAGTTTGGTGGGGTGATGGAAAGAGAGAGAGAGAGAGTAAGAGAATGAAACATTACTTTGGTTGGGTGATGGTGAGAGAGAGAGAGTAAGTGAATGAAACATTAGTTTGGTGGGGTGATGGAGAGAGAGAGTAGGTGAATGAAACATTAGTTTGGTGGGATGATGGAGACAGTGAGTAGGTGAATGAAACATTAGTTTAGTGGGTGATGGAAAGAGAGAGAGAGAGTAAGAGAATGAAACATTACTTTGGTTGGGTGATGGAGAGAGAGAGAGAGAGTAAGTGAATGAAACATTAGTTTGGTTGGGTGATGGAAAGAGAGAGAGAGAGTAAGAGAATGAAACATTACTTTGGTTGGGTGATGGAAAGAGAGAGAGAGAGTAAGAGAATGAAACATTACTTTGGTTGGGTGATGGAGAGAGAGAGAGAGAGTAAGAGAATGAAACATTAGTTTGGTTGGGTGATGGAAAGAGAGAGAGAGTAAGAGAATGAAACATTACTTTGGTTGGGTGATGGAGAGAGAGAGAGAGTAGGTGAATGAAACATTAGTTAGGTGGGGTGATGGAGAGAGAGAGAGAGAAGGTGAATGAAACATTAGTTTGGTGGGGTGATGGAGAGAGAGAGAGAGAGTAGGTGAATGAAACATTAGTTTGGTTGGGTGATGGAGAGAGAGAGAAGAGAGAAAGTGAATGAAACATTAGTTTGGTGGGGTGCTGGAGAGAGAGAGTAGGTGAATGAAACATTAGTTTGGTTGGGTGATGGAGAGAGAGAGAGAGAAAGTGAATGAAACATTAGTTTGGTTGGGAGATGGAGAGAGAGAGAGAGAGAGTAGGTGAATGAAACATTAGTTTGGTTGGGTGATGGAGAGAGAGAGAGAAAGTGAATGAAACATTAGTTTGGTGGGGTGATGGAGAGAGAGAGTAGGTGAATGAAACATTAGTTTGGTGGGGTGATTGAGAGAGAGAGTAGGTGAATGAAACATTAGTTTGGTGGAGTGATGGAGAGAGAGAGAGTAGGTGAATGAAACATTTGTTTGGTGGGGTGATGGAGAGAGAGAGAGAAGATGAATGAAACATTAGTTTTGTGGGGTGATGGAGAGAGAGAGAGTAGGTGAATGAAACGTTAGTTTGGTGGGGTGATGGAGAGAGAGAGAGAGAGTAGGTGATTGAAACATTAGTTTGGTGGGGTGATGGAGAGAGAGAGAGAGAGTAGGTGATTGAAACATTAGTTTGGTGTGGTGATGGAGAGAGATAGAGTAAGTGAATGAAACATTAGTTTGGTGGGGTGATGGAGAGAGAGAGAGAGTAAGTGAATGAAACATTAGTTTGGTGGGGTGATGGAGAGAGAGAGAGAGTAAGTGAATGAAACATTAGTTTGGTGGGGTGATGGAGAGAGAGAGAGAGAGAGAGAGTAGGTGAATGAAACATTAGTTTGGTTGGGTGATGGAAAGAGTGAGTAAGTGAATGAAACATTACTTTGGTGGTGTGATGGAGAGAGAGAGAGAGAGCAAGTGAATGAAACATTAGTTTGGTGGTGTGATGGAGAGAGAGAGAGAGAGCAAGTGAATGAAACATTAGTTTGGTGGTGTGATGGAGAGAGAGAGTAAGTGAATTAAACATTAGTTTGGTGGGGTGATGGAGAGAGAGAGTAGATGAATGAAACATTAGTTTGGTGGGGTGATGGAGAGAGAGAGAGAGAGAGAGAGAGAGAGAGAGAGAAAGTAGATGAAAGAAACATTTGTTTGTCGTGGAGAAAGAGAAAGTAGGTAAATGAAACATTAGTTTGGCAGGGTGGTGGAGAGAGAGAGAGAGAAAGTAGGTAAATGAAACATTAGTTTGGCGTGGTGGTGGAAAGAGAGACAGAGAGAGAAAATAGATGAAAGAAACATTAGCTTGACGGGGTGGTGGAGAGAGAGATATATATAGAGAGAGAAAAAGAGAGAGAAAGTAGATGAAAGAAAAATTAGTTTGTCGGGGTGGTGGAGAGAGAGAGAGAGTGTAGATGAATAAAACATTAGTTTGGTGGTGTGATGGATAGCGAGAGTGAGTTTAGATGAATAAAACATTAGTTTGGTGGTGTGATGGATAGCGAGAGTGAGTTTAGATGAATAAAACATTAGTTTGGCGGGTGATGGAGAGAGAGAGAGTAGATGAATAAAACATTAGTTTGGTGGTGTGATGGATCGCGAGAGAGAGTGTAGATGAATAAAACAGTTTGGTGGTGTGATGGATAGCGAGAGTGAGTTTAGATGAATAAAACATTAGTTTGGTGGTGTGATGGATAGCGAGAGTGAGTTTAGATGAATAAAACATTAGTTTGGCGGGGTGATGGAGAGAGAGAGAGAGTAGATGAATAAAACATTAGTTTGGTGGTGTGATGGATAGCGAGAGAGAGTGTAGATGAAAAAAACATTAGATTGGCGGTGTGATGGATAACAAGAGAGAGTGTAGATGAATAAAACATTAGTTTGCAGGGGTGATGGAGAGAGAGAGAGAGAGTAGATGAATAAAACATTAGTTTGGTGGTGTGATGGATAGCGAGAGTGAGTTTAGATGAATAAAACATTAGTTTGGCGGGTGATGGAGAGAGAGAGTAGATGAATAAAACATTAGTTTGGCGATGTGATGGATAACAAGAGAGAGTGTAGGTGAATAAAACATTAGTTTGCAGGGGTGATGGAGAGAGAGAGAGAGAGAGTAGATGAATAAAACATTAGTTTGCCGGGGTGATGGAGAGAGAGAGAGAGTAGATGAATAAAACATTAGTTTGCAGGGGTGATGGAGAGAGAGAGAGAGAGACAGTAGATAAATGAAACATTAGTTTGCCGAGGTGATGGAGAGAGATAAAGAGAGAGCAGATAAATGAAAAATTAGTTTGCCGGTGATGTAGAGACAGAGAGATAGTAGATAATTGAAACATTAGTTTGCCGGGGTGATGTAGAGACAGAGAGATAGTAGATAATTGAAACATTAGTTTGCCGGTGTGATGTAGAGACAGAGAGATAGTAGATAATTGAAACATTAGTTTGCCGGGGTGATGTAGAGACAGAGAGATAGTAGATAATTGAAACATTAGTTTGCCGGGGTGATGGAGAGAGAGAGAGAGAGAGAGATAGTAGATAAATGAAACATTAATTGTCCGGGGTGATGGAGAGAGAGATAGAAAGAGAGTAGATAAATGAAACATTAGTTTGCCGCGGTGATGGAGAGAGAGAGTAGATAAATGAAACATTAGTTTGCCGGGGTGATGGATAGCGAGAGAGAGAGTGTAGATGAAAAAAAACATTTAGTTTGGCGGGGTGATGAAGAGAGAGAGAGTAGATGAATGAAACATTAGTTTGCCGGAGTGATGGATAGCGAGAGAGAGAGACTAGATGAATGAAACATTAGTTTGCCGGGGTGATGGAGAGAGAGAGAGAGAGAGTAGATGAATGAAACACTATTTTTCCGGGGTGATTGAGAGAGAGAGAGATAGTAGATAAATGAAACACTATTTTTCCGGGGTGATTGAGAGAGAGAGAGATAGTAGATAAATGAAACACTATTTTTCCGGGGTGGAGAGAGAGAGAGAGAGTAGATGAATAAACATTAGTTTGCCGGGGTGATGGAGAGAGAGAGATAGTAGATAAATGAAACACTATTTTTCCGGGGTGATTGAGAGAGAGAGAGAGAGTAGATGAATGAGACATAAGTTTGCCGGGGTGATATAGAGAGAGAGAGTAGATGAATGAAACATTAGTTTGGCGGGGTGGTGGAGATAGAGAGAGAGAGAGTAGATGAATAAAACTTTAGTTTGTAGGTGTGATGGAGAGAGAGAGTAGATGAATGAGACATTAGTTTGCCGGGGTGATGGTGAGAGAAAGAGAGAGAGAGTAGATGAATAAAACTTTAGTTTGTCGGTGTGATGGAGAGAGAGAGTAGATGAATGAAACATTAGTTTGTCGGTGTGATGGATAGCGAGAGAGAGAGAGTAGATGAATAAAACATTAGTTTGTCGGTGTGATGGAGAGAGAGAGTAGATGAATGAAACATTAGTTTGCCGGGGTGATGGATAGCGAGAGAGAGAGAGAGTAGATGAATAAAACATTAGTTTGGCGAGGTGTTGGAGATAGAGAGAGAGAAAGTAGATGAATAAAAGATTAGTTTGGATGTGTTATCGATAGCGAGAGAGAGAGAGAGAGAGTAGATGAATGAAACATTAGTTTACCGGGGTAAAGGAGAGAGAGAGAGAGAGTAGATGAATGAAACATAAGTTTACCGGGTAAAGGAGAGAGAGAGAGAGTAGATGAATGAAACATAAGTTTACCGGGTAATGGAGAGAGAGAGAGAGTAGATGAATGAAACATAAGTTTACCGGGGTAAAGGAGAGAGAGAGAGAGTAGATGAATGAAACATAAGTTTACCGGGGTAATGGAGAGAGAGAGAGTAGATGAATGAAACATAAGTTTACCGGGGTAAAGGAGAGAGAGAGAGAGTAGATGAATGAAACATTAGTTTACCGGGTAATGGAGAGAGAGAGTAGATGAATGAAACATTAGTTTAGCGGGGTAATGGAGAGAGAGAGAGTAGATGAATGAAACATTAATTTAGCGGGGTAATGGAGAGAGAGAGAGTAGATGAATGAAACATTAGTTTAGCGGGGTAATGGAGAGAGAGAGAGTAGATGAATGAAACATTAGTTTACCGGTGTAATGGAGAGAGAGAGTAGATGAATAAACATTAGTTTACCGGTGTAATGGAGAGAGAGAGTAGATGAATAAAACTTTAGTTTGTCGGTGTGATGGAGAGAGAGAGTAGATGAATGAAACATTAGTTTGTCGGTGTGATGGATAGCGAGAGAGAGAGAGAGAGTAGATGAATAAAACATTAGTTTGTCGGTGTGATGGAGAGAGAGAGTAGATGAATGAAACATTAGTTTGCCGGGGTGATGGATAGCGAGAGAGAGAGAGAGAGAGTAGATGAATAAAACATTAGTTTGGCGAGGTGTTGGAGATAGAGAGAGAGAAAGTAGATGAATAAAAGATTAGTTTGGAGGTGTTATCGATAGCGAGAGAGAGAGAGAGTAGATGAATGAAACATTAGTTTACCGGGGTAAAGGAGAGAGAGAGAGTAGATGAATGAAACATTAGTTTACCGGGTAAAGGAGAGAGAGAGAGAGTAGATGAATGAAACATAAGTTTACCTGGGTAAAGGAGAGAGAGAGAGTAGATGAATGAAACATAAGTTTACCGGGGTAAAGGAGAGAGAGAGAGTAGATGAATGAAACATTAGTTTACCGGGGTAATGGAGAGAGAGAGTAGATGAATGAAACATTAGTTTAGCGGGGTAATGGAGAGAGAGAGTAGATGAATGAAACATTAGTTTAGCGGGGTAATGGAGAGAGAGAGAGTAGATGAATGAAACATTAGTTTAGCGGGGTAATGGAGAGAGAGAGTAGATGAATGAAACATTAGTTTACCGGGGTAATGGAGAGAGAGAGAGTAGATGAATGAAACATTAGTTTAGCGGGGTAATGGAGAGAGAGAGAGTAGATGAATGAAACATTAGTTTAGCGGGGTAATGGAGAGAGAGAGAGAGTAGATGAATGAAACATTAGTTTACCGGGGTAATGGAGAGAGATAGAGAGTAGATGAATGAAACATTAGTTTACCGGGGTAATGGAGAGAGAGAGAGAGAGAGTAGATGAATGAAACATTAGTTTAGCGGGGTAATGGAGAGAGAGAGAGAGAGTAGATGAATGAAACATTAGTTTAGCGGGTAATGAAAAGAGAGAGAGTAGATGAATGAAACATTAGTTTACCGGGGTAATGGAGAGAGAGAGAGAGTAGATGAATGAAACATTAGTTTAGCGGGATAATGGAGAGAGAGAGAGTAGATGAATGAAACATTAGTTTACCGGGGTAATGGAGAGAGAGAGAGAGAGTGAGAGTAGATGAATGAAACATTAGTTTACCGGGGTAATGGAGAGAGAGAGAGTAGATGCATGAAACATTAGTTTACCGGGGTAATGGAGAGAGAGACAGAGAGAGAGTAGATGAATGAAACATTAGTTTAGCGGGGTAATGGAGAGAGAGAGAGTAGATGAATGAAACATTAGTTTAGCGGGATAATGGAGAGAGAGAGAGTAGATGAATGAAACATTAGTTTACCGGGGTAATGGAGAGAGAGAGAGTAGATGAATGAAACATTAGTTTAGCGGGGTAATGGAGAGAGAGAGAGAGAGTAGATGAATGAAACATTAGTTTAGCGGGGTAATGGAGAGAGAGAGAGTAGATGAATGAAACATTAGTTTACGAGGTAAGGGAGAGAGAGAGAGTAGATGAATGAAACATTAGTTTAGCGGGGTAATGGATAGAGAGAGAGAGTAGATGAATGAAACATTAGTTAGCGTGGTTTTCGAGAGAGAGAGAGAGTGTAGATGAATGAAACATTAGTTTAGCGTGGTTTGAGAGAGAGCGAGAGTAGATGAATGAAACATTATTTTAGCGGGGTAATGTAGAGAGAGAGAGTAGGTGAATGAAACATTAGTTTACCGGGGTAATGGAGAGAGAAAGAGAGTAGATGAATGAAACATTAGTTTACCGGGGTAAAGGAGAGAGAAAGAGAGTAGTTGAATGAAACATTAGTTTACCGGGGTAAAGGAGAGAGAAAGAGAGTAGATGAATGAAACATTAGTTAGCGTGGTTTTCGAGAGAGAGAGAGAGTGTAGATGAATGAAACATTAGTTTAGCGTGGTTTGAGAGAGAGCGAGAGTAGATGAATGAAACATTATTTTAGCGGGGTAATGGAGAGAGAGAGAGTAGATGAATGAAACATTAGTTTAGCGGGTAATGGAGAGAGAGAGAGTAGATGAATGAAACATTAGTTTACCGGTGTAATGGAGAGAGAGAGTAGATGAATAAACATTAGTTTACCGGTGTAATGGAGAGAGAGAGTAGATGAATAAAACTTTAGTTTGTCGGTGTGATGGAGAGAGAGAGTAGATGAATGAAACATTAGTTTGTCGGTGTGATGGATAGCGAGAGAGAGAGAGAGAGTAGATGAATAAAACATTAGTTTGTCGGTGTGATGGAGAGAGAGAGTAGATGAATGAAACATTAGTTTGCCGGGGTGATGGATAGCGAGAGAGAGAGAGAGAGAGTAGATGAATAAAACATTAGTTTGGCGAGGTGTTGGAGATAGAGAGAGAGAAAGTAGATGAATAAAAGATTAGTTTGGAGGTGTTATCGATAGCGAGAGAGAGAGAGTAGATGAATGAAACATTAGTTTACCGGGTAAAGGAGAGAGAGAGAGTAGATGAATGAAACATTAGTTTACCGGGGTAAAGGAGAGAGAGAGAGAGTAGATGAATGAAACATAAGTTTACCTGGGTAAAGGAGAGAGAGAGAGTAGATGAATGAAACATAAGTTTACCGGGGTAAAGGAGAGAGAGAGAGTAGATGAATGAAACATTAGTTTACCGGGGTAATGGAGAGAGAGAGAGTAGATGAATGAAACATTAGTTTAGCGGGGTAATGGAGAGAGAGAGAGTAGATGAATGAAACATTAGTTTAGCGGGGTAATGGAGAGAGAGAGAGTAGATGAATGAAACATTAGTTTAGCGGGTAATGGAGAGAGAGAGTAGATGAATGAAACATTAGTTTACCGGGGTAATGGAGAGAGAGAGAGTAGATGAATGAAACATTAGTTTAGCGGGGTAATGGAGAGAGAGAGAGTAGATGAATGAAACATTAGTTTAGCGGGGTAATGGAGAGAGAGAGAGAGTAGATGAATGAAACATTAGTTTACCGGGGTAATGGAGAGAGATAGAGAGTAGATGAATGAAACATTAGTTTACCGGGGTAATGGAGAGAGAGAGAGAGAGAGTAGATGAATGAAACATTAGTTTAGCGGGGTAATGGAGAGAGAGAGAGAGAGTAGATGAATGAAACATTAGTTTAGCGGGGTAATGAAAAGAGAGAGAGTAGATGAATGAAACATTAGTTTACCGGGGTAATGGAGAGAGAGAGAGAGTAGATGAATGAAACATTAGTTTAGCGGGATAATGGAGAGAGAGAGAGTAGATGAATGAAACATTAGTTTACCGGGGTAATGGAGAGAGAGAGAGAGAGTGAGAGTAGATGAATGAAACATTAGTTTACCGGGGTAATGGAGAGAGAGAGAGTAGATGCATGAAACATTAGTTTACCGGGGTAATGGAGAGAGAGACAGAGAGAGAGTAGATGAATGAAACATTAGTTTAGCGGGTAATGGAGAGAGAGAGAGTAGATGAATGAAACATTAGTTTAGCGGGATAATGGAGAGAGAGAGAGTAGATGAATGAAACATTAGTTTACCGGGGTAATGGAGAGAGAGAGAGTAGATGAATGAAACATTAGTTTAGCGGGGTAATGGAGAGAGAGAGAGAGAGTAGATGAATGAAACATTAGTTTAGCGGGGTAATGGAGAGAGAGAGAGTAGATGAATGAAACATTAGTTTACCGAGGTAAGGGAGAGAGAGAGAGAGTAGATGAATGAAACATTAGTTTAGCGGGGTAATGGATAGAGAGAGAGAGTAGATGAATGAAACATTAGTTAGCGTGGTTTTCGAGAGAGAGAGAGAGTGTAGATGAATGAAACATTAGTTTAGCGTGGTTTGAGAGAGAGCGAGAGTAGATGAATGAAACATTATTTTAGCGGGGTAATGTAGAGAGAGAGAGTAGGTGAATGAAACATTAGTTTACCGGGGTAATGGAGAGAGAAAGAGAGTAGATGAATGAAACATTAGTTTACCGGGGTAAAGGAGAGAGAAAGAGAGTAGTTGAATGAAACATTAGTTTACCGGGGTAAAGGAGAGAGAAAGAGAGTAGATGAATGAAACATTAGTTTAGCGGGGTAATGGAGAGAGCGATAGTAGATGAATGAAACATTAGTATACCGGGGTAAAGGAGAGAGAGAAAGAGTGTGTGTAGATGAATGAAACATTAGTTTGGCGGTGTGATGGAGAGAGAGTGAGTAGATGAATGAGACATTAGTTTGGCAGGGTGATGGAGAGAGAGAGTAGACGAATAAGGCATTAGTTTGCCGGTGTGATGGAGAGAGAGAGAGAGTAGATGAATGAGACACTAGTTTGCCGGGGTGATGGAGAAAGAGAGTAGATGAATGAGACACTAGTTTTGCCGTGTGATGGATAGCGAGAGAGAGTGTAGATGAAAAAAACATTTAGTTTGGCTGGGTGATGGAGAGAGACAGTAGATGAATGAGACATTAGTTTGGCAGTGTGATGGAGAGAGAGAGAGAGTGTAGATGAATAAAACATTAGTTTGGCGGTGTGATGGATAGGGAGAGAGAGAGTGTGTGTAGATGAATAAACATTAGTTTGGTGGTGTGATTGATAGCGAGAGAGAGAGAGTGTAGATGAATAAACATTAGTTTGGTGGTGTGATTGATAGCGAGAGAGAGTGTAGATGAATAAACATTAGTTTGGTGGTGTGATTGATAGCGAGAGAGAGAGTGTAGATGAATAAACATTAGTTTGGCGGTGTGATGGATAGGGAGAGAGAGAGAGAGTGTGTGTAGATGAATAAACATTAGTTTGGTGGTGTGATTGATAGCGAGAGAGAGTGTAGATGAATAAACATTAGTTTGGTGGTGTGATTGATAGCGAGAGAGAGAGTGTAGATGAATAAATATTAGTTTGGCGGTGTGATGGATAGGGAGAGAGAGAGTGTAGATGAATAAACATTAGTTTGGCGGTGTGATGGATAGGGAGAGAGAGAGTGTAGATGAATAAACATTAGATTGGCGGTGTGATGGATAGGGAGAGAGAGAGTGTAGATGAATAAAACATTAGTTTGGTGGTGTGATTGTTAGCGAGAGAGAGTGTAGATGAATAAAACATTAGTTTGGTGGTGTGATTGATAGCGAGAGAGAGTGTAGATGAATGAGACATTAGTTTGGCGGGGTAACGGAGAGAGAGAGAGAGAGTAGATGAATAAAACATTAGTTTGGCGGTGTGATGGATAGGGAGAGAGAGAGTAGATGAATAAAACATTAGTTAGCCAGGTTGATGAAGAGAGAGAGAGAGAGAGAGAGAGAGAGAGAAAGAAGAATGAAACATTAGTTTAGCGCGGTGGTGGTGAGAGAGAGTAGATGAATGAAACATTAGTTTAGCCGGGTGGTGGTGAGAGAGAGTAGATCAATTAAACATTAGTTTGGCGATGTGATAGATAGCGAGAGAGAGTGTAGATGAATAAAGCATTAGTTTGGCGGTGTGATGGAGAGAGAAACAGATAGTAGATAAATGAAACATTAGTTTTCCGGGGTAATGGAGAGAGAGAGAGAGAGAGACAGTAGATGAATGAAACAATAGTTTAGCGGGGTAATGGAGAGAGAAAGAGAGATAGTAGATAAATGAAACATTAGTTTAGCGGATGATGGAGAGAGAGATATAGTAGATGAATGAAACAATAGTTTGGCGGGGTGGTGGAGATAGAGACAGAGTGTGTATAGATGAATGAAAAATTAGTTTAGCGTGGTTTTCGAGAGAGAGAGAGAGTATGTGTGTGTGTGTAGATGAATGAAACATTAGTTTAGCGCGGTAATGGAGAGAGAAAGAGTAGATGAATGAAACATTAGTTTACCGGGGTAATGGAGAGAAGAGAGAGAGAGAGAGTAGCTGAATGAAACAATAGTTTAGTGGGGTGGTGGAGATAGAGAGAGAGTAGAGGAATAAAACATTAGTTGAGCGTGGTTTTTGAGAGAGAGAGAGAGTGTAAATGAATGAAACATTAGTTTGGCGGTGTGATGGAGAGAGAGTGAGTAGATGAATAAGGCATTAGTTTGCCGGGGTGATGGAGAGAGAGAGAGTAGATGAATGAGACACTAGTTTGGCCGTGTGATGGATAGCGAGAGAGAGTGTAGATGAAAAAAACATTTAGTTTGGCTGGGTGATGGAGAGAGACAGTAGATGAATGAGACATTAGTTTGGCAGTGTGATGGAGAGAGAGAGAGAGTGTAGATGAATAAAACATTAGTTTGGCGGTGTGATGGATAGGGAGAGAGAGAGAGTGTGTGTAGATGAATAAACATTAGTTTGGTGGTGTGATTGATAGCGAGAGAGAGAGTGTAGATGAATAAACATTAGTTTGGTGGTGTGATTGATAGCGAGAGAGAGTGTAGATGAATAAACATTAGTTTGGTGGTGTGATTGATAGCGAGAGAGAGAGTGTAGATGAATAAACATTAGTTTGGCGGTGTGATGGATAGGGAGAGAGAGAGAGTGTGTGTAGATGAATAAACATTAGTTTGGTGGTGTGATTGATAGCGAGAGAGAGTGTAGATGAATAAACATTAGTTTGGTGGTGTGATTGATAGCGAGAGAGAGAGTGTGTAGATGAATAAACATTAGTTTGGCGGTGTGATGGATAGGGAGAGAGAGAGTGTAGATGAATAAACATTAGTTTGGCGGTGTGATGGATAGGGAGAGAGAGAGTGTAGATGAATAAACATTAGATTGGCGGTGTGATGGATAGGGAGAGAGAGAGTGTAGATGAATAAAACATTAGTTTGGTGGTGTGATTGTTAGCGAGAGAGAGTGTAGATGAATAAAACATTAGTTTGGTGGTGTGATTGATAGCGAGAGAGAGTGTAGATGAATGAGACATTAGTTTGGCGGGGTAACGGAGAGAGAGAGAGAGAGAGAGAGAGTAGATGAATAAAACATTAGTTTGGCGGTGTGATGGATAGGGAGAGAGAGAGTAGATGAATAAAACATTAGTTAGCCAGGTTGATGAAGAGAGAGAGAGAGAGAGAGAGAGAGAGAGAGAAAAGAAGAATGAAACATTAGTTTAGCGCGGTGGTGGTGAGAGAGAGTAGATGAATGAAACATTATTTTAGCCGGGTGGTGGTGAGAGAGAGTAGATCAATTAAACATTAGTTTGGCGATGTGATGGATAGCGAGAGAGAGTGTAGATGAATAAAGCATTAGTTTGGCGGTGTGATGGAGAGAGAAACAGATAGTAGATAAATGAAACATTAGTTTTCTGGGGTAATGGTGAGAGAGAGAGAGACAGTAGATGAATGAAACATTAGTTTAGCGGGGTAATGGAGAGAGAAAGAGAGATAGTAGATAAATGAAACATTAGTTTAGCGGATGATGGAGAGAGATATATAGTAGATGAATGAAACATTAGTTTGGCGGGGTGGTGGAGATAGAGACAGAGTGTGTGTAGATGAATGAAAAATTAGTTTAGCGTGGTTTTCGAGAGAGAGAGAGAGAGAGAGAGTGTGTGTAGATGAATGAATCATTAGTTTGGCGGGGTGATGGAGAGAGAGAGAGAGTAGATGAATGATACATTAGTTTGCCGGGGTAATGGAGATAGAGAGAGAGAGTAGATGAATAAAACATTAGTTTAGCGTGGTTTGAGAGAGAGAGAGAGAGAGTAGATGAATAAAACATTAGTTTAGCGTGGTTTTCGACAGAGAGAGAGAGAGAAAGAAAGAAAGTGTGTACATGATTGAAACAGTAGTTTGGCGGTGTGATGGATAGCGAGAAAGAGTGTAGATGAATAAAACATTAGTTTGGCGGTGTGATGGAGAGAGAGACAGATAGTAGATAAATGAAACATTAGTTTCCTGGGGTAATGGAGAGAGAGAGAGAGTAGATGAATGAAACATTAGTTTAGCGGGGTAATGAGAGAGTAGATGAATGAAACATTAGTTTACCGGGGTAATGGAGAGAGAGAGAGAGAGTAGATGAATGAAACATTAGTTTAGCGGGGTGGTGGTCAGAGAGTGTAGATGATTGAAACATTAGTTTGACGGGGTGATGGAGAGAGAGAGAGTAGATGAATGAAACATTAGTTTGACGGGGTGATGGAGAGAGAGAGAGAGTAGATGAATGAAACATTAGTTTAGCGGGGTGGTGGAGATAGAGACAGAGTGTGTGTAGATGAATGAAAAATTAGTTTAGCGTGGTTTTCGAGAGAGAGAGAGAGAGAGAGTGTGTGTGTGTAGATGAATGAAACATTAGTTTAGCGCGGTAATGGAGAGAGAAAGAGTAGATGAATAAAACATTAGTTTACCGGGGTAATGGAGAGAAGAGAGAGAGAGAGAGTAGCTGAATGAAACAATAGTTTAGTGGGGTGGTGGAGATAGAGAGAGAGTAGAGGAATAAAACATTAGTTGAGCGTGGTTTTTGAGAGAGAGAGAGAGTGTAGATGAATGAAACATTAGTTTGGCGGTGTGATGGAGAGAGAGTGAGTAGATGAATGAGACATTAGTTTGGCAGGGTGATGGAGAGAGAGAGTAGATGAATGAGACATTAGTTTGCCGGTGTGATGGAGAGAGAGAGAGTAGATGAATGAGACACTAGTTTGCCGGGGTGATAGATATCGAGAGAGAGTGTAGATGAATAAAACATTTAGTTTGGCGGTGTGATGGAGAGAAACAATAGATGAATGAGACATTAGTTTGGCGGGGTGATGGATAGAGAGAGTAGATGAATGAGACACTAGTTTGGCGGTGTGATGGATAAGGAGAGAGAGAGAGTAGATGAATAAACATTATTTTAGTGGTGTGATTATAGCGAGAGAGAGTGTAGATGAAGAAAAACATTATTTTAGTGGTGTGATTGATAGCGAAAGAGAGAGTAGATGAAGAAAAACATTATTTTGGTGGTGTGATTGATAGCGAGAGAGAGTATAGATGAATAAACATTAGTTTGGCGGTGTTATGGATAGCGAGAGAGAGAGTATAGATGAATAAACATTAGTTAGCCGGGGTGATGGAGAGAGAGAGAGAGAGAGAGAGAGAAAAGAAGAATGAAACATTAGTTTAGCGCGGTGGTGGTGAGAGAGAGTAGATGAATGAAACATTAGTTTGGCGAAGTGATGGATAGCGAGAGAGAGTGTAGATGAATAAAGCATTAGTTTGGCGGTGTGATGGAGAGAGAAACAGATAGTAGATAAATGAAACATCAGTTTTCCGGGGTAATGGAGAGAGAGAGTAAATGAATGAAACATTAGTTTAGCGGGGTAATGGAGAGAGAGAGAGAGAGAGAGATAGTAGATAAATGAAACATTAGTTTACCGGGACAATGGAGAGAGAGAGAGATAGTAGATGAATGAAACATTAGTTTAGCGGAAGATGGAGAGAGAGATATAGTAGATGAATTAAACATTAGTTTGGCGCGGTGGTGGAGATAGAGAGAGAGTGTGTGTAGATGAATGAAAAATTAGTTTAGCGTGGTTTTCGAGAGAGAGAGAGAGAGAGAGAGAGAGAGAGAGAGTGTGTAGATGAATGAATCATTAGTTTGGCGGGGTGATGGAGAGAGAGAGAGTAGATGAATGATACATTAGTTTACCGGGGTAATGGAGATAGAGAGAGAGAGTAGATGAATAAAACATTAGTTTAGCGTGGTTTGAGAGAGAGAGAGAGAGTAGATGAATAAAACATTAGTTTATCGTGGTTTTCGACAGAGAGAGAGAGAGAGAGAGAGTGAGAGAGAGAGAAAGAAAGTGTGTACATGATTGAAACAGTAGTTTGGCGGTGTGATGGATAGCGAGAAAGAGTGTAGATGAATAAAACATTAGTTTGGCGGTGTGATGGAGAGAGAGACAGATAGTAGATAAATGAAACATTAGTTTCCTGGGGTAATGGAGAGAGAGAGAGAGTAGATGAATGAAACATTAGTTTAGCGGGGTAATGAGAGAGTAGATGAATGAAACATTAGTTTACCGGGGTAATGGAGAGAGAGAGAGAGTAGATGAATGAAACATTAGTTTAGCGGGGTGGTGGTCAGAGAGTGTAGATGATTGAAACATTAGTTTGACGGGGTGATGGAGAGAGAGAGAGTAGATGAATGAAACATTAGTTTGACGGGGTGATGGAGAGAGAGAGAGAGTAGATGAAGAAAAACATTATTTTGGTGGTGTGATTGATAGCGAGAGAGAGAGAGTAGATGAAGAAAAACATTATTTTGGTGGTGTGATTGATAGCGAGAGACAGAGAGTAGATGATGAAAAACATTATTTTGGTGGTGTGATTGATAGCGAGAGAGAGAAAGTAGATGAAGAAAAACATTATTTTGGTGGTGTGATTGATAGCGAGAGAGAGAGAGAGTAGATGAAGAAAAACATTATTTTGGTGGTGTGATTGATAGCGAGAGAGAGAGTAGATGAAGAAAAACATTATTTTGGTGGTGTGATTGATAGCGAGAGAGAGTGTAGATGAATAAAACATTATTTTGGTGGTGTGATTGTTAGCGAGAGAGAGTGTAGATGAATAAAACATTATTTTGGTGGTGTAATTGATAGCGAGAGAGAGAGAGAGAGTAGATGAAGAAAAACATTATTTTGGTGGTGTGATTGATAGCGAGAGAGAGAGAGAGTAGATGAAGAAAAACATTATTTTGGTGGTGTGATTGATAGCGAGAGACAGAGAGTAGATGATGAAAAACATTATTTTGGTGGTGTGATTGATAGCGAGAGAGAGAGTAGATGAAGAAAAACATTATTTTGGGGGTGTGATTGATAGCGAGAGAGAGAGTAGATGAAGAAAAACATTATTTTGGTGGTGTGATTGATAGCGAGAGAGAGAGTAGATGAAGAAAAACATTATTTTGGTGGTGTGATTGATAGCGAGAGAGAGAGTAGATGAAGAAAAACATTATTTTGGTGGTGTGATTGATAGCGAGAGAGAGAGTAGATGAAGAAAAACATTATTTTGGTGGTGTGATTGATAGCGAGAGAGAGTAGATGAAGAAAAACATTATTTTGGTGGTGTGATTGATAGCGAGAGAGAGAGAGAGTAGATAAAGAAAAACATTATTTTGGTGGTGTGATTGATAGCGAGAGAGAGTAGATGAAGAAAAACATTATTTTGGTGGTGTGATTGATAGCGAGAGAGAAAGAGAGAGTAGATGAAGAAAAACATTATTTTGGTGGTGTGATTGATAGCGAGAGAGAGAGAGTAGATGAAGAAAAACATTATTTTAGTGGTGTGATTGATAGCGAGAGAGAGAGAGAGTAGATGAAGAAAAACATTATTTTTAGTGGTGTGATTGATAGCGAGAGAGAGTGTAGATGAAGAAAAACATTATTTTAGTGGTGTGATTGATAGCGAAAGAGCGAGTAGATGAATAAAACATTATTTTGGTGGTGTGATTGATAGCGAGAGAGAGTGTAGATGAATAAAACATTATTTTGGTGGTGTGATTGATAGCGAGAGAGAGTGTAGATGAATAAAACATTATGTTGGTGGTGTGTGTGATTGATAGCGAAAGAGAGTGTAGATGAATAAAACATTATTTTGGTAGTGTGATGGAGAGAGAAACAGATAGTAGATAAATGAAACATTAGTTTTCCGGGGCAATGGAGTGAGAGAGAGAGAGAGAGAGAGAGAGTAGATGAATGAAACATTAGTTTAGCGGGGTAATGGAGAGAGAGAGAGAGATAGTAGATAAATGAAACATTAGTTTACCGGGACAATGGAGAGAGAGAGAGAGATAGTAGATGAATGAAACATTAGTTTAGCGGATGATGGAGAGAGAGATATAGTAGATGAATTAAACATTAGTTTGGCGGGGTGGTGGAGATAGAGAGAGAGTGTGTGTAGATGAATGAAACATTAGTTTAGCGCGGTAATGGAGAGAGAAAGAGTAGATGAATGAAACATTAGTTTACCGGGGTAATGGAGAGAGAGAGATAATAGATAAGTGAAACATTAGTTTACCGGGGTAATGGAGAGAAGAGAGAGAGAGAGAGTAGCTGAATGAAACAATAGTTTAGTGGGGTGGTGGAGATAGAGAGAGAGTAGAGGAATAAAACATTAGTTTAGCGTGGTTTTTGAGAGAGAGAGAGTGTAGATGAATGAAACATTAGTTTTTCGGTGTGATGGAGAGAGAGTGAGTAGATGAATGAGACATTAGTTTGGCAGGGTGATGGAGAGAGAGAGTAGATGAATGAGACATTAGTTTGCCGGTGTGATGGAGAGAGAGAGAGTAGATGAATGAGACACTAGTTTGCCGGGGTGATAGATAGCGAGAGAGAGTGTAGATGAATAAAACATTTAGTTTGGCGGTGTGATGGAGAGAAACAATAGATGAATGAGACATTAGTTTGGCGGGGTGATGGAGAGAGAGACAGAGTGTGTGTAGATGAATGAAACATTAGTTTGGCGGTGTGATGGAGAGAGAGTGAGTAGATGAATGAGACATTAGTTTGGCAGAGTGATGGAGAGAGAGAGTAGATGAATGAGACATTAGTTTGCCGGTGTGATGGAGAGAGAGAGAGTAGATGAATGAGACACTAGTTTGCCGGGGTGATAGATAGCGAGAGAGAGTGTAGATGAATAAAACATTTAGTTTGGCTGGGTGATGGAGAGAGACAGTAGATGAATGAGACATTAGTTTGGCAGGGTGATGGAGAGAGAGAGAGAGAGTGTAGATGAATAAAACATTTAGTTTGGCGGTGTGATGGATAGGGAGAGAGAGAGTGTAGATGATTAAAACATTAGATTGGTGGTGTTATGGATAGCGAGAGAGAGAGAGAGAGTGTAGATGAATAAACATTAGTTTGGCGGTGTGATGGATAGGGAGAGAGAGTGTAGATGAATAAAACATTAGTTTGGCGATGTTATGGATAGGGAGAGAGAGAGTGTAGATGAATAAAACATTAGTTTGGTGGTGTGATTGATAGCGAGAGAGAGTGTAGATGAATAAACATTAGTTTGGTGGTGTGATTGATAGCGAGAGAGATTGTAGATGAATGAGACATTAGTTTGGCGGGGTAATGGAGAGAGAGAGAGAGAGTAGATGAATAAAACATTAGTTTGGCGGTGTGATGGATAGGGAGAGAGAGAGTGTCGATGAATAAACATTAGTTAGCTGGGGTGATGGAGAGAGAGAGAGAGAGAGAGAGAGAAAAGAAGAATGAAACATTAGTTTAGCGCGGTGGTGGTGAGAGAGAGTAGATGAATGAAACATTAGTTTAGCCGGGTGGTGGTGAGAGAGAGTAGATCAATTAAACATTAGTTTGGCGATGTGATGGATAGCGAGAGAGAGTGTAGATGAATAAAGCATTAGTTTTTAATGGCGGTGTGATGGAGAGAGAAACAGATAGTAGATAAATGAAACATTAGTGTTCCGGGGTAATGGAGAGAGAGAGTAAATGAATGAAACATTAGTTTAGCGGGGTAATGGAGAGAGAGAGAGATAGTAGATAAATGAAACATTAGTTTACCGGGACAATGGAGAGAGAGAGAGATAGTAGATAAATGAAACATTAGTTTAGCGGATGATGGAGAGAGAGATATAGTAGATGAATTAAACATTAGTTTGGCGGGGTGGTGGAGATAGAGAGAGAGTGTGTGTAGATGAATGAATCATTAGTTTGGCGGGGTTATGGAGAGAGAGAGAGTAGATGAATGAGACATTAGTTTGCCGGGGTAATGGAGAGAGAGAGAGAGAGTAGATGAATAAAATATTAGTTTGGCGGTGTGATGGATAGGGAGAGAGTAGATGAATGAGACATTAGTTTGCCGGGGTAATGGAGAGAGAGAGAGAGTAGATGAATAAAACATTAGTTTAGCGTGGTTTTCGACAGAGAGAGAGAGAGAGAGAGAGAGAGAAAGTGTGTAGATGATTGAAACAGTAGTTTGGCGGTGTGATGGATAGCGAGAAAGAGTGTAGATGAATAAAACATTAGTTTGGCGGTGTGATGGAGAGAGAGACAGATAGTAGATAAATGAAAAATTAGTTTACCGGCGTAATGGAGAGAGAGAGAGAGTAGATGAATGAAACATTAGTTTAGCGGGGTAATGAGAGAGTAGATGAATGAAACATTAGTTTACCGGGGTAATGGAGAGAGAGAGAGAGATAGTAGATAAGTGAAACATTAGTTTACCGGGGTAATGGAGAGAAAGAGAGAGAGAGAGAGAGTGGATGAATGAAACATTAGTTTAGCGGGGTGGTGGTGAGAGAGTGTAGATGATTGAAACATTAGTTTGACGGGGTGATGGAGAGAGAGAGAGAGTAGATGAATGAAACATTAGTTTGACGGGGTGATGGAGAGAGAGAGAGAGTAGATGAATGAAACATTAGTTTAGCGGGGTGATTGATAGCGAGAGACAGAGAGTAGATGAAGAAACACATTATTTTGGTGGTGTGATTGATAGCGAGAGAGAGAGTAGATGAAGAAAAACATTATTTTGGTGGTGTGATTGATAGCGAGAGAGAGTGTAGATGAATAAAACATTATTTTGGTGGTGTGATTGATAGCGAGAGAGAGAGTAGATGAAGAAAAACATTATTTTGGTGGTGTGATTGATAGCGAGAGAGAGAGTAGATGAAGAAAACATTATTTTGGTGGTGTGATTGATAGCGAGAGAGAGTGTAGATGAATAAAACATTATTTTCGTGGTGTGATTGATAGCGAGAGAGAGTGTAGATGAATAAAACATTATTTTGGTGGTGTAATTGATAGCGAGAGAGAGAGAGTAGATGAAGAAAAACATTATTTTGGTGGTGTGATTGATAGCGAGAGAGAGAGAGAGTAGATGAAGAAAAAAATTATTTTGGTGGTGTGATTGATAGCGAGAGACAGAGAGTAGATGATGAAAAACATTATTTTGGTGGTGTGATTGATAGCGAGAGAGAGAGTAGATGAAGAAAAACATTATTTTGGTGGTGTGATTGATAGCGAGAGAGAGAGTAGATGAAGAAAAACATTATTTTGGTTGTGTGATTGATAGCGAGAGAGAGAGAGTAGATGAAGTAAAACATTATTTTGGTGGTGTGATTGATAGCGAGAGAGAGTGTAGATGAATAAAACATTATTTTGGTGGTGTGATTGATAGCGAGAGAGAGTGTAGATGAATAAAACATTATTTTGGTGGTGTAATTGATAGCGAGAGAGAGAGAGAGTAGATGAAGAAAAACATTATTTTGGTGGTGTGACTGATAGCGAGAGAGAGTGTAGATGAATAAAACATTATTTTGGTGGTGTGATTGATAGCGAGAGAGAGTGTAGATGAATAAACATTAGTTTGGCGGTGTGATGGATAGGGAGAGAGAGAGTGTAGATGAATAAAACATTAGTTTGGCGATGTTATGGATAGGGAGAGAGAGTTTAGATGAATAAAACATTAGTTTGGTGGTGTGATTGATAGCGAGAGAGAGAGTAGATGAAGAAAAACATTATTTTGGTGGTGTGATTGATAGCGAGTGAGAGTGTAGATGAATGAGACATTAGTTTGGCGGGGTAATGGAGAGAGAGAGAGAGTAGATGAATAAAACATTAGTTTGGCGATGTTATGGATAGGGAGAGAGAGAGTGTAGATGAATAAAACATTAGTTTGGTGGTGTGATTGATAGCGAGAGAGAGTGTAGATGAATAAAACACTAGTTTGGCGGTGTTATGGATAGCGAGAGAGAGAGTATAGATGAATAAACATTAGTTAGCCGGGGTGATGGAGAGAGAGAGAGAGAGAGAGAGAGAGAAAGAAGAATGAAACATTAGTTTAGCGTGGTGGTGGTGAGAGAGAGTAGATGAATGAAACATTAGTTTAGCCGGGTGGTGATGAGAGAGAGTAGATCAATTAAACATTAGTTTGGCGATGTGATGGATAGCGCTAGAGAGTGTAGATGAATAAAGCATTAGTTTGGCGGTGTGATGGAGAGAGAAATAGATAGTAGATAAATGAAACATTAGTTTTCCGGGGTAATAGAGAGAGAGAGAGAGAGAGAGAGTAAATGAATGAAACATTAGTTTACCGGGACAATGGAGAGAGAGAGAGAGATAGTAGATGAATGAAACATTAGTTTAGCGGATGATAGAGAGAGATATAGTAGATGAATTAAACATTCGTTTGGCGTGGTGGTGGAGATAGAGAGAGAGTGTGTGTAGATGAATGAAACATTAGTTTGACGGGGTGATGGAGAGAGAGAGAGTAGATGAATGAAACATTAGTTTAGCGGGGTGATTGATAGCGAGAGACAGAGATTAGATGAAGAAACACATTATTTTGGTGGTGTGATTGATAGCGAGAGAGAGAGAAGATGCAGAAAACATTATTTTGGTGGTGTGATTGATAGCGAGAGAGAGTGTAGATGAATAAAACATTATTTTGGTGGTGTGATTGATAGCGAGATAGAGTGTAGATGAATAAAACATTATTTTGGTGGTGTGATTGATAGCGAGAGAGAGAGTAGATGAAGAAAAACATTATTTTGGTGGTGTGATTGATAGCGAGAGAGAGAGTAGATGAAGAAAAACATTATTTTGGTGATGTGATTGATAGCGAGAGAGAGAGTAGATGAAGAAAACATTATTTTGGTGGTGTGATTGATAGCGAGAGAGAGTGTAGATGAATAAAACATTATTTTCGTGGTGTGATTGATAGCGAGAGAGAGTGTAGATGAATAAAACATTATTTTGGTGGTGTAATTGATAGCGAGAGAGAGAGAGTAGATGAAGAAAAACATTATTTTGGTGGTGTGATTGATAGCGAGAGAGAGAGAGAGTAGATGAAGAAAAAAATTATTTTGGTGGTGTGATTGATAGCGAGAGACAGAGAGTAGATGATGAAAAACATTATTTTGGTGGTGTGATTGATAGCGAGAGAGAGAGAGTAGATGAAGAAAAACATTATTTTGGTGGTGTGATTGATAGCGAGAGAGAGAGTAGATGAAGAAAAACATTATTTTGGTTGTGTGATTGATAGCGAGAGAGAGAGAGTAGATGAAGAAAAAACATTATTTTGGTGGTGTGATTGATAGCGAGAGAGAGTGTAGATGAATAAAACATTATTTTGGTGGTGTGATTGATAGCGAGAGAGAGTGTAGATGAATAAAACATTATTTTGGTGGTGTAATTGATAGCGAGAGAGAGAGTAGATGAAGAAAAACATTATTTTGGTGGTGTGATTGATAGCGAGAGAGAGTGTAGATGAATAAAACATTATTTTGGTGGTGTGATTGATAGCGAGAGAGAGTGTAGATGAATAAACATTAGTTTGGCGGTGTGATGGATAGGGAGAAAGAGAGTGTAGATGAATAAAACATTAGTTTGGCGATGTTATGGATAGGGAGAGAGAGTGTAGATGAATAAAACATTAGTTTGGTGGTGTGATTGATAGCGAGAGAGAGAGTAGATGAAGAAAAACATTATTTTGGTGGTGTGATTGATAGCGAGTGAGAGTGTAGATGAATGAGACATTAGTTTGGCGGGGTAATGGAGAGAGAGAGAGAGTAGATGAATAAAACATTAGTTTGGCGATGTTATGGATAGGGAGAGAGAGTGTAGATGAATAAAACATTAGTTTGGTGGTGTGATTGATAGCGAGAGAGAGTGTAGATGAATAAAACACTAGTTTGGCGGTGTTATGGATAGCGAGAGAGAGAGTATAGATGAATAAACATTAGTTAGCCGGGGTGATGGAGAGAGAGAGAGAGAAAAGAAGAATGAAACATTAGTTTAGCGTGGTGGTGGTGAGAGAGAGTAGATGAATGAAACATTAGTTTAGCCGGGTGGTGATGAGAGAGAGTAGATCAATTAAACATTAGTTTGGCGATGTGATGGATAGCGCTAGAGAGTGTAGATGAATAAAGCATTAGTTTGGCGGTGTGATGGAGAGAGAAATAGATAGTAGATAAATGAAACATTAGTTTTCCGGGGTAATAGAGAGAGAGAGAGAGAGAGAGTAAATGAATGAAACATTAGTTTACCGGGACAATGGAGAGAGAGAGAGAGATAGTAGATGAATGAAACATTAGTTTAACGGATGATAGAGAGAGAGATATAGTAGATGAATTAAACATTCGTTTGGCGTGGTGGTGGAGATAGAGAGAGAGTGTGTGTAGATGAATGAAACATTAGTTTGACGGGGTGATGGAGAGAGAGAGAGTAGATGAATGAAACATTAGTTTAGCGGGGTGATTGATAGCGAGAGACAGAGATTAGATGAAGAAACACATTATTTTGGTGGTGTGATTGATAGCGAGAGAGAGAGAAGATGCAGAAAACATTATTTTGGTGGTGTGATTGATAGCGAGAGAGAGTGTAGATGAATAAAACATTATTTTGGTGGTGTGATTGATAGCGAGATAGAGTGTAGATGAATAAAACATTATTTTGGTGGTGTGATTGATAGCGATAGAGAGTGTAGATGAATAAAACATTATTTTGGTGGTGTGTTGATAGCGAGAGAGAGTGTAGATGAAGAAAAACATTATTTTGGTGGTGTGATTGATAGCGAGAGAGAGAGTAGATGAAGAAAAACATTATTTTGGTGGTGTGATTGATAGCGAGAGAGAGAGTAGATGAAGAAAAACATTTTTTGGTGGTGTGATTGATAGCGAGAGAGAGAGTAGATGAAGAAAAACATTATTTTGGTGGTGTGATTGATAGCGAGAGAGAGAGAGTAGATGAAGAAAAACATTATTTTATTGGTGTGATTGATAGCTGCAATTACAGGAGACAGCAGAACTCTTTATACTGTACAAAAGATGCTGACAAACACCTATACATCCAGTGGAACACCAATTCTAGACAAATCTGGATTAATGCTAACAACAAGCGCAGACATAAAAGCCCGTTGGGCGGAACACTTCAAAGAAATTCTTAACCGTCCACTACCTCACAGTTTAATAGATTTTGAAGCTGAAACACCAGCAGCAGAATTAGATGTAAATTTAGATGACTTCACCTTGAGTGAAATAGAAACCACCTTAAAGCTAATGACCAATAACAAGGCTGCTGGAGAGGATAAGTTAACAGCTGAGATCCTCAAGGCAATTGATAGCCATAATTTAATACATCTCCAAAAAATGTTCAACATCATTTGGAAAACAGAGAAGACGCCTCATAAATGGAAAAAAGGAATCATTGTTAAGATCCCAAAAAAGGGCAATCTTAGAGATTGTAACAATTGGAGAGGCGTGACACTTTTGTCAGTTGCCTCAAAATTATTCTGTAAAATCATCCTAAATAGAATAAAGGATTCAATAGATACAGTAATGCGTGAAGAACAGGCTGGGTTTAGAAAAGGGAGAAGCTGTCTTGACCACATTTTCACTCTACGACTTATATTGGAGGAACACATTGAAAAGCAAAAACCTTTTGTACTTAACTTCATCGACTTCAAAAAAGCATTTGATAGTATTCATAGAGATTCTTTGTGGAAAATTCTGAAGCAATATGGCTTACCATCAAAAATCATAAATATTATCAAAGACATGTATGATGGTTACACATGTGCAGTTCGAACAGAGGAAGGACTGAGCGAATGTTTCCCAATAGAAACTGGGGTTAAACAAGGATGTATTTTATCGCCCTTGTTATTTGGAATTGTTATGGACTTCATAATGAAGAAATGCTGCACTGGTAATAAAGGCATCGAATGGATACAAGGAGACCATTTGGAGGACCTGGACTTTGCTGATGACATAGTTCTCATCAGCAATCAGATAAAAACGATGCAGGAAAACACAAATGAACTATCATCAATAGCCAGCAAAATTGGGCTTGAGGTCAATCATGAAAAGACTAAAGTCATGAAAAGTTTAATTCCAACAAGTGACAAAATATACATGGAAAACAAACCAGTAGAAGAGATCGATCACTTCATCTATCTTGGAAGTCACATTGATCGAGAAGGGGATACGAGCAAAGAAATTAGAATCAGACTGGCTAAAGCAGCAATGTCTTTCAGAAGCCTTGAAAAGTTGTGGAAATCAAAACTCATTAGCACAAACACAAAACTTAGGCTATTCAAATCAAATGTACTATCAACCCTTACGTATGCGTGTGAAAGCTGGAAAACAACAAGAGATATAGAAACAAAGTTGAACGCATTCGAAAATAAATGTCTAAGGAAAATACTTGGTATAGAATGGAACGAATTCAAAACAAACGAGGAAATTAGAGAAATCGCCAATCAACCACTAATATCTTCAGTAATAAAGAAAAGACGATGGTCATACGTTGGACATGTGATGAGAAGAGATAATAATCGAATAGCAAAGCAAGCCCTCATGTGGGAAACAACAGGTAAAAGAAAAAGAGGAAGACCCAGGGAGACACTGAGAAGAACATTGATGAGAGAGGCAAGAGCAGCAGGAATCGGCTCCCTCAATGAGATAGAACTGCTTGCACAGAACAGAGACAGATGGCGAGATTTGATAAAATATCTTTAAAAGAAAACTGCTAGAACAAAAATTCATATAGGAGAAGGTGTATCTTGGTCTACGCCCTATGGGCCGGTTACGGCTCGAAAGGTCAATAGATAGATTGATAGCGAGAGAGAGAGAGAGAGTAGATGTATAAAACATTATTTTGGTGGTGTGATTGATAGCGAGAGAGAGTGTAGATGAGTAAAACATTATTTTAGTCATGTGATTGATAGCGAGAGAGAGAGAGAGTAGATGAAGAAAAACATTATTTTATTGGTGTGATTGATAGCGAGAGAGAGAGAGTAGATGAATAAAACATTATTTTGGTGGTGTGATTGATAGCGAGAGAGAGTGTAGATGAATAAAACATTACTTTGGTGGTGTGATTGATAGCGAGAGAGAGTGTAGATGAATAAAACATTATTTTGGTGGTGTGATTGATAGCGAGAGAGAGAGAGTAGATGAAGAAAAACATTATTTTGGTGGTGTGATTGATAGCGAGAGAGAGAGTAGATGAAGAAAAACATTATTTTGGTGGTGTGATTGATAGCGAGAGAGAGAGTAGATGAAGAAAAACATTATTTTGGTGGTGTGATTGATAGCGAGAGAGAGAGAGTAGATGAAGAAAAACATTATTTTAGTGGTGTGATTGATAGCGAGAGAGAGAGAGAGAGTAGATGAAGAAAAACATTATTTTGGTGGTGTGATTGATAGCGAGAGACAGAGAGTAGATGAAGAAAAACATTATTTTGGTGGTGTGATTGATAGCGAGAGAGAGTGTAGATGAATAAAACATTAGTTTGCCGGAGTGATGGAGAGTGAGAGTAGATGATTGAAACATTAGTTTGGCGGATGATGGAGAGAGAGAGAGAGTAGATGAGTTAAACATTAGTTTGGCGAGGTGGTGGAGATAGAGAAAGAGGGAGTAGATGAATAAAATAATCGTTTAGCGTGGTTTTCGAGAGAGAGAGAGAGAGAGAGAGAGTGTGTGTGTAGATGAATGAAACAATACTTTGGCGGTGTGATGGAGAAAGAGAGTAGATGAATGAAACATTAGTTTGCCGGGGTGATGGAGAGAGAGAGTGTGTAAATGAATATAACATTTAGTTTTGCGGGTTATGGATAGCGAGAGAGAGAGTGTAGATGAATAAAACATTAGTTTGGCGGGTTATGGATAGCGAGAGAGAGTGTAGATGAATAAAACATTAGTTTCGCGGGTTATGGATAGCGAGAGAGAGCGTAGATGAATAAAACATTAGTTTGGCGGGTTATGGATAGCGAGAGATAGTGTAGATGAATAAAACATTAGTTTGGCGGGTTATGGATAGCGAGAGAGAGTGTAGATGAATAAAACATTAGTTTGGCGGGTTATGGATAGCGAGAGAGAGTGTAGATGAATAAAACATTAGTTTGGCGGGTTATGGATAGCGAGAGAGAGTGTAGATGAATAAAACATTAGTTTGCGGTGTGATTGATAGCGAGAGAGAGTGTAGATGAATAAAACATTAGTTTGCGGTGTGATTGATAGCGAGAGAGAGTGTAGATGAATAAAACATTAGTTTGGCGGGTTATGGATAGCGAGAGAGAGTGTAGATGAATAAAACATTAGTTTGGCGGGTTATGGATAGCGAGAGAGAGTGTAGATGAATAAAACATTAGTTTGGCGGGTTATGGATAGCGAGAGAGAGTGTAGATGAATAAAACATTAGTTTGCGGTGTGATTGATAGCGAGAGATAGTGTAGATGAAGAAAAACATTAGTTTCGCGGTGTGATGGATAGCGAAAACATTAGTTTCGGATTGTGATGGATAGCGAGAGAGAGTGTTGATGAATAAAACATTAGTTTGGTGGTGTGATGGATAGCGAGAGAGAGTGTAGATGAAGAAAAACATTAGTTTGGAGGTGTGATGGATAGCGAGAGAGAGAGAGTAGATGAGTAAAACATTAGTTTGCGGTGTGATTGATAGCGAGAGAGAGGTAGATGAAGAACAACATTAGTTTGGCGGTGTGATGGATACCGAGAAAGAGTGTCGATGAATAAAACATTAGTTTGGCGGTGTGATGGATATCGAGAGAGAGAGAGAGAGAGAGTGTAGATGAATAAAACATTAGTTTGGTGGTGTGATTGATAGCGAGAGATATAGTGTAGATGAATAAACATTAGTTTGACGGGGTGGTGGCGAGAGAGAGTAGATGATTGAAACATTAGTTTAGCGGATGATGGAGAAAGAGAGTAGATGAATTAAACATTAGTTTGGCGAGGTGATGGAGATAGAGAGAGAGAGAGATTAGATGAATAAAACATTAGTTTAGCGTGGTTTTCGAGAGAGAGATAGTGTGTAGATGAATGAAACACTAGTTTGGCGGTGTGATGGATAGCGAGAGAGAGTGTAGATGAATAAAACATTAGTTTGGCGGTGTGATGGAGAAAGAGAGTAGATGAATGAGACATTAGTTTGCCGGGGGGAAAAAGAGAGAGAGAGTGTGTAGATGAATAAAACATTTAGTTTGGTGGTGTGATGGATAGCGAGAGAGAGAGAGTGTAGATGAATAAAACATAAGTTTGGCGTGTTATAGATAGCGAGAGAGAGTGTAGATGAATAAAACATTAGTTTGGCGGTGTGATGGATAGGGAGAGAGAGTGTAGATGAATAAAACATTAGTTTGGCGATGTTATGGATAGGGAGAGAGAGAGTGTAGATGAATAAAACATTAGTTTGGTGGTGTGATTGATAGCGAGAGAGAGTGTAGATGAATAAACATTAGTTTGGTGGTGTGATTGATAGCGAGAGAGAGTGTAGATGAATGAGACATTATTTTGGTGGTGTAATGGATAGCGAAAGAGAGAGAGAGAGAGAGTGTGTAGATGAATAAAACATTAGTTTGGCGGTGTGATGGATAGCGAGAGAGAGTGTAGATGAATAAAACATTGGTTTGACGGTGTGATGGATAGCGAGAGAGAGTGTAGATGAAAAAAACATTAGTTTGACGTTGTGATGGATAGCGAGAGAGAGTGTAGATGAATAAAACATTAGTTTGACGGTGTGATGGATAGCGAGAGAGAGTGTAGATGAATAAAACATTAGTTTGGCGATGTGATGGAAAGAGAGAGAGTATATGAATGAGACATTAGTTTGGCGGGGTGATGGAGAAAGAGAGTAGATGAATGAAACATTAGTTTGACGTGGTGATGGATAGCGAGAGAGAGAGAGTGTGTGTAACTGAATAAAACATTAGTTTGGTGGTGTGATGGATAGCGAGAGAGAGAGAGAGAGAGTAGATGAATAAAACATTAGTTTGGCGGTGTGATGGATAGCGAGATAGAGAGAGAGAGAGAGAGTGTAGATAAAAAAACATTAGTTCGCCGGGGTGATGGGGAGAGAGAGAGAGTAGATGAATTAGACACTAGTTTGCCGGGGTGATGGAGAGAGAGAGTGTGTAGATGAATAAAAACATTAGTTTGGCGGTGTTGTGGCTAGCGAGAGAGAGTGTAGATGAATAAAACATTAGTTTGGCTGTGTTATGGAGAGAGAGAGAGTGTGTAGATGAATAAAACATTAGTTTGGCGGTGTGATGTTGTGACGGATAGCGAGAGAGAGTGTAGATGATAAAAATATTAGTTTTGTGTTGTGATTGATAGCGAGAGAGAGTGTAGATGAATAAAATATTAGTTTGGCGGTGTGATGGATAGCGAGAGAGAGTGTAGATGAATAAAATATTAGTTTGGTGGTGTGATGGATAGCGAGAGAGAGTGTAGATGAATAAAACATTAGTTTGGCGGTGTGATTGATAGCGAGAGAGAGTGTAGATGAATAAACATTAGGTTGCCAGGGTGATGGAGAGAGAGAGAAAGTATATGAATAAAAATTAGTTTGGCGGTGTGAGGGATAGCGAGAGAGAGTGTGTAGATTAATACACATTAGTTTGCCGGGGTGATGGAGAGAGAGAATAGATGAATGAAACATTAGTTTCTCTAAGTCATGGAGAGAAAGTAGATGAATAAAAATTAGTTTTCCGGGGTGATGGAGAGATAGAGAGAGTAGATGAATAAACATTAGTTTACCGGGGTAATGGAGAGAGAAAGAGAGAGTAGATGAATTAAACATTAGTTTGCTGACGTGATGGAGAGAGAGTGAGAGTAGATGAATTAAAACATTAGTTTACCGGGGTAATGGAGAGAGGGAGAGAGTAGATGAAAGAAACATTAATTTACGGGGTGGTGGAGAGAGAGAGAGAATAGATGAATTAAACATTAGATTGACGGTGTAATGGAGAGAGAGAGTAGAGGAATGAGACATTAGTTTGGCGGGGTGATGGAGAGAGACAGTAGATGAATGAGACATTAGTTTGGCGGTGTAATGGAGAGAGAGAGTAGAGGAATGAGACATTAGTTTGGCGGGGTGATGGAGAGAGACAGTAGATGAATGAGACATTAGTTTGGCGGGGTGATGGAGAGAGAGAGTAGATGAATGAGACATTAGTTTGGCGGGGTGATGGAGAGAGAGAGAGAGTAGAAGAATGAAAAATTAGTTTGGCGGGGTGATCGAGAGAGAGAGAGTAGAAGAATGAAACATTAGTTTGACGGGGTAATGGATAGCGGGAGAGAGAGAGAAAGTGTAGATGAATAAAACATTAGTTTGCCGGAGTGATGGAGAGTGAGAGTAGATGATTGAAACATTAGTTTGGCGGATGATGGAGAGAGAGAGAGAGAGTAGATGAGTTAAACATTAGTTTGGCGAGGTGGTGGAGATAGAGAGAGAGGGAGTAGATGAATAAAATAATTGTTTAGCGTGGTTTTCGAGAGAGAGAGAGAGAGAGAGAGTGTGTGTAGATGAATGAAACAATAGTTTGGCGGTGTGATGGAGAAAGAGAGTAGATGATTGAAACATTAGTTTAGCGGATGATGGAGAAAGAGAGTAGATGAATTAAACATTAGTTTGGCGAGGTGATGGAGATAGAGAGAGAGAGAGATTAGATGAATAAAACATTAGTTTAGCGTGGTTTTCGAGAGAGAGATAGTGTGTAGATGAATAAAACATTAGTTTGGCGGTGTGATGGATAGCGAGAGAGAGTGTAGATGAATAAAACATTGGTTTGACGGTGTGATGGATAGCGAGAGAGAGTGTAGATGAAAAAAACATTAGTTTGACGTTGTGATGGATAGCGAGAGAGAGTGTAGATGAATAAAACATTAGTTTGACGGTGTGATGGATAGCGAGAGAGAGTGTAGATGAATAAAACATTAGTTTGGCGATGTGATGGAAAGAGAGAGAGTATATGAATGAGACATTAGTTTGGCGGGGTGATGGAGAAAGAGAGTAGATGAATGAAACATTAGTTTGACGTAGTGATGGATAGCGAGAGAGAGAGAGTGTGTGTAACTGAATAAAACATTAGTTTGGTGGTGTGATGGATAGCGAGAGAGAGAGAGAGAGAGTAGATGAATAAAACATTAGTTTGGCGGTGTGATGGATAGCGAGATAGAGAGAGAGAGAGAGAGTGTAGATAAAAAAACATTAGTTCGCCGGGGTGATGGGGAGAGAGAGAGAGTAGATGAATTAGACACTAGTTTGCCGGGGTGATGGAGAGAGAGAGTGTGTAGATGAATAAAAACATTAGTTTGGCGGTGTTGTGGCTAGCGAGAGAGAGTGTAGATGAATAAAACATTAGTTTGGCTGTGTTATGGAGAGAGAGAGAGTGTGTAGATGAATAAAACATTAGTTTGGCGGTGTGATGTTGTGACGGATAGCGAGAGAGAGTGTAGATGATAAAAATATTAGTTTTGTGTTGTGATTGATAGCGAGAGAGAGTGTAGATGAATAAAATATTAGTTTGGCGGTGTGATGGATAGCGAGAGAGAGTGTAGATGAATAAAATATTAGTTTGGTGGTGTGATGGATAGCGAGAGAGAGTGTAGATGAATAAAACATTAGTTTGGCGGTGTGATTGATAGCGAGAGAGAGTGTAGATGAATAAACATTAGGTTGCCAGGGTGATGGAGAGAGAGAGAAAGTATATGAATAAAAATTAGTTTGGCGGTGTGAGGGATAGCGAGAGAGAGTGTGTAGATTAATACACATTAGTTTGCCGGGGTGATGGAGAGAGAGAATAGATGAATGAAACATTAGTTTCTCTAAGTCATGGAGAGAAAGTAGATGAATAAAAATTAGTTTTCCGGGGTGATGGAGAGATAGAGAGAGTAGATGAATAAACATTAGTTTACCGGGGTAATGGAGAGAGAAAGAGAGAGTAGATGAATTAAACATTAGTTTGCTGACGTGATGGAGAGAGAGTGAGAGTAGATGAATGAAACATTAGTTTACCGGGGTAATGGAGAGAGGGAGAGAGTAGATGAAAGAAACATTAATTTACGGGGTGGTGGAGAGAGAGAGAGAATAGATGAATTAAACATTAGATTGACGGTGTAATGGAGAGAGAGAGTAGAGGAATGAGACATTAGTTTGGCGGGGTGATGGAGAGAGACAGTAGATGAATGAGACATTAGTTTGGCGGGGTGATGGAGAGAGAGAGTAGATGAATGAGACATTAGTTTGGCGGGGTGATGGAGAGAGAGAGAGAGTAGAAGAATGAAAAATTAGTTTGGCGGGGTGATCGAGAGAGAGAGAGTAGAAGAATGAAACATTAGTTTGACGGGGTAATGGATAGCGGGAGAGAGAGAGAAAGTGTAGATGAATAAAACATTAGTTTGCCGGAGTGATGGAGAGTGAGAGTAGATGATTGAAACATTAGTTTGGCGGATGATGGAGAGAGAGAGAGAGAGTAGATGAGTTAAACATTAGTTTGGCGAGGTGGTGGAGATAGAGAGAGAGGGAGTAGATGAATAAAATAATTGTTTAGCGTGGTTTTCGAGAGAGAGAGAGAGAGAGAGAGTGTGTGTAGATGAATGAAACAATAGTTTGGCGGTGTGATGGAGAAAGAGAGTAGATGATTGAAACATTAGTTTAGCGGATGATGGAGAAAGAGAGTAGATGAATTAAACATTAGTTTGGCGAGGTGATGGAGATAGAGAGAGAGAGAGATTAGATGAATAAAACATTAGTTTAGCGTGGTTTTCGAGAGAGAGATAGTGTGTAGATGAATGAAACACTAGTTTGGCGGTGTGATGGATAGCGAGAGAGAGTGTAGATGAATAAAACATTAGTTTGGCGGTGTGATGGAGAAAGAGAGTAGATGAATGAGACATTAGTTTGCCGGGGGGAAAAAGAGAGAGAGAGTGTGTAGATGAATAAAACATTTAGTTTGGTGGTGTGATGGATAGCGAGAGAGAGAGTGTAGATGAATAAAACATAAGTTTGGCGTGTTATAGATAGCGAGAGAGAGTGTAGATGAATAAAACATTAGTTTGGCGGTGTGATGGATAGGGAGAGAGAGTGTAGATGAATAAAACATTAGTTTGGCGATGTTATGGATAGGGAGAGAGAGAGTGTAGATGAATAAAACATTAGTTTGGTGGTGTGATTGATAGCGAGAGAGAGAGTGTAGATGAATAAACATTAGTTTGGTGGTGTGATTGATAGCGAGAGAGAGTGTAGATGAATGAGACATTATTTTGGTGGTGTAATGGATAGCGAAAGAGAGAGAGAGAGAGAGTGTGTAGATGAATAAAACATTAGTTTGGCGGTGTGATGGATAGCGAGAGAGAGTGTAGATGAATAAAACATTGGTTTGACGGTGTGATGGATAGCGAGAGCGAGTGTAGATGAAAAAAACATTAGTTTGACGTTGTGATGGATAGCGAGAGAGAGTGTAGATGAATAAAACATTAGTTTGACGGTGTGATGGATAGCGAGAGAGAGTGTAGATGAATAAAACATTAGTTTGGCGATGTGATGGAAAGAGAGAGAGTATATGAATGAGACATTAGTTTGGCGGGGTGATGGAGAAAGAGAGTAGATGAATGAAACATTAGTTTGACGTGGTGATGGATAGCGAGAGAGAGAGAGTGTGTGTAACTGAATAAAACATTAGTTTGGTGGTGTGATGGATAGCGAGAGAGAGAGAGAGAGAGTAGATGAATAAAACATTAGTTTGGCGGTGTGATGGATAGCGAGATAGAGAGAGAGAGAGAGTGTAGATAAAAAAACATTAGTTCGCCGGGGTGATGGGGAGAGAGAGAGAGTAGATGAATTAGACACTAGTTTGCCGGGGTGATGGAGAGAGAGAGTGTGTAGATGAATAAAAACATTAGTTTGGCGGTGTTGTGGCTAGCGAGAGAGAGTGTAGATGAATAAAACATTAGTTTGGCTGTGTTATGGAGAGAGAGAGAGTGTGTAGATGAATAAAACATTAGTTTGGCGGTGTGATGTTGTGACGGATAGCGAGAGAGAGTGTAGATGATAAAAATATTAGTTTTGTGTTGTGATTGATAGCGAGAGAGAGTGTAGATGAATAAAATATTAGTTTGGCGGTGTGATGGATAGCGAGAGAGAGTGTAGATGAATAAAATATTAGTTTGGTGGTGTGATGGATAGCGAGAGAGAGTGTAGATGAATAAAACATTAGTTTGGCGGTGTGATTGATAGCGAGAGAGAGTGTAGATGAATAAACATTAGGTTGCCAGGGTGATGGAGAGAGAGAGAAAGTATATGAATAAAAATTAGTTTGGCGGTGTGAGGGATAGCGAGAGAGAGTGTGTAGATTAATACACATTAGTTTGCCGGGGTGATGGAGAGAGAGAATAGATGAATGAAACATTAGTTTCTCTAAGTCATGGAGAGAAAGTAGATGAATAAAAATTAGTTTTCCGGGGTGATGGAGAGATAGAGAGAGTAGATGAATAAACATTAGTTTACCGGGGTAATGGAGAGAGAAAGAGAGAGTAGATGAATTAAACATTAGTTTGCTGACGTGATGGAGAGAGAGTGAGAGTAGATGAATGAAACATTAGTTTACCGGGGTAATGGAGAGAGGGAGAGAGTAGATGAAAGAAACATTAATTTACGGGGTGGTGGAGAGAGAGAGAGAATAGATGAATTAAACATTAGATTGACGGTGTAATGGAGAGAGAGAGTAGAGGAATGAGACATTAGTTTGGCGGGGTGATGGAGAGAGACAGTAGATGAATGAGACATTAGTTTGGCGGGGTGATGGAGAGAGAGAGTAGATGAATGAGACATTAGTTTGGCGGGGTGATGGAGAGAGAGAGAGAGTAGAAGAATGAAAAATTAGTTTGGCGGGGTGATCGAGAGAGAGAGAGTAGAAGATTGAAACATTAGTTTGACGGGGTAATGGATAGCGGGAGAGAGAGAGAAAGTGTGGATGAATAAAACATTAGTTTGCCGGAGTGATGGAGAGTGAGAGTAGATGATTGAAACATTAGTTTGGCGGATGATGGAGAGAGAGAGAGAGAGTAGATGAGTTAAACATTAGTTTGGCGAGGTGGTGGAGATAGAGAGAGAGGGAGTAGATGAATAAAATAATCGTTTAGCGTGGTTTTCGAGAGAGAGAGAGAGAGAGAGAGAGAGAGTGTGTAGATGAATGAAACAATAGTTTGGCGGTGTGATGGAGAAAGAGAGTAGATGAATGAAACATTAGTTTGCCGGGGTGATGGAGAGAGAGAGTGTGTGTAAATGAATATAACATTTAGTTTTGCGGGTTATGGATAGCGAGAGAGAGAGTGTAGATGAATAAAACATTAGTTTGGCGGTTTATGGATAGCGAGAGAGAGTGTAGATGAAGAAAAACATTAGTTTCGCGGTGTGATGGATAGCGAAAACATTAGTTTCGGATTGTGATGGATAGCGAGAGAGAGTGTTGATGAATAAAACATTAGTTTGGTGGTGTGATGGATAGCGAGAGAGAGTGTAGATGAAGAAAAACATTAGTTTGGTGGTGTGATTGATAGCGAGAGAGAGTGTAGATGAATAAAACATTAGTTTGGCGGGTTATGGATAGCGAGAGAGAGTGTAGATGAATAAAACATTAGTTTGGCGGGTTATGGATAGCGAGAGAGAGAGTGTAGATGAATAAAACATTAGTTTGGCGGGTTATGGATAGCGAGAGAGAGTGTAGATGAATAAAACATTAGTTTGCGGTGTGATTGATAGCGAGAGAGAGTGTAGATGAATAAAACATTAGTTTGCGGTGTGATTGATAGCGAGAGAGAGTGTAGATGAATAAAACATTAGTTTGGCGGTTTATGGATAGCGAGAGAGAGTGTAGATGAATAAAACATTAGTTTCGCGGGTTATGGATAGCGAGAGAGAGTGTAGATGAATAAAACATTAGTTTGGCGGGTTATGGATAGCGAGAGAGAGTGTAGATGAATAAAACATTAGTTTGCGGTGTGATTGATAGCGAGAGAGAGTGTAGATGAATAAAACATTAGTTTGCGGTGTGATTGATAGCGAGAGAGAGTGTAGATGAATAAAACATTAGTTTGGCGGGTTATGGATAGCGAGAGAGAGTGTAGATGAATAAAACATTAGTTTGGCGGGTTATGGATAGCGAGAGAGAGTGTAGATGAATAAAACATTAGTTTGGCGGGTTATGGATAGCGAGAGAGAGTGTAGATGAATAAAACATTAGTTTGCGGTGTGATTGATAGCGAGAGAGAGTGTAGATGAAGAAAAACATTAGTTTCGCGGTGTGATGGATAGCGAAAACATTAGTTTCGGATTGTGATGGATAGCGAGAGAGAGTGTTGATGAATAAAACATTAGTTTGGTGGTGTGATGGATAGCGAGAGAGAGTGTAGATGAAGAAAAACATTAGTTTGGTGGTGTGATGGATAGCGAGAGAGAGTGTAGATGAATAAAACATTAGTTTGGCGGGTTATGGATAGCGAGAGAGAGTGTAGATGAATAAAACATTAGTTTAGCGGGTTATGGATAGCGAGAGAGAGTGTACATGAATAAAACATTAGTTTGGCGGGTTATGGATAGCGAGAGAGAGTGTAGATGAATAAAACATTAGTTTGCGGTGTGATTGATAGCGAGAGAGAGTGTAGATGAATAAAACATTAGTTTGCGGTGTGATTGATAGCGAGAGAGAGTGTAGATGAATAAAACATTAGTTTGGCGGGTTATGGATAGCGAGAGAGAGTGTAGATGAATAAAACATTAGTTTGGCGGGTTATGGAAAGCGAGAGAGAGTGTAGATGAATAAATCATTAGTTTGGCGGGTTATGGATAGCGAGAGAGAGTGTAGATGAATAAAACATTAGTTTGCGGTGTGATTGATAACGAGAGAGAGTGTAGATGAAGAAAAACATTAGTTTCGCGGTGTGATGGATAGCGAAAACATTAGTTTCGGATCGTGATGGATAGCGAGAGAGAGAGTGTGTAGATGAATGAAACATAAGTTTGGCGTGTTATAGATAGCGAGAGAGAGTGTAGATGAATAAAACATTAGTTTGCGGTGTGATTGATAGCGAGAGAGAGTGTAGATGAATAAAACATTAGTTTGCGGTGTGATTGATAGCGAGAGAGAGTGTAGATGAATAAAACATTAGTTTGGCGGGTTATGGATAGCGAGAGAGAATGTAGATGAATAAAACATTAGTTTGGCGGGTTATGGATAGCGAGAGAGAGTGTAGATGAATAAATCATTAGTTTGGCGGGTTATGGATAGCGAGAGAGAGTGTAGATGAATAAAACATTAGTTTGCGGTGTGATTGATAGCGAGAGAGAGTGTAGATGAAGAAAAACATTAGTTTCGCGGTGTGATGGATAGCGAAAACATTAGTTTCGGATTGTGATGGATAGCGAGAGAGAGTGTTGATGAATAAAACATTTGTTTGGTGGTGTGATGGATAGCGAGAGAGAGAGAGTAGATGAGTAAAACATTAGTTTGCGGTGTGATTGATAGCGAGAGAGAGTGTAGATGAAGAACAACATTAGTTTGGCGGTGTGATGGATACCGAGAAAGAGTGTCGATGAATAAAACATTAGTTTGGCGGTGTAATGGATATCGAGAGAGAGAGAGAGAGAGAGAGAGTAGATGAATAAAACATTAGTTTGGCGGTGTGATGGATAGCGAGAGAGAGTGTAGATGAATAAAACATTAGTTTGGTGGTGTGATTGATAGCGAGAGATAGAGTGTAGATGAATAAACATTAGTTTGACGGGGTGATGGAGAGAGAGAGAGAGTAGATGAATGAAACATTAGTTTAGCGGGGTGGTGGTGAGAGAGAGTAGATGATTGAAACATTAGTTTAGCGGATGATGGAGAAAGAGAGTAGATGAATTAAACATTAGTTTGGCGAGGTGATGGAGATAGAGAGAGAGAGAGAGAGTAGATGAATAAAATATTAGTTTAGCGTGGTTTTCGAGAGAGAGATAGTGTGTAGATGAATGAAACACTAGTTTGGCGGTGTGATGGATAGCGAGAGAGAGTGTAGATGAATAAAACAGTTTGGCGGTGTGATGGAGAAAGAGAGTAGATGAATGAGACATTAGTTTGCCGGGGGGAAAAAAAGAGAGAGAGTGTGTAGATGAATAAAACATTTAGTTTGGTGGTGTGATGGATAGCGAGAGAGAGAGAGTGTAGATGAATAAAACATAAGTTTGGCGTGTTATAGATAGCGAAAGAGAGTGTAGATGAATAAAACATTAATTTGGTGGTTTGATTGATAGCGAGAGAGAGAGAGAGTAGATGAATAAAACATAAGTTTGGCGGTGTGATTGATAGCGAAAGAGAGTGTAGATGAATAAAACATTAGTTTGATGGTGTGATTGATAGCGAGAGAGAGAGAGAGTAAATGAATAAAACATAAGTTTGGCGGTGTGATGGATAGCGATAGAGAGTGTAGATGAATAAAACATTATTTTGGTGGTGTAATGGATAGCGAAAGAGAGAGAGAGAGTGTGTAGATGAATAAAACATTAGTTTGGCGGTGTGATGGATAGCGAGAGAGAGTGTAGATGAATAAAACATTGGTTTGACGGTGTGATGGATAGCGAGAGAGAGTGTAGATGAAAAAAACATTAGTTTGACGGTGTGATGGATAGCGAGAGAGAGAGTGTAGATGAATAAAACATTAGTTTGACGGTGTGATGGATAACGAGAGAGAGTGTAGATGAATAAAACATTAGTTTGGCGATGTGATGGTAAGAGAGAGAGTATATGAATGAGACATTAGTTTGGCGGGATGATGGAGAAAGAGAGTAGATGAATGAAACATTAGTTTGACGGGGTGATGGATAGCGAGAGATAGAGAGTGTGTGTACCTGAATAAAACATTAGTTTGGTGGTGTCATGGATAGCGAGAGAGAGAGAGAGTAGATGAATAAAACATTAGTTTGGCGGTGTGATGGATAGTGAGATAGAGAGAGAGAGAGAGTGTAGATAAAAAAACATTAGTTTGCCGGGGTGATGGGGAGAGAGAGAGTAGATGAATTAGACACTAGTTTGCCGGGGTGATGGAGAGAGAGAGTGTGTAGATGAATAAAAACATTAGTTTGGCGGTGTTGTGGCTAGCGAGAGAGAGTGTAGGTGAATAAAACATTAGTTTGGCTGTGTTATGGAGAGAGAGAGTGTGTGTAGATGAATAAAACATTAGTTTGGCGGTGTGATGTTGTGACGGATAGCGAGAGAGAGTGTAGATGATAAAAATATTAGTTTTGTGTTGTGATTGATAGCGAGAGAGAGTGTAGATGAATAAAATATTAGTTTGGCGGTGTGATGGATAGCGAGAGAGTGTGTAGATGAATAAAATATTAGTTTGGTGGTGTGATGGATAGCGAGAGAGAGTGTAGATGAATAAAACATTAGTTTGGCGGTGTGATTGATAGCGAGAGAGAGTGTAGATGAATAAACATTAGGTTGCCAGGGTGATGGAGAGAGAGAGAAAGTATATGAATAAAAATTAGTTTGGCGGTGTGAGGGATAGCGAGAGAGAGTGTGTAGATTAATTCACATTAGTTTGCCGGGGTGATGGAGAGAGAGAATAGATGAATGAAACATTAGTTTCTCTAGGGGATGGAGAGAAAGTAGATGAATAAAAATTAGTTTTCCGGGGTGATGGAGAGATAGAGAGAGTAGATGAATAAACATTAGTTTATCGGGGTAATGGAGAGAGAAAGAGAGAGTAGATGAATTAAACATTAGTTTGCCGACGTGTTGGAGAGAGAGTGAGAGTATATGAATGAAACATTAGTTTACCGGGGTAATGGAGAGAGGGAGAGAGTAGATGAAAGAAACATTAATTTACGGGGTGGTGGAGAGAGAGAGAGAATAGATGAATTAAACATTAGATTGACGGTGTAATGGAGAGAGAGAGTAGAGGAATGAGACATTAGTTTGGCGGGGTGATGAGGAGAGACAGTAGATGAATGAGACATTAGTTTGGCGGGGTGATGGAGAGAGAGAGAGTAGATGAATGAGAAATTAGTTTGGCGGGGTGATGGAGAGAGAGAGAGAGTAGAAGAATGAAACATTAGTTTGGCGGGGTGATCGAGAGAGAGAGAGAGAGTAGAAGAATGAAACATTAGTTTGACGGGGTAATGGATAGCGGGAGAGAGAGAGAAAGTGTAGATGAATAAAACATTAGTTTGGCGGTGTGAAAGATAGCGAGAGAGTGTAGATGAATAAAAAATCTAGTTTGGCGGTTTTGAAAGAGAGAGACAGTAGATGAATGAGACATTAGTTTGGCGGGGTGATGGAGAGAGACAGTAGATGAATGAGACATTAGGTTGCCGAGGTGATGGATAGCGAGAGAGAGAGTGTAGATGAATGAAACATTAGTTTGGCGGTGTGATGGTGTGACGGATAGCGTGAGAGAGAGAGTAGATGAATAAAACATTAGTTTGGCGGTGTGATGGTGTGACGGATAGCGAGAGAGAGAGTGTGTAGATGAATAAAACATTAGTTTGGCGGGGTGATGGAGAGAGAGAGTAGATGAATGAAACATTAGTTTGCCGCGGTGATGGATAGCGTGAGAGAGAGAGTAGATGAATGAAACATTAGTTTGCCGCGGTGATGGATAGCGTGAGAGAGAGAGTAGATGAATAAAACATTAGTTTGGCGGTGTGATGTTGTGACGGATAGCGAGAGAGAGAGTGTAGATTAAAAAAAACATTAGTTTGGCGGTGTGATGGATAGCGAAAGAGAGTGTAGATGAATAAAATATTAGTTTTGTGTTGTGATTGATAGCGAGAGAGAGTGTAGATGAATAAAATATTAGTTTGGTGGTGTGATTGATAGCGAGAGAGAGTGTAGATGAATAAAACATTTGTTTGGTGGTGTGATGGATAGCTAGAGATAGTGTAGATGAATAAAACATTAGTTTGGTGGTGTGATGGATAGCGAGAGATAGTGTAGATGAATAAAACATTAGTTTTGTGGTGTGATGGATAGCGAGAGAGAGAGAGAGAGTAGATGAATAAAACATTAGTTTGGTGGTGTGATGGATAGCGAGAGATAGTGTAGTTGAATAAAACATTAGTTTGGTGGTGTGATGGATAGCGAGAGAGAGAGAGAGAGAGAGAGAGTGTATATAAAAAAAAACATTAGTTTGCAGCGGTGATGGAGAGAGAGAGAGTAGATGAATTAGACAATAGTTTGCCGGGGTGATGGAGAGAGAGTGTGTGTAGATGAATAAAACATTAGTTTGGCTGTCTTATGGATAGCGAGAGAGAGTGTAGATGAATAAAACATTAGTTTGGCTGTCTTATGGATAGCGAGAGAGAGTGTAGATGAATAAAACATTAGTTTGGCTGTGTTATGGAGAGAGAGAGAGAGTGTAGATGAATAAAACATTAGATTGGCTGTGTTATGGATAGCGAGAGAGAGTGTAGATGAATAAAACATTAGTTTTGAGGTGTGATTGATAGCGAGAGAAAGTGTAGATGAATAAAACATTAGTTTGGTGGTGTGATTGATAGCGAGAGAGAGTGTAGATGAATAAAACATTAGTTTGGTGGTGTGATTGATAGCGAGAGAGAGTGTAGATGAATAAAACATTAGTTTGGTGGTGTGGTGGATAGCGAGAGATAGTGTAGATGAATAAAACATTAGTATGGCGGTGTTATGGATAGCGAGAGAGAGTGTAGATGAATAAAATATTAGTTTGGCGGTGTGATGGATAGCGAGAGAGAGTGTAGATGAATAAAATATTAGTGTGGTGGTGTGATGGATAGCGAGAGAGAGAGTGTAGATGAATAAAATATTAGTTTGGCGGTGTGATTGATAGCGAGAGAGAGTGTAGATGAATAAACATTAGGTTGCCAGGGTGATGGAGAGAGAGAGAAAGTATATGAATAAAAATTAGTTTGGCGGTGTGAGGGATAGCGAGAGAGAGTGTGTAGATTAATACACATTAGTTTGCCGGGGTGATGGAGAGAGAGAATAGATGAATGAAACATTAGTTTCTCTAGGTGATGGAGAGAAAGTAGATGAATAAAAATTAGTTTGCCGGGGCGATGGAGAGATAGAGAGAGTAGATGAATAAACATTAGTTTACCGGGGTAATGGAGAGAGAAAGAGAGAGTAGATGAATTAAACATTAGTTTGCCGACGTGATGGAGAGAGAGTGAGAGTAGATGAATGAAACATTAGTTTACCGGGGTAATGGAGAGAGGGAGAGAGTAGATGAAAGAAACATTAATTTACGGGGTGGTGGAGAGAGAGAGAGAGAATAGATGAATTAAACATTAGATTGGCGGTGTAATGGAGAGAGAGAGTAGAGGAATGAGACATTAGTTTGGCGGGGTGATGGAGAGAGAGAGAGTAGATGAATGAGACATTAGTTTGGCGGGGTGATGGAGAGAGAGAGAGTAGATGAATGAGACATTAGTTTGGCGGGGTGATGGAGAGAGAGAGAGAGTAGATGAATGAGACATTAGTTTGGCGGGGTGATGGAGACAGAGAGAGTAGAAGAATGAAACATTAGTTTGGCGGGGTGATGGAGAGAGAGAGAGTAGAAGAATGAAACATTAGTTTGACGGGGTAATGGATAGCGGGAGAGAGAGAGAGAAAGTGTAGATGAATAAAACATTAGTTTGGCGGTGTGAAAGATAGCGAGAGAGTGTAGATGAATAAAAAATCTAGTTTGGCGGTTTTGAAAGAGAGAGACAGTAGATGAATGAGACATTAGTTTGGCGGGGTGATGGAGAGAGAGAGTAGATGAATGAAACATTAGGTTGACGGGGTGATGGATAGCGAGAGAGAGAGTGTAGATGAATAAAACATTAGTTTGGAGGTGTGATGGTGTGATTGATAGCGAGAGAGAGAGTGTAGATGAATAAAACATTAGTTTGGTAGCGTGATTGATAGCGAGACAGAGTGTAGATGAATAAAACATTAGATTGGCGGTGTGATTGATAGAGAGAGAGAGAGAGTGTAGATGAATAAAACATTAGTTTGGCGGTGTGATTGATAGCGAGAGAGAGAGTAGATGAATAAAACATTATTTTAGTGGTGTGATTGATAGCGAGAGAGAGAGAGAGAGAGTAGACGAATAAAAAATTATTTTAGGGGTGTGATTGATAGCGAGAGAGAGAGAGAGTAGATGAATAAAACATTATTTTGGTGGTGTGATTGATAGCGAGAGAGAGTGTAGATGAATAAAACATTATTTTGGTGTTGTGATTGATAGCGAGAGAGAGAGTAGATGAAGAAAAACATTATTTTGGTGGTGTGATTGATAGCGAGAGAGAGAGAGAGTAGATGAAGAAAAACATTATTTTGGTGGTGTGATTGATAGCGAGAGAGAGAGAGTAGATGAAGAAAAACATTATTTTAGTGGTGTGATTGATAGCGAGAGAGAGAGAGAGAGTAGATGAAGAAAAACATTATTTTAGTGGTGTGATTGATAGCGAGAGAGAGAGAGAGTAGATGAAGAAAAACATTATTTTAGTGGTGTGATTGATAGCGAGAGAGAGAGTAGATGAAGAAAAACATTATTTTGGTGGTGTGATTGATAGCGAGAGAGAGAGAGAGTAGATGAAGAAAAACATTATTTTAGTGGTGTGATTGATAGCGAGAGAGAGAGAGTAGATGAAGAAAAACATTATTTTAGTGGTGTGATTGATAGCGAGAGAGAGAGAGAGTAGATGAAGAAAAACATTATTTTAGTGGTGTGATTGATAGCGAGAGAGAGAGAGTAGATGAAGAAAAACATTATTTTAGTGGTGTGATTGATAGCGAGAGAGAGAGAGAGAGTAGATGAAGAAAAACATTATTTTAGTGGAGTGATTGATAGCGAGAGAGAGAGTAGATGAAGAAAAACATTATTTTAGTGGTGTGATTGATAGCGAGAGAGAGAGAGTAGATGAAGAAAAACATTATTTTGATGGTGTGATTGATAGCGAGAGAGAGTGTAGATGAATAAAACATTATTTTAGTGGTGTGATTGATAGCGAGAGAGAGAGAGAGTAGATGAAGAAAAACATTATTTTGGTGGTGTGATTGATAGCGAGAGAGAGAGAGTAGATGAAGAAAAACATTATTTTGGTGGTGTGATTGATAGCGAGAGAGAGAGAGTAGATGAAGAAAAACATTATTTTAGTGGTGTGATTGATAGCGAGAGAGAGAGTAGATGAAGAAAAACATTATTTTGGTGGTGAGATTGATAGCGAGAGAGAGAGAGAGTAGATGAAGAAAAACATTATTTTAGTGGTGTGATTGATAGCGAGAGAGAGAGTAGATGAAGAAAAACATTATTTTGGTGGTGTGATTGATAGCGAGAGAGAGAGAGTAGATGAAGAAAAACATTATTTTAGTGGTGTGATTGATAGCGAGAGAGAGAGAGTAGATGAAGAAAAACATTATTTTAGTGGTGTGATTGATAGCGAGAGAGAGAGTAGATGAAGAAAAACATTATTTTTTTGGTGTGATTGATAGCGAGAGAGAGAGAGAGAGTAGATGAATAAAACATTATTTTGGTGGTGTGATTGATAGCGAGAGAGAGAGAGAGTAGATGAAGAAAACCATTATTTTAGTGGTGTGATTGATAGCGAGAGAGAGTGTAGATGCATAAAACATTATTTTGGTGGTGTGATTGATAGCGAGAGAGAGAGAGTAGATGAAGAAAAACATTATTTTGGTGGTGTGATTGATAGCGAGAGAGAGAGTAGATGAAGACAAACATTATTTTGGTGGTGTGATTGATAGCGAGAGAGAGAGAGAGAGTAGATGAAGAAAAACATTATTTTAGTGGTGTGATTGATAGCGAGAGAGAGAGTAGATGAAGAAAAACATTATTTTGGTGGTGTGATTGATAGCGAGAGAGAGAGAGTAGATGAATAAAACATTATTTTGGTGGTGTGATTGATAGCGAGATAGAGTGTAGATGAATGAGACATTATTTTGGTGGTGTGATTGATAGCGAGAGAGAGTGTAGATGAATAAAACTTTATTTTGGTGGTGTGATTGATAGCGAGAGAGAGTAGATGAAGAAAAACATTATTTTGGTGGTGTGATTGATAGCGAGAGAGAGAGTAGATGAAGAAAAACATTATTTTGGTGGTGTGATTGATAGCGAGAGAGAGAGTAGATGAAGAAAAACATTATTTTGGTGGTGTGATTGATAGCGAGAGAGAGAGTAGATGAAGAAAAACATTATTTTAGTGGTGTGATTGATAGCGAGAGACAGAGAGTAGATGAAGAAAAACATTATTTTGGTGCTGTGATTGATAGCGAGAGAGAGTGTAGATGAATAAAACATTAGTTTGGCTGTGTTATGGAGAGAGAGAGAGTGTGTAGATGAATAAAACATTAGATTGGCTGTGTTATGGATAGCGAGAGAGAGTGTAGATGAATAAAACATTAGTTTTGAGGTGTGATTGATAGCGAGAGAAAGTGTAGATGAATAAAACATTAGTTTGGTGGTGTGATTGATAGCGAGAGAGAGTGTAGATGAATAAAACATTAGTTTGGTGGTGTGATCGATAGCGAGAGAGAGTGTAGATGAATAAAACATTAGTTTGGTGGTGTGATGGATAGCGAGAGATAGTGTAGATGAATAAAACATTAGTTTGGCGGTGTTATGGATAGCGAGAGAGAGTGTAGATGAATAAAATATTAGTTTGGCGGTGTGATGGATAGCGAGAGAGAGTGTAGATGAATAAAATATTAGTGTGGTGGTGTGATGGATAGCGAGAGAGAGTGTAGATGAATAAAATATTAGTTTGGCGGTGTGATTGATAGCGAGAGAGAGTGTAGATGAATAAACATTAGGTTGCCAGGGTGATGGAGAGAGAGAGAAAGTATATGAATAAAAATTAGTTTGGCGGTGTGAGGGATAGCGAGAGAGAGTGTGTAGATTAATACACATTAGTTTGCCGGGGTGATGGAGAGAGAGAATAGATGAATGAAACATTAGTTTCTCTAGGTGATGGAGAGAAAGTAGATGAATAAAAATTAGTTTGCCGGGGCGATGGAGAGATAGAGAGAGTAGATGAATAAATATTAGTTTACCGGGATAATGGAGAGAGAAAGAGAAAGTAGATGAATTAAACATTAGTTTGCCGACGTGATGGAGAGAGAGTGAGAGTAGATGAATGAAACATTAGTTTACCGGGGTAATGGAGAGAGGGAGAGAGTAGATGAAAGAAACATTAATTTACGGGGTGGTGGAGAGAGAGAGAGAGAATAGATGAATTAAACATTAGATTGGCGGTGTAATGGAGAGAGAGAGTAGAGGAATGAGACATTAGTTTGGCGGGGTGATGGAGAGAGACAGTAGATGAATGAGACATTAGTTTGGCGGGGTGATGGAGAGAGAGAGAGTAGATGAATGAGACATTAGTTTGGCGGGGTGATGGAGACAGAGAGAGTAGAAGAATGAAACATTAGTTTGGCGGGGTGATGGAGAGAGAGAGAGTAGAAGAATGAAACATTAGTTTGACGGGGTAATGGATAGCGGGAGAGAGAGAGAAAGTGTAGATGAATAAAACATTAGTTTGGCGGTGTGAAAGATAGCGAGAGAGTGTAGATGAATAAAAAATCTAGTTTGGCGGTTTTGAAAGAGAGAGACAGTAGATGAATGAGACATTAGTTTGGCGGGGTGATGGAGAGAGAGAGTAGATGAATGAAACATTAGGTTGCCGGGGTGATGGATAGCGAGAGAGAGAGTGTAGATGAATAAAACATTAGTTTGGAGGTGTGATGGTGTGATTGATAGCGAGAGAGAGAGTGTAGATGAATAAAACATTAGTTTGGTAGCGTGATTGATAGCGAGACATAGTGTAGATGAATAAAACATTAGATTGGCGGTGTGATTGATAGAGAGAGAGAGAGAGTGTAGATGAATAAAACATTAGTTTGGCGGTGTGATTGATAGCGAGAGAGAGAGTAGATGAATAAAACATTATTTTAGTGGTGTGATTGATAGCGAGAGAGAGAGAGAGAGAGTAGACGAACAAAACATTATTTTAGGGGTGTGATTGATAGCGAGAGAGAGAGAGAGTAGATGAATAAAACATTATTTTGGTGGTGTGATTGATAGCGAGAGAGAGAGAGTAGATGAAGAAAAATATTATTTTAGTGGTGTGATTGATAGCGAGAGAGAGAGAGTAGATGAAGAAAAACATTATTTTAGTGGTGTGATTGATAGCGAGAGAGAGAGAGAGTAGATGAAGAAAAACATTATTTTAGTGGTGTGATTGATAGCGAGAGAGAGAGAGAGTAGATGAAGAAAAACATTATTTTAGTGGTGTGATTGATAGCGAGAGAGAGAGAGAGAGAGTAGATGAAGAAAAACATTATTTTAGTGGTGTGATTGATAGCGAGAGAGAGAGAGAGTAGATGAAGAAAAACATTATTTTAGTGGTGTGATTGATAGCGAGAGAGAGAGAGTAGATGAAGAAAAACATTATTTTAGTGGTGTGATTGATAGCGAGAGAGAGAGAGAGTAGATGAAGAAAAACATTATTTTAGTGGTGTGATTGATAGCGAGAGAGAGAGAGAGTAGATGAAGAAAAACATTATTTTAGTGGTGTGATTGATAGCGAGAGAGAGAGAGAGAGTAGATGAAGAAAAACATTATTTTGATGGTGTGATTGATAGCGAGAGAGAGTGTAGATGAATAAAACATTATTTTAGTCGTGTGATTGATAGCGAGAGAGAGAGAGAGTAGATGAAGAAAAACATTATTTTGATGGTGTGATTGATAGCGAGAGAGAGTGTAGATGAATAAAACATTATTTTAGTCGTGTGATTGATAGCGAGAGAGAGAGAGAGTAGATGAAGAAAAACATTATTTTGGTGGTGTGATTGATAGCGAGAGAGAGAGTAGATGAAGAAAAACATTATTTTGGTGGTGTGATTGATAGCGAGAGAGAGAGTAGATGAAGAAAAACATTATTTTAGTGGTGTGATTGATAGCGAGAGAGAGAGTAGATGAAGAAAAACATTATTTTGGTGGTGAGATTGATAGCGAGAGAGAGAGTAGATGAAGAAAAACATTATTTTAGTAGTGTGATTGATAGCGAGAGAGAGAGTAGATGAAGAAAAACATTATTTTGGTGGTGTGATTGATAGCGAGAGAGAGAGAGAGAGAGTAGATGAAGAAAAACATTATTTTAGTGGTGTGATTGATAGCGAGAGAGAGAGAGAGTAGATGAAGAAAAACATTATTTTAGTGGTGTGATTGATAGCGAGAGAGAGAGTAGATGAAGAAAAACATTATTTTATTGGTGTGATTGATAGCGAGAGAGAGAGAGAGTAGATGAATAAAACATTATTTTGGTGGTGTGATTGATAGCGAGAGAGAGAGTGTAGATGAATAAAACATTATTTTAGTGGTGTGATTGATAGCGAGAGAGAGAGAGAGAGTAGATGAAGAAAAACATTATTTTGGTGGTGTGATTGATAGCGAGAGAGAGAGAGAGTAGATGAAGAAAAACATTATTTTAGTGGTGTGATTGATAGCGAGAGAGAGTGTAGATGCATAAAACATTATTTTGGTGGTGTGATTGATAGCGAGAGAGAGAGAGAGTAGATGAAGAAAAACATTATTTTGGTGGTGTGATTGATAGCGAGAGAGAGAGTAGATGAAGACAAACATTATTTTGGTGGTGTGATTGATAGCGAGAGAGAGAGAGAGTAGATGAAGAAAAACATTATTTTAGTGGTGTGATTGATAGCGAGAGAGAGAGTAGATGAAGAAAAACATTATTTTGGTGGTGTGATTGATAGCGAGAGAGAGAGTAGATGAATAAAACATTATTTTGGTGGTGTGATTGATAGCGAGATAGAGTGTAGATGAATGAGACATTATTTTGGTGGTGTGATTGATAGCGAGAGACAGTGTAGATGAATAAAACTTTATTTTGGTGGTGTGATTGATAGCGAGAGAGAGTAGATGAAGAAAAACATTATTTTGGTGGTGTGATTGATAGCGAGAGAGAGAGTAGATGAAGAAAAACATTATTTTGGTGGTGTGATTGATAGCGAGAGAGAGAGTAGATGAAGAAAAACATTATTTTGGTGGTGTGATTGATAGCGAGAGAGAGAGTAGATGAAGAAAAACATTATTTTAGTGGTGTGATTGATAGCGAGAGACAGAGAGTAGATGAAGAAAAACATTATTTTGGTGCTGTGATTGATAGCGAGAGAGAGTGTAGATGAATAAAACATTAGTTTGCCGGAGTGATGGAGAGTGAGAGTAGATTATTGAAACATTAATTTGGCGGATGATGGAGAGAGAGAGAGAGAGTAGATGAGTTAAACATTAGTTTGGCGAGGTGGTGGAGATAGAGAGAGAGGGAGTAGATGAATAAAATATTCGTTTAGCGTGGTTTTCGAGAGAGAGAGAGAGAGAGAGAGAGTGTGTGTAGATGAATGAAACAATAGTTTGGCGGTGTGATGGATAGCGAGAGAGAGAGTGTAGATGAATGAAACATTAGTTTGGCGGTGTGATGGAGAAAGACAGTAGATGAATGAGACATTAGTTTGCGGGGGTGATGGAGAGAGAGTGTGTAGATGAATATAACATTTAGTTTGGCGGGTTATGGATAGCGAGAGAGAGAGTGTAGATGAATAAAACATTAGTTTGGCGGGTTATGGATAGCGAGAGAGAGTGTAGATGAATAAAACATTAGTTTCGCGGGTTATGGATAGCGAGAGAGAGTGTAGATGAATAAAACATTAGTTTGGCGGGTTATGGATAGCGAAAGATAGTGTAGATGAATAAAACATTAGTTTGGCGGGTTATGGATAGGGAGAGAGAGTGTAGATGAATAAAACATTAGTTTGGCGGGTTATGGACAGCGAGAGAGAGTGTAGATGAATAAAACATTAGTTTGGCGGGTTATGGATAGCGAGAGAGAGTGTAGATGAATAAAACATTAGTTTGCGGTGTGATTGATAGCGAGAGAGAGTGTAGATGAATAAAACATAAGTTTCGCGGTGTGATGGATAGCGAAAACATTAGTTTCGGATTGTGATGGATAGCGAGAGAGAGTGTAGATGAATAAAACATTAGTTTCGCGGTGTGATGGATAGCGAAAACATTAGTTTCGGATTGTGATGGATAGCGAGAGAGAGAGTGTAGATGAAGAAAAACATTAGTTTCGCGGTGTGATGGATAGCGAAAACATTAGTTTCGGATTGTGATGGATAGCGAGAGAGAGTGTAGATGAATAAAACATTAGTTTGTCGGGTTATGGATAGCGAGAGAGAGTGTTGATGAATAAAACATTAATTTGGTGGTGTGATAGATAGCGAGTGAGAGTGTAGATGAAGAAAAACATTAGTTTCGTGGTGTGATGGATAGAGAGATTTAGAGAGAGAGAGTGTAGATGAGTAAAACATTAGTTTGCGGTGTGATTGATAGCGAGAGAGAGTGTAGATGAAGAAAAACATTAGTTTGGCGGTGTGATGGATATCGAGAGAGAGAGAGAGAGAGTGTAGATGAATAAAACATTAGCTTGGCGGTGTGATGGATAGCGAGAGAGAGTGTAGATGAATAAAACATTAGTTTGGTGGTGTGACTGATAGCGAGAGATAGAGTGTAGATGAATACACATTAGTTTGACGGGGTGATGGAGAGAGAGAGAGAAAGTAGATGAATGAAACATTAGTTTAGCGGGGTGGTGGTGAGAGAGAGTAGATGATTGAAACAGTAGTTTAGCGGATGATGGAGAAAAAGAGTAGATGAATTAAACATTAGTTTGGCGAGGTGATGGAGATAGAGAGAGAGAGAGTAGATGAATAAAACATTAGTTTAGCGTGGTTTTCGAGAGAGAGATAGTGTGTAGATGAATAAAACATTAGTTTGGCGGTGTGATGGAGAAAGAGAGTAGATGAATGAGACATTAGTTTGCCGGGGGGGGAAAAAAGAGAGAGAGTGTGTAGATGAATAAAACATTTAGTTTGGTGGTGTGATGGATAGCGAGAGAGAGAGAGTGTAGATGAATAAAACATTAGTTTGGTGGTGTAATTGATAGCGAGAGAGAGAGAGTAGATGAATAAAACATAAGTTTGGCGGTGTGATGGATAGCGAGAGAGAGTGTAGATGAATAAAACATTAGTTTGGTGGTGTGATTGATAGCGAGAGAGAGAGAGAGAGAGAGAGAGAGAGTAGATGAATAAAACATAAGTTTGGCGGTGTGATGGATAGCGAGAGAGAGAGAGAGTAGATGAAGAAAAACATTATTTTAGTGGTGTGATTGATAGCGAGAGAGAGAGAGAGATAGATGAAGAAAAACATTATTTTAGTGGTGTGATTGATAGCGAGAGAGAGAGAGAGTAGATGAAGAAAAACATTATTTTGGTGGTGTGATTGATAGCGAGAGAGAGAGTAGATGAATAAAACATTATTTTGGTGGTGTGATTGATAGCGAGAGAGAGGTGTAGATGAATAAAACATTATTTTAGTGGTGTGATTGATAGCGAGAGAGAGAGTAGATGAAGAAAAACATTATTTTGGTGGTGTGATTGATAGCGAGAGAGAGAGAGAGTAGATGAAGAAAAACATTATTTTGGTGGTGTGATTGATAGCGAGAGAGAGAGTGTAGATGAATAAAACATTATTTTGGTGGTGTGATTGATAGCGAGAGAGAGAGTAGATGAAGAAAAACATTATTTTAGTGGTGTGATTGATAGCGAGAGACAGAGAGTAGATGAAGAAAAACATTATTTTGGTGCTGTGATTGATAGCGAGAGAGAGTGTAGATGAATAAAACATTAGTTTGCCGGAGTGATGGAGAGTGAGAGTAGATTATTGAAACATTAATTTGGCGGATGATGGAGAGAGAGAGAGAGAGTAGATGAGTTAAACATTAGTTTGGCGGGTGGTGGAGATAGAGAGAGAGGGAGTAGATGAATAAAATATTCGTTTAGCGTGGTTTTCGAGAGAGAGAGAGAGAGAGAGAGAGTGTGTGTGTAGATGAATGAAACAATAGTTTGGCGGTGTGATTGATAGCGAGAGAGAGAGTGTAGATGAATGAAACATTAGTTTGGCGGTGTGATGGAGAAAGACAGTAGATGAATGAGACATTAGTTTTGCGGGGGTGATGGAGAGAGAGTGTGTAGATGAATATAACATTTAGTTTGGCGGGTTATGGATAGCGAGAGAGAGAGTGTAGATGAATAAAACATTAGTTTGGCGGGTTATGGATAGCGAGAGAGAGTGTAGATGAATAAAACATTAGTTTCGCGGTTATGGATAGCGAGAGAGAGTGTAGATGAATAAAACATTAGTTTGGCGGGTTATGGATAGCGAAAGATAGTGTAGATGAATAAAACATTAGTTTGGCGGGTTATGGATAGGGAGAGAGAGTGTAGATGAATAAAACATTAGTTTGGCGGGTTATGGACAGCGAGAGAGAGTGTAGATGAATAAAACATTAGTTTGGCGGGTTATGGATAGCGAGAGAGAGTGTAGATGAATAAAACATTAGTTTGCGGTGTGATTGATAGCGAGAGAGAGTGTAGATGAATAAAACATAAGTTTCGCGGTGTGATGGATAGCGAAAACATTAGTTTCGGATTGTGATGGATAGCGAGAGAGAGTGTAGATGAATAAAACATTAGTTTCGCGGTGTGATGGATAGCGAAAACATTAGTTTCGGATTGTGATGGATAGCGAGAGAGAGTGTAGATGAAGAAAAACATTAGTTTCGCGGTGTGATGGATAGCGAAAACATTAGTTTCGGATTGTGATGGATAGCGAGAGAGAGTGTAGATGAATAAAACATTAGTTTGTCGGGTTATGGATAGCGAGAGAGAGTGTTGATGAATAAAACATTATTTGGTGGTGTGATAGATAGCGAGTGAGAGTGTAGATGAAGAAAAACATTAGTTTCGTGGTGTGATGGATAGAGAGATTTAGAGAGAGAGAGTGTAGATGAGTAAAACATTAGTTTGCGGTGTGATTGATAGCGAGAGAGAGTGTAGATGAAGAAAAACATTAGTTTGGCGGTGTGATGGATATCGAGAGAGAGAGAGAGAGAGTGTAGATGAATAAAACATTAGCTTGGCGGTGTGATGGATAGCGAGAGAGAGTGTAGATGAATAAAACATTAGTTTGGTGGTGTGACTGATAGCGAGAGATAGAGTGTAGATGAATACACATTAGTTTGACGGGGTGATGGAGAGAGAGAGAGAAAGTAGATGAATGAAACATTAGTTTAGCGGGGTGGTGGTGAGAGAGAGTAGATGATTGAAACAGTAGTTTAGCGGATGATGGAGAAAAAGAGTAGATGAATTAAACATTAGTTTGGCGAGGTGATGGAGATAGAGAGAGAGAGAGTAGATGAATAAAACATTAGTTTAGCGTGGTTTTCGAGAGAGAGATAGTGTGTAGATGAATAAAACATTAGTTTGGCGGTGTGATGGAGAAAGAGAGTAGATGAATGAGACATTAGTTTGCCGGGGGGGAAAAAAGAGAGAGAGTGTGTAGATGAATAAAACATTAGTTTGGTGGTGTGATGGATAGCGAGAGAGAGAGAGTGTAGATGAATAAAACATTAGTTTGGTGGTGTAATTGATAGCGAGAGAGAGAGAGTAGATGAATAAAACATAAGTTTGGCGGTGTGATGGATAGCGAGAGAGAGTGTAGATGAATAAAACATTAGTTTGGTGGTGTGATTGATAGCGAGAGAGAGAGAGAGAGAGTAGATGAATAAAACATAAGTTTGGCGGTGTGATGGATAGCGATAGAGAGTGTAGATGAATAAAACATTATTTTGGTGGTGTAATGGATAGCGAGAGAGAGAGAGAGAGAGTGTGTAGATGAATAAAACATTAGTTTGGCGGTGTGATGGATAGCGAGAGAGAGAGAGAGAGTAGATGAAGAAAAACATTATTTTAGTGGTGTGATTGATAGCGAGAGAGAGAGAGAGAGTAGATGAAGAAAACATTATTTTAGTGGTGTGATTGATAGCGAGAGAGAGAGAGAGAGTAGATGAAGAAAAACATTATTTTAGTGGTGTGATGATAGCGAGAATGAGAGTAGATGAAGAAAAACATTATTTTGGTGGTGTGATTGATAGCGAGAGAGAGAGAGAGTAGATGAAGAAAACATTATTTTAGTGGTGTGATGGATAGCGAGAGAGAGAGAGTAGATGAATAAAACATTATTTTGGTGGTGTGATTGATAGCGAGAGAGAGAGAGTAGATGAAGAAAACATTATTTTAGTGGTGTGATTGATAGCGAGAGAGAGTGTAGATGAAGAAAAACATTATTTTAGTGGTGTGATTGATAGCGAGAGAGAGAGAGAGTAGATGAAGAAAAACATTATTTTAGTGGAGTGATTGATAGCGATAGAGAGAGTAGATGAATAAAACATTATTTTAGTGGTGTGATTGATAGCGAGAGAGAGAGAGTAGATGAAGAAAAAACATTATTTTGGCGGTGTGATTGATAGCGAGAGAGAGTGTAGATGAAAAAAACATTATTTTAGTCGTGTGATTGATAGCGAGAGAGAGTAGATGAAGAAAAACATTATTTTGGTGGTGTGATTGATAGCGAGAGAGAGAGTAGATGAAGAAAAACATTATTTTGGTGGTGTGATTGATAGCGAGAATGAGAGTAGATGAAGAAAAACATTATTTTGGTGGTGTGATTGATAGCGAGAGAGAGAGAGAGTAGATGAAGAAAAACATTATTTTAGTGGTGTGATTGATAGCGAGAGAGAGAGAGTAGATGAAGAAAAACATTATTTTAGTGGTGTGATTGATAGCGAGAGAGAGAGAGTAGATGAAGAAAAACATTATTTTAGTGGTGTGATTGATAGCGAGAGAGAGAGAGTAGATGAAGAAAAACATTATTTTAGTGGTGTGATTGATAGCGAGAGAGAGAGAGAGTAGATGAAGAAAAACATTATTTTAGTGGAGTGATTGATAGCGAGAGAGAGAGTAGATGAAGAAAAACATTATTTTAGTGGTGTGATTGATAGCGAGAGAGAGAGAGTAGATGAAGAAAAACATTATTTTGATGGTGTGATTGATAGCGAGAGAGAGTGTAGATGAATAAAACATTATTTTAGTCGTGTGATTGATAGCGAGAGAGAGTAGATGAAGAAAAACATTATTTTGGTGGTGTGATTGATAGCGAGAGAGAGAGTAGATGAAGAAAAACATTATTTTGGTGGTGTGATTGATAGCGAGAGAGAGAGAGTAGATGAAGAAAAACATTATTTTAGTGGTGTGATTGATAGCGAGAGAGAGAGTAGATGAAGAAAAACATTATTTTGGTGGTGAGATTGATAGCGAGAGAGAGAGTAGATGAAGAAAAACATTATTTTAGTGGTGTGATTGATAGCGAGAGAGAGAGTAGATGAAGAAAAACATTATTTTGGTGGTGTGATTGATAGCGAGAGAGAGAGAGAGTAGATGAAGAAAAACATTATTTTAGTGGTGTGATTGATAGCGAGAGAGAGAGAGAGTAGATGAAGAAAAACATTATTTTAGTGGTGTGATTGATAGCGAGAGAGAGAGTAGATGAAGAAAAACATTATTTTATTGGTGTGATTGATAGCGAGAGAGAGAGAGTAGATGAATAAAACATTATTTTGGTGGTGTGATTGATAGCGAGAGAGAGTGTAGATGAATGAAACATTAGTTTGGCGGTGTGATGGAGAAAGACAGTAGATGAATGAGACATTAGTTTGCGGGGGTGATGGAGAGAGAGAGAGTGTGTAGATGAATATAACATTTAGTTTGGCGGGTTATGGATAGCGAGAGAGAGAGTGTAGATGAATAAAACATTAGTTTGGCGGGTTATGGATAGCGAGAGAGAGTGTAGATGAATAAAACATTATTTTGGTGGTGTGATTGATAGCGAGAGAGAGAGAGTAGATGAAGAAAAACATTATTTTATTGGTGTGATTGATAGCGAGAGAGAGAGAGTAGATGAATAAAACATTATTTTGGTGGTGTGATTGATAGCGAGAGAGAGTGTAGATGAATAAAACATTATTTTAGTGGTGTGATTGATAGCGAGAGAGAGAGAGAGTAGATGAAGAAAAACATTATTTTGGTGGTGTGATTGATAGCGAGAGAGAGAGAGAGAGTAGATGAAGAAAAACATTATTTTAGTGGTGTGATTGATAGCGAGAGAGAGTGTAGATGCATAAAACATTATTTTGGTGGTGTGATTGATAGCGAGAGAGAGAGAGTAGATGAAGAAAAACATTATTTTGGTGGTGTAATTGATAGCGAGAGAGAGAGTAGATGAAGACAAACATTATTTTGGTGGTGTGATTGATAGCGAGAGAGAGAGAGAGAGTAGATGAAGAAAAACATTATTTTAGTGGTGTGATTGATAGCGAGAGAGAGAGTAGATGAAGAAAAACATTATTTTGGTGGTGTGATTGATAGCGAGAGAGAGAGAGTAGATGAATAAAACATTATTTTGGTGGTGTGATTGATAGCGAGATAGAGTGTAGATGAATGAGACATTATTTTGGTGGTGTGATTGATAGCGAGAGAGAGTGTAGATGAATAAAACTTTATTTTGGTGGTGTGATTGATAGCGAGAGAGAGTAGATGAAGAAAAACATTATTTTGGTGGTGTGATTGATAGCGAGAGAGAGAGTAGATGAAGAAAAACTTTATTTTGGTGGTGTGATTGATAGCGAGAGAGAGAGTAGATGAAGAAAAACATTATTTTAGTGGTGTGATTGTTAGCGAGAGAGAGAGAGTAGATGAAGAAAAACATTATTTTGGTGCTGTGATTGATAGCGAGAGAGAGTGTAGATGAATAAAACATTAGTTTGCCGGAGTGATGGAGAGTGAGAGTAGATTATTGAAACATTAGTTTGGCGGATGATGGAGAGAGAGAGAGAGAGTAGATGAGTTAAACATTAGTTTGGCGAGGTGGTGGAGATAGAGAGAGAGGGAGTAGATGAATAAAATATTCGTTTAGCGTGGTTTTCGAGAGAGAGAGAGAGAGAGAGAGAGAGAGAGTGTGTGTGTAGATGAATGAAACAATAGTTTGGCGGTGTGATGGATAGCGAGAGAGAGAGTGTAGATGAATGAAACATTAGTTTGGCGGTGTGATGGAGAAAGACAGTAGATGAATGAGACATTAGTTTGCGGGGGTGATGGAGAGAGAGAGTGTGTAGATGAATATAACATTTAGTTTGGCGGGTTATGGATAGCGAGAGAGAGTGTAGATGAATAAAACATTAGTTTGGCGGGTTATGGATAGCGAGAGAGAGTGTAGATGAATAAAACATTAGTTTCGCGGGTTATGGATAGCGAGAGAGAGTGTAGATGAATAAAACATTAGTTTGGCGGGTTATGGATAGCGAGAGATAGTGTAGATGAATAAAACATTAGTTTGGCGGGTTATGGATAGGGAGAGAGAGTGTAGATGAATAAAACATTAGTTTGGCGGGTTATGGACAGCGAGAGAGAGTGTAGATGAATAAAACATTAGTTTGGCGGGTTATGGATAGCGAGAGAGAGTGTAGATGAATAAAACATTAGTTTGCGGTGTGATTGATAGCGAGAGAGAGTGTAGATGAATAAAACATTAGTTTCGCGGTGTGATGGATAGCGAAAACATTAGTTTCGGATTGTGATGGATAGCGAGAGAGAGTGTAGATGAATAAAACATTAGTTTCGCGGTGTGATGGATAGCGAAAACATTAGTTTCGGATTGTGATGGATAGCGAGAGAGAGTGTAGATGAAGAAAAACATTAGTTTCGCGGTGTGATGGATAGCGAAAACATTAGTTTCGGATTGTGATGGATAGCGAGAGAGAGTGTAGATGAATAAAACATTAGTTTGTCGGGTTATGGATAGCGAGAGAGAGTGTTGATGAATAAAACATTAATTTGGTGGTGTGATAGATAGCGAGTGAGAGTGTAGATGAAGAAAAACATTAGTTTCGTGGTGTGATGGATAGAGAGATTTAGAGAGAGAGAGAAGATGAGTAAAACATTAGTTTGCGGTGTGATTGATAGCGGGAGAGAGTGTAGATGAAGAAAAAAATTAGTTTGGCGGTGTGATGGATATCGAGAGAGAGAGAGAGAGTGTAGATGAATAAAACATTAGCTTGGCGGTGTGATGGATAGCGAGAGAGAGTGTAGATGAATAAAACATTAGTTTGGTGGTGTGACTGATAGCGAGAGATAGAGTGTAGATGAATACACATTAGTTTGACGGGGTGATGGAGAGAGAGAGAGAAAGTAGATGAATGAAACATTAGTTTAGCGGGGTGGTGGTGAGAGAGAGTAGATGATTGAAACAGTAGTTTAGCGGATGATGGAGAAAAAGAGTAGATGAATTAAACATTAGTTTGGCGAGGTGATGGAGATAGAGAGAGAGAGAGTAGATGAATAAAACATTAGTTTAGCGTGGTTTTCGAGAGAGAGATAGTGTGTAGATGAATAAAACATTAGTTTGGCGGTGTGATGGAGAAAGAGAGTAGATGAATGAGACAATAGTTTACCGGGGGGGGGGGAAAAGAGAGAGAGTGTGTAGATGAATAAAACATTTAGTTTGGTGGTGTGATGGATAGCGAGAGAGAGAGAGTGTAGATGAATAAAACATAAGTTTGGCGTGTTATAGATAGCGAGAGAGAGTGTAGATGAATAAAACATTAGTTTGGTGGTGTAATTGATAGCGAGAGAGAGAGAGTAGATGAATAAAACATAAGTTTGGCGGTGTGATGGATAGCGAGAGAGAGTGTAGATGAATAAAACATTAGTTTGGTGGTGTGATTGATAGCGAGAGAGAGAGAGAGAGAGAGAGTAGATGAATAAAACATAAGTTTGGCGGTGTGATGGATAGCGATAGAGAGTGTAGATGAATAAAACTTTATTTTGGTGGTGTAATGGATAGCGAGAGAGAGAGAGAGAGAGTGTGTAGATGAATAAAACATTAGTTTGGCGGTGTGATGGATAGCGAGAGAGAGTGTAGATGAATAAAACATTAGTTTGACGGTGTGATGGATAGCGAGAGAGAGTGTAGATGAATAAAACATTAGTTTGACGGTGTGATGGATAGCGAGAGAGAGTGTAGATGAATAAAACATTAGTTTGACGGTGTGATGGATAGCGAGAGAGAGTGTAGATGAATAAAACATTAGTTTGGCGATGTGATGGAGAGAGAGAGAGTATATGAATGAGACATTAGTTTGGCGGTGTGATGGATAAAGAGAATAGATGAATGAGACATTAGTTTGCCGGGGTGATGGATAGCGAGAGAGAGTGTAGATGAATAAAACATTTAGTTTGGTCGTATGATGGATAGCGAGAGAGAGTGTAGATGAATAAAATATTTAGTTTGGTCGTATGATGGATAGCGAGAGAGAGTGTAGATGAATAAAATATCTAGTTTGGTCGTATGATGGATAGCGAGAGAGAGTGTAGATGAATAAAACATTAGTTTGGCGGTGTGATGGATAGCGAGAGAGAGTGTAGATGAATACAATATTAGTTTGGTGGTGTGATTGATAGCGAGAGAGAGAGAGAGAGAGAGAGTAGATGAATAAAACATTAGTTTGGCGGTGTGATGGATAGCGAGAGAGAGAGAGAGAGAGTGTAGATAAATAAATCATTAGTTTGGCGGTGTGATGGAGAAAGAGAGTAGATGAATGGGACACTAGTTCTCCGGGGTGATGGAGAGAGAGGGGGTAGATGATTTAGACACTAGTTCTCCGGGGTGATGGAGAGAGAGAGAGTGTAGATGAATGAAACTTTAGTTTAACGGGGTGATGGATAGCTAGAGAGTGTGTAGATGAATAATACATTAGTTTGGCGATGTGATGGAGAGAGAGCGTAGATGAATAAAAACATTAGTTTGGCGGTGTTGTGGCTAGCGAGAGAGAGTGTAGATGAATAAAACATTAGTTTGGCTGTGTTATGGAGAGAGAGAGAGAGTGTAGATGAATAAAACATTAGTTTGGCTGTGTTATGGATAGCGAGAGAGAGTGTAGATGAATAAAACATTAGTTTGGCTGTGCTATGGAGAGAGAGAGTGTAGATGAATAAAACATTAGTTTGGCTGTGTTATGGATAGCGAGAGAGAGAGAGTGTAGATGAATAAAATATTAGTTTGGTCGTGTGATTGATAGCGAGATAGGGTGTAGATGAATAAAATATTAGTTTGGTGGTATGATGTATAGCGAGAGAGAGTGTAGATGAATAAAACATTAGTTTGGTGGTGTGATTGATAGCGAGAGAGAGTGTAGATGAATAAAACATTAGTTTGGTGGTGTGATTGATAGCGAGAGAGAGTGTAGATGAATAAAACATTAGTTTGGCGGTGTGATTGATAGCGAGAGAGAGTGTAGATGAATAAAATATTAGTTTGGTGGTGTGATGGATAGCGAGAGAGAGTGTATATGAATAAAAATTAGTTTGGCGGTGTGATGGATGGCGAGAGAGAGTGTGTAGATTAATACACATTAGTTTGCCGGGGTGATGGAGAGAAAGTAGATGAATAAAAATTAGTTTGCCGGGGCGATGGAGAGATAGAGAGAGTAGATGAATAAACATTAGTTTACCGGGGTAATGGAGAGAGAAAGAGAGAGTAGATGAATTAAGCATTAGTTTGCCGACGTGATGGATAGAGAGTGAGAGTAGATGAATGAAACATTAGTTTACCGGGGTAATGGAGAGAGGGAGAGAGTAGATGAAAGAAACATTATTTTGGCGGTGTGATAGATAGCGATAGAGAGTGTAGAAGAATAAAACATTAGTTTGGCTGTGTTATGGATAGCGAGAGAGAGAGAGAAAGAGAGTGTGTAGATGAATAAAACATTAGTTTGGCGGTGTGATTGATAGGGAGAGAGAGAGAGTGTAGATGAATAAAAATTAGTTTACGGGGTGGTGGAGGGAGAAAATTAGTTTAGCTGTGTGATGGAAAGCGAGAGAGAGAGTGTGTAGATGAATACACATTAGTTTGCCGGGGTGATGGAGAGAAGTAGATGAATAAACATTAGTTTGCAGGGGTGATGGAGAGATAGAGAGAGTAGATGAAAAAATATTAGTTTACTGGGGTAATGGAGAGAGAGATAGAGTAGATGAATGAAACATTAGTTTGCCGGCGTGATGGAGAGAGAGTGAGAGTAGATGAATGAAACATTAATTTACGGGGTGGTGGAGAGAGAGAGAGAGAGAGAGAATATATGAATGAAACATTATTTTGGTGGTGTGATGGAGAGAGAGAGAGTGTGTAGATGAATAAAACATTAGTTTGGCGGTGTGATGGATAGCGAGAGAGAGAGAATAGATGAATAAAACATTAGTTTAGCGGTGTGATGGAGAGAGAGAGAGAGTAAATGAATGAAACATTAGTTTGCCGGCGTGATGGAGAGAGAGAGAGAGTAGATGAATGAGACATTAGTTTGGCGGGGTGATGGAGAGAGAGAGTGTAGATGAATAAAACATTAGTTTGGCGGTGTGATTAGTAGCGAGAGAGAGAGTGTAGATGAATAAAACATTAGTTTGTGGTGTTATGGATAGCGAGAGTGAGTGTAGATGAATAAAACATTAGTTTGGCGGTGTGATGGAGAAAGAGAATATATGAATGAGACATTAGTTTGCCGGGGTGATTGATAGCGAGAGAGAGTGTAGATGAATAAACATTAGGTTGCCAGGGTGATGGAGAGAGAGAGAAAGTATATGAATAAAAATTAGTTTGGCGGTGTGAGGGATAGCGAGAGAGAGTGTGTAGATTAATACACATTAGTTTGCCGGGGTGATGGAGAGAGAGAATAGATGAATGAAACATTAGTTTCTCTAGGTGATGGAGAGAAAGTAGATGAATAAAAATTAGTTTGCCGGGGCGATGGAGAGATAGAGAGAGTAGATGAATAAACATTAGTTTACCGGGGTAATGGAGAGAGAAAGAGAGAGTAGATGAATTAAACATTAGTTTGCCGACGTGATGGAGAGAGAGTGAGAGTAGATGAATGAAACATTAGTTTACCGGGGTAATGGAGAGAGGGAGAGAGTAGATGAAAGAAACATTAATTTACGGGGTGGTGGAGAGAGAGAGAATAGATGAATTAAACATTAGATTGGCGGTGTAATGGAGAGAGAGAGTAGAGGAATGAGACATTAGTTTGGCGGGGTGATGGAGAGAGAGAGAAAGTAGAAGAATGAAACATTAGTTTGGCGGTGTGAAAGATAGCGAGAGAGTGTAGATGAATAAAAAATCTAGTTTGGCGGTTTTGAAGGAGAGAGAGAGTAGATGAATGAGACATTAGTTTGGCGGGGTGATGGAGAGAGAGAGTAGATGAATGAAACATTAGGTTGCCGGGGTGATGGATAGCGAGAGAGAGAGTGTAGATGAATAAAACATTAGTTTGGAGGTGTGATGGTGTGATTGATAGCGAGAGAGAGAGTGTAGATGAATAAAACATTAGATTGGCGGTGTGATTGATAGACAGAGAGAGAGTGTAGATGAATAAAACATTAGTTTGGCGGTGTGATTGATAGCGAGAGAGAGAGAGTAGATGAATAAAACATTTAGTTTGGCAGTGTGATTGATAGCAAGAGAGAGTGTAGATGAATAAAACATTAGTTTGGCAGTGTGATTGATAGCGAGAGAGAGTGTAGATGAATAAAACATTAGAATGGCGGTGTGATTGATAGACAGAGGGAGAGTGTAGATGAATAAAACATTAGTTTGGCGGTGTGATTGATAGCGAGAGAGAGTGTATATGAATAAACATTAGTTTGCCGAGGTGATGGAGAGAGAGAGAGAGAATGTAGATGAATAAAAATTAGTTTGGCGGTGTGATGGATAGCGAGAGAGAGAGAGTGTAGATGAATAAAAATTAGTTTACGGGGTGATGGAGAGAGAGAGAGAATGTAGATAAATAAAAATTAGTTTAGCTGTGTGATGGAAAGCGAGAGAGAGAGTGTGTAGATGAATACACATTAGTTTGTCGGGGTGATGGAGAGAAGTAGATGAATAAACATTAGTTTGCAGGGGTGATGGAGAGATAGAGAGAGTAGATGAATAAACATTAGTTTACTGGGGTAATGGAGAGAGAGAGAGTAGATGAATGAAACATTAGTTTGCCGGCGTGATGGAGAGAGAGTGAGAGTAGAGGAATGAAACATTAGTTTGCCGGGGTGATGGAGACAGAGAGTAAATGAATGAGACATTAGTTTGCCGGGGTGATGGATAGCGAGAGAGAGTGTAGATGAATAAAACATTTAGTTTGGTGGTATGATGGATAGCGAGAGAGAGTGTTGATGAATAAAATATTAGTCTGGTGGTGTGATTGATAGCGAGAAAGAGTGTAGATGAATAAAACATTAGTTTGGCGGTGTGATGGAGAGAGAGAGAATGTAGATGAATAAAATATTAGTTTGGTGGTGTGATGGATAGCGAGATAGCGAGAGAGTGTGTAGATAAATACACATTTGTTTGTCAGGGTAATGTAGAGAGTAGATTAATGAAACATTAGTTTGCTGGCGTGATGGAGAGAGAGAGTAGATGAATGAAACATTAGTTTACCGGGGTAATGGAGAGAGAGAGAGTAGATGAATGAAACATTATTTTAACGGATGATGGAGAGAAAGAGAGAGAGTGTAGATGAATAAAACATTACTTTGGTGGTGTGATGGAGAGAGAGAGTAGATGAATGAAACATTAGTTTCTCCAGGTGATGGAGAGAAAGTAGATGAATAAACATTAGTTTACCCGGGTAATGGAGAGAGAGAGAGAGTAAATGAATGAAACTTTAGTTTGCCGGCGTGATGGAGAGAGAGAGAGAGAGAGAGAGAGAGTAGATGAATGAAACATTAGTTTACGGGTTTAATGGTGAGAGAGAGAGAGTAGATGAATGAAACATTATTTTGGCAGATGTTGGAGAGAGAGAGAGAGAGAGACAGAGTAGACGAATTAAACATTACTTTGGCGGGGTGGTGGAGATAGATAGAGAGAGTAGATGAATAAAACATTAGTTTAGCTGAGTGATGGATAGCGAGAGAGAGTGTAGATGAATAAAACATTTAGTTTGGTGGTGTGATGGAAAGAAAGAGTAGATGTATGAGACAATAGTTTGACGGGGTGATGGAAAGAGAGCGAGAGTAGATGAATGAAACATTAGTTTGGCGGGGTGATGGAGAGAGAGAGTAGATGAATGAAACATTAGTTTGGCGCGGTGATGGAGAGAGACAGTAGATGAATGAGACATTAGTTTGGCGGTGTGATGGAGAGAGAGAGTAGATGAATGAAACATTAGTTTGGCGGGGTGATGGATAGCGAGAGAGAGAGAGAGTGTGTAGATGAATAAAACATTAGTTTGGCGGGGTGATGAATAGCGAGAGAGAGAGAGAGTGTGTAGATGAATAAAACATTAGTTTGGCGGGGTGATGGATAGCGAGAGAGAGAGAGAGTGTGTAGATGAATAAAACATTAGTTTGGCGGGGTGATGAATAGCGAGAGAAAGAGAGAGAGTGTGTAGATGAATAAAACATTAGTTTGGCGGGGTGATGGATAGCGAGAGAGAGAGAGTGTGTGTGTAGATGAGTAAAACATTAGTTTGACGGGGTGATGGATAGCGAGAGAGAGAGAGTGTGTAGGTGAATAAAACATTAGTTTGGTGTTGTTATGGATAGCGAGAGAGTAGATGAATAAAACATTATTTTGGCGTTGTGATTGATAGCGAGAGAGAGAGTGTAGATAAATAAAACATTAGTTTGGCGTTGTGATTGATAGCGAGAGAGAGTAGAGTGTGTAGATGAATAAAACATTAGTTTGGTGGTGTGATGGTGTGATTGATAGCGAGAGAGAGTAGAGTGTGTAGATGAATAAAACATTAGTTTGGTGGTGTGATTGATAGCGAGAGAGAGAGTGTAGATAAATAAAACATTAGTTTGGCGGTGTGATGGTGTGATTGATAGCGAGAGAGAGTGTAGATAAATAAAACATTAGTTTGGCAGTGTGATGGATAGCGAGAGAGAGAATGTAGATAAATAAAACCTTTAGTTTGCCGGGGTGATGGATAGCGAGAGAGTGTGTAGATGAATAAAACATTAGTTTGGTGTTGTTATGGATAGCGAGAGAGTGTAGATGAATAAAACATTTAATTTGCTGGGGTGATGGATAGCGAGAGAGAGAATGTAGATAAATAAAACATTTAGTTTGCCGGGGTGATGGATAGCGAGAGAGAGAGTGTAGATGAATAAAACATTTGTTTGGCGGTGTTATGGACAGCGAGACAGTGTAGATGAATAAAACATTTGTTTGGTGTTGTTATGGATAGCGAGAGAGTGTAGATGAATAAATCATTTAGTTTGCCTGGGTGATGGATAGCGAGAGAGAGAGTGTAGATGAATAAAACATTTAGTTTGCCGGGGTGATGGATTGCGAGAGAGAGTGTGTAGATAAAAAAAACATTTAGTTTGCCCGGGTGATGGATAGCGAGAGAGAGAGTGTAGATGAATAAAACATTTAGTTTCCCGGGGTGATGGATAGCGAGAGAGAGAAAGAGTGTAGATAAATAAAACATTTGTTTGGCGGTGTTATGGACAGCGAGATAGAGTGTAGATGAATAAAATATTAGCTTGGTTCTGTGATGGAGAAAGAGAGTAGATGAATGAGACATTAGTTTGGCGGGGTGATGGAGAGAGAGTGTAGATAAATAAAACATTAGTTTGCCGGGTTGATGGAGAGAGAGAGAGAGAGAGAGAGAGAAAATGCAGATGAATAAAAATTAGTTTGCTGGTGTGATGGATGGCGAGAGAGCGAGAGAGAGTGTAGATTAATAAACATTAGTTTGATGGAGATGGGCTGATGGAGAGAGAGAGAGAGTAGATGAATGAAACATTAGTTTCTCCAGGTGATTGAGAGAAAGTAGATGAATAAACATTAGTTTGCCGGGGTAATGGAGAGAGAGAGAGTATATGAATGAAACATTAGTTTGCCGACGTGATGGAGAGAGAGAGTAGATGAATGAAACATTAGTTTACCGGGGTAATGGATAGAGAGAAAGAGAGTAGATGAATGAGACATTAGTTTTCGGGGGTGATGGATAGCGAGAGAGAGTGTAGATGAATAAAACATTAGTTTGGCTGTGTTATGGAGAGAGAGAGAGAGAGTGTAGATGAATAAAACATTAGATTGGCTGTGTTATGGATAGCGAGAGAGAGTGCAGATGAATAAAACATTAGTATGGTCGTGTGATTGATAGCGAGATAGGGTGTAGATGAATAAAATATTAGTTTGGTGGTATGATGTATAGCGAGAGAGAGAGTGTAGATGAATAAAACATTAGTTTGGTGGTGTGATTGATAGCGAGAGAAAGTGTAGATGAATAAAACATTAGTTTGGTGGTGTGATTGATAGCGAGAGAGAGTGTAGATGAATAAAACATTAGTTTGGTGGTGTGATTGATAGCGAGAGAGAGTGTAGATGAATAAAACATTAGTTTGGTGGTATGATGTATAGCGAGAGATAGTGTAGATGAATAAAACATTAGTTTGGCGGTGTTATGGATAGCGAGAGAGAGAGAGAGTGTTGATGACTAAATTTTAGTTTGGCGGTGTGATGGATAGCGAGAGAGAGTGTAGATGAATAAATTATTAGTTTGGTGGTGTTATGGATAGCGAGAGAGAGTGTAGATGAATAAAACATTAGTTTGGCGGTGTGATTGATAGCGAGAGAGAGTGTAGATGAATAAACATTAGGTTGCCAGGGTGATGGAGAGAGAGAGAAAGTATATGAATAAAAATTAGTTTGGCGGTGTGAGGGATAGCGAGAGAGAGTGTGTAGATTAATACACATTAGTTTGCCGGGGTGATGGAGAGAGAGAATAGATGAATGAAACATTAGTTTCTCTAGGTGATGGAGAGAAAGTAGATGAATAAAAATTAGTTTGCCGGGGCGATGGAGAGATAGAGAGAGTAGATGAATAAACATTAGTTTACCGGGGTAATGGAGAGAGAAAGAGAGAGTAGATGAATTAAACATTAGTTTGCCGACGTGATGGAGAGAGAGTGAGAGTAGATGAATGAAACATTAGTTCACCGGGGTAATGGAGAGAGGGAGAGAGTAGATGAAAGAAACATTAATTTACGGGGTGGTGGAGAGAGAATAGATGAATTAAACATTAGATTGGCGGTGTAATGGAGAGAGAGAGTAGAGGAATGAGACATTAGTTTGGCGGGGTGATGGAGAGAGAGAGAAAGTAGAAGAATGAAACATTAGTTTGGCGGTGTGAAAGATAGCGAGAGAGTGTAGATGAATAAAAAATCTAGTTTGGCGGTTTTGAAGGAGAGATACAGTAGATGAATGAGACATTAGTTTGGCGGGGTGATGGAGAGAGAGAGTAGATGAATGAAACATTAGGTTGCCGGGGTGATGGATAGCGAGAGAGAGAGAGAAAGTGTAGATGAATAAAACATTAGTTTGGGGTGTGAAAGATAGCGAGAGAGTGTAGATGAATAAAACATTAGTTTGGAGGTGTGATGGTGTGATTGATAGCGAGAGAGAGAGTGTAGATGAATAAAACATTAGATTGGCGGTGTGATTGATAGACAGAGAGAGAGTGTAGATGAATAAAACATTAGTTTGGCGGTGTGATTGATAGCGAGAGAGAGAGTAGATGAATAAAACATTTAGTTTGGCGGTGTTATGGATAACGAGAGAGAGTGTAGATGAATAAAACATTAGTTTGGCAGTGTGATTGATAGCGAGAGAGTGTAGATGAATAAAACATTAGTTTGGCAGTGTGATTGATAGCGAGAGAGAGTGTAGATGAATAAAACATTAGATTGGCGGTGTGATTGATAGACAGAGAGAGAGAATAGATGAATGAAACATTATTTTGGCGGTGTGATGGAGAGAGAGAGAGAGTGTGTAGATGAATAAAAGATTAGTTTTGCGGTGTGATGGATAGCGAGAGAGAGAATAGATGAATAAAACATTAGTTTGGCGGTGTGATGGAGAGAGAGAGTAAATGAATGAGACATTAGTTTGGCAGGGTGATGGAGAGAGAGAGTAGATGAATAAAACATTAGTTTGGCGGTGTGATTAATAGCGAGAGAGAGAGTGTAGATGAATAAAACATTAGTTTGTGGTGTTATGGATAGCGAGAGTGAGTGTAGATGAATAAAACATTAGTTTGGCGGTGTGATGGAGAAAGAGAATAGATGAATGAGACATTAGTTTGCCGGGGTGATGGAGACAGAGAGTAAATGAATGAGACATTAGTTTGCCGGGGTGATGGATAGCGAGAGAGAGTGTAGATGAATAAAACATTTAGTTTGGTGGTATGATGGATAGCGAGAGAGAGTGTTGATGAATAAAATATTAGTTTGGTGGTGTGATTGATAGCGAGAAAGAGTGTAGATGAATAAAACATTAGTTTGGCGGTGTGATGGAGAGAGAGAGAATGTAGATGAATAAAATATTAGTTTGGTGGTGTGATGGATAGCGAGAGAGCGAGAGAGTGTGTAGATAAATACACATTTGTTTGCCAGGGTGATGTAGAGAGTAGATTAATGAAACATTAGTTTCTCTAGGTGATGGCGAGAGAGAGAGTAGATGAATGAAACATTAGTTTAACGGATGAAGGAGAGAAAGAGAGAGAGAGTGTAGATGAATAAAATATTACTTTGGTGGTGTGATGGAGAGAGAGAGTAGATGAATGAAACATTAGTTTCTCCAGGTGATGGAGAGAAAGTAGATGAATAAACATTAGTTTACCCGGGTAATGGAGAGAGAGAGAGAGAGAGTAGATGAATGAAACATTAGTTTACGGGGTTAATGGTGAGAGAGAGAGTAGATGAATGAAACATTATTTTGGCAGATGTTGGAGAGAGAGAGAGAGAGAGACAGAGTAGACGAATTAAACATTACTTTGGCGGGGTGGTGGAGATAGATAGAGAGAGTAGATGAATAAAACATTAGTTTAGCGGAGTGATGGATAGCGAGAGAGAGTGTAGATGAATAAAACATTTAGTTTGGTGGTGTGATGGAAAGAAAGAGTAGATGTATGAGACAATAGTTTGGCGGGGTGATGGAGAGAGAGCGAGAGTAGATGAATGAAACATTAGTTTGGCGGGGTGATGGAGAGAGAGAGAGTAGATGAATTAAACATTAGTTTGGCGCGGTGATGGAGAGAGACAGTAGATGAATGAGACATTAGTTTGGCGGTGTGATGGAGAGAGAGAGTAGATGAATGAAACATTAGTTTGACGGGGTGATGGATAGCGAGAGAGAGAGAGTGTGTAGATGAATAAAACATTAGTTTGGCGGGGTGATGAATAGCGAGAGAGAGAGAGAGTGTGTGTAGATGAATAAAACATTAGTTTGGCGGGGTGATGGATAGCGAGAGAGAGAGAGAGAGTGTGTAGATGAATAAAACATTAGTTTGGCGGGGTGATGAATAGCGAGAGAAAGAGAGAGAGTGTGTAGATGAATAAAACATTAGTTTGGCGGGGTGATGGATAGCGAGAGAGAGAGAGAGTGTGTGTGTGTAGATGAGTAAAACATTAGTTTGACGGGGTGATGGATAGCGAGAGAGAGAGAGAGTGTGTGTAGGTGAATAAAACATTAGTTTGGCGTTGTGATTGATAGCGAGAGAGAGAGTGTAGATAAGTAAAACATAAGTTTGGCGGTGTGATTGATAGCGAGAGAGAGTAGAGTGTGTAGATGAATAAAACATTAGTTTGGTGGTGTGATGGTGTGATTGATAACGAGAGAGAGTAGAGTGTGTAGATGAATAAAACATTAGTTTGGTGGTGTGATTGATAGCGAGAGAGAGAGTGTAGATAAATAAAACATTAGTTTGGCGGTGTGATGGTGTGATTGATAGCGAGAGAGAGTAGAGTGTGTAGATGAATAAAACATTAGTGTGGCGGTGTGATTGATAGCCACAGAAAGAGTGTAGATGAATAAAACATTAGTTTGGCAGTGTGATGGATAGCGAGAGAGAGAATGTAGATAAATAAAACCTTTAGTTTAAAACCTTGGCGGTGTGATGAAACATTAGTTTCTCCAGGTGATGGAGAGAAAGTAGATGAATAAACATTAGTTTGCCGGGGTGATGAAGAGATAGAGATAGTAGATGAATAAATATTAGTTTATCGGGGTAATGGAGAGAGAGTATATGAATGAAACATTAGTTTGCCGACGTGATGGAGAGAGAGAGTAGGTGAATGAAACATTAGTTTACCGGGGTAATGGATAGAGAGAAAGAGAGTAGATGAATGAGACATTAGTTTGCGGGGGTGATGGATACCGAGAGAGAGTGTAGATAAATGAAACATTAGTTTGCGGGGGTGATGGATAGCGAGAGAGAGTGTAGATGAATAAAACATCTAGTATGGCGGTTTTGAAGGAGAGAGACAGTAGATGAATGAGACATTAGTTTGGCGGGGTGATGGAGAGAGAGTAGATGAATAAAACATTAGTTTGCCGGGTGATGGATAGCGAGAGAGAGTGTAGATGAATAAAACATTTAGTTTGGCGGTGTGATGGATAGCGAGAGAGAGTGTAGGTGAATAAAATATTAGTTTGGCGGTGTGATTGATAGCGAGAGAGAGTGTAGATGAATACAATATTAGTTTGGTGGTGTGATTGATAGCGAGAGAGTGTAGATGAAAAAACATTAGTTTGACGGGGTAATGGAGAGAGAGAGAGAGAGAGTAGATGAATGAAACATTAGTTTCTCCAGGTGATGGAGAGAAAGTAGATGAATAATTATTAGTTTACCGTGGTGATGGAGAGATAGAAATAGTAGAAGAATAAAAATTAGTTTACCGGGGTAATGGAGAGAGAGAGAGTAGATGAATGAAACATTAGTTTGCCGGCGTGATGGAGAGAGAGGGTAGATAAATGAAACATTAGTTTACCGGGGTAATGGAGAGAGAGAGAGAGAGTAGATGAATGAAACATTAGTTTAGCGGGGTAATGGAGAGAGAGAGAGAGAGAGAGAGTAGATGAATGAAACATTAGTTTGGTGTTGTTATGGATAGCGAGAGAGTGTAGATGAATAAAACATTTAGTTTGCCGGGGTGATGGATAGCGAGAGTAGATAATTGAGACATTAGTTTGCCGGGGTGATGGATAGCGAGAGAGAGAGTGTAGATAAATAAAACATTTGTTTGGCGGTGTTATGGATAGCGAGAGAGAGAGAGAGTGTGTAGATGAATAAAATATTAGTTTGACGGTGTGATTGATAGCGAGAGAGAGTGTAGATGAATAAAATATTAGTTTGACGGTGTGATGGATAGCGAGAGAGAGAGAGTGTAGATGAATAAAACATTAGTTTGGCGGTGTGATTGATAGCGAGAGAGAGTGTAGATGAATAAATTATTAGTTTGCCGGGGTGATGGAGAGAGAGAGAGAATGTAGATGAATAAAAATTAGTTTGGCGGTGTGATTGATAGCGAGAGAGAGAGAGAGAGTGTGTAGATGAATACACATTAGTTTGCCGGTGTGATGGAGAGAGAGAGAGTAGATGAATGAAACATTAGTTTCTCTAGGTGATGGAGAGAAAGTGTAGATGAATAAACATTAGTTTGCCGGGGTGATGGATAGCGAGAGAGAGTGTAGATGAAAAAAACATTAGTTTGGCGGTGTGATGGTGTGATTGATAGCGAGAGATTGAAAGAGTAGATGAATGAAACATTAGTTTGGCGGTGTGATGGTGTGATTGATAGCGAGAGAGAGTAGAGTGTGTAGATGAAAAAAACATTAGTTTGGCGGTGTGATGGTGTGATTGATAGCGAGAGAGAGTGTAGATGAAAAAAACATTAGTTTGGCGGTGTGATGGTGTGATTGATAGCGAGAGAGAGTAGAGTGTGTAGATGAATAAAACATTAGTTTGGTGGTGTGATTGATAGCGAGAGAGAGAGAGTGTAGATGAATAAAACATTAGTTTGGTGGTGTGATTGATAGCGAGAGAGAGAGAGTGTAGATGAATAAAACATTAGTTTACCGGGGTGATGGATAGCGAGAGATTGAAAGAGTAGATGAATGAAGCATTAGTTTGGCGGTGTGATGGAGAGAGAGAGTAGATGAATGAAACATTAGTTTGGCGGTGTGATTGATAGCGAGAAAGAGTGTAGATGAATAAAACATTAGTTTGGCGGTGTGATGGAGAGAGAGAGAATGTAGATGAATAAAATATTAGTTTGGTGGTGTGATGGATAGCGAGAGAGCGAGAGAGTGTGTAGATAAATACACATTTGTTTCTCTAGGTGATGGCGAGAGAGAGAGTAGATGAATGAAACATTAGTTTAACGGATGAAGGAGAGAAAGAGAGAGAGAGTGTAGATGAATAAAATATTACTTTGGTGGTGTGATGGAGAGAGAGAGTAGATGAATGAAACATTAGTTTCTCCAGGTGATGGAGAGAAAGTAGATGAATAAACATTAGTTTACCCGGGTAATGGAGAGAGAGAGAGAGAGTAGATGAATGAAACATTAGTTTACGGGGTTAATGGTGAGAGAGAGAGTAGATGAATGAAACATTATTTTGGCAGATGTTGGAGAGAGAGAGAGAGAGAGAGAGAGACAGAGTAGACGAATTAAACATTACTTTGGCGGGGTGGTGGAGATAGATAGAGAGAGTAGATGAATAAAACATTAGTTTAGCGGAGTGATGGATAGCGAGAGAGAGTGTAGATGAATAAAACATTTAGTTTGGTGGTGTGATGGAAAGAAAGAGTAGATGTATGAGACAATAGTTTGGCGGGGTGATGGAGAGAGAGCGAGAGTAGATGAATGAAACATTAGTTTGGCGGGGTGATGGAGAGAAAGAGTAGATGAATGAAACATTAGTTTGGCGCGGTGATGGAGAGAGACAGTAGATGAATGAGACATTAGTTTGGCGGTGTGATGGAGCGAGAGAGTAGATGAATGAAACATTAGTTTGACGGGGTGATGGATAGCGAGAGAGAGAGTGTGTAGATGAATAAAACATTAGTTTGGCGGGGTGATGAATAGCGAGAGAGAGAGAGAGAGTGTGTGTAGATGAATAAAACATTAGTTTGGCGGGGTGATGGATAGCGAGAGAGAGAGAGAGAGTGTGTAGATGAATAAAACATTAGTTTGGCGGGGTGATGAATAGCGAGAGAAAGAGAGAGAGTGTGTAGATGAATAAAACATTAGTTTGGCGGGGTGATGGATAGCGAGAGAGAGAGAGAGAGTGTGTGTGTAGATGAGTAAAACATTAGTTTGACGGGGTGATGGATAGCGAGAGAGAGAGAGTGTGTAGGTTAATAAAACATTAGTTTGGTGTTGTTATGGATAGCGAGAGAGTAGATGAATAAAACATTAGTTTGGCGTTGTGATTGATAGCGAGAGAGAGAGTGTAGATAAATAAAACATTAGTTTGGCGGTGTGATTGATAGCGAGAGAGAGTAGAGTGTGTAGATGAATAAAACATTAGTTTGGTGGTGTGATGGTGTGATTGATAACGAGAGAGAGTAGAGTGTGTAGATGAATAAAACATTAGTTTGGTGGTGTGATTGATAGCGAGAGAGAGAGTGTAGATAAATAAAACATTAGTTTGGCGGTGTGATGGTGTGATTGATAGCGAGAGAGAGTAGAGTGTGTAGATGAATAAAACATTAGTTTGGCGGTGTGATTGATAGCCACAGAAAGAGTGTAGATGAATAAAACATTAGTTTGGCAGTGTGATGGATAGCGAGAGAGAGAATGTAGATAAATAAAACCTTTAGTTTAAAACCTTGGCGGTGTGATGAAACATTAGTTTCTCCAGGTGATGGAGAGAAAGTAGATGAATAAACATTAGTTTGCCGGGGTGATGAAGAGATAGAGATAGTAGATGAATAAATATTAGTTTATCGGGGTAATGGAGAGAGAGTATATGAATGAAACATTAGTTTGCCGACGTGATGGAGAGAGAGAGTAGATGAATGAAACATTAGTTTACCGGGGTAATGGATAGAGAGAAAGAGAGTAGATGAATGAGACATAAGTTTGCGGGGGTGATGGATACCGAGAGAGAGTGTAGATAAATGAAACATTACTTTGCGGGGGTGATGGATAGCGAGAGAGAGAGTGTAGATGAATAAAACATTTAGTTTGGCGGTGTGATGGATAGCGAGAGAGAGTGTAGATGAATACAATATTAGTTTGGTGGTGTGATTGATAGCGAGAGAGTGTAGATGAAAAAACATTAGTTTGACGGGGTGATGGAGAGAGAGAGAGAGAGAGTAGATGAATGAAACATTAGTTTCTCCAGGTGATGGAGAGAAAGTAGATGAATAATTATTAGTTTACCGTGGTGATGGAGAGATAGAAAGAGTAGAAGAATAAAAATTAGTTTACCGGGGTAATGGAGAGAGAGAGAGAGTAGATGAATGAAACATTAGTTTGCCGGCGTGATGGAGAGAGAGAGTAGATAAATGAAACATTAGTTTACCGGGGTAATGGAGAGAGAGAGAGAGAGAGTAGATGAATGAAACATTAGTTTAGCGGGATGGTGGAGAGAGAAAGTAGATGAATGAAACATTAGTTTGGTGTTGTTATGGATAGCGAGAGAGTGTAGATGAATAAAACATTTAGTTTGCCGGGGTGATGGATAGCGAGAGTAGATAATTGAGACATTAGTTTGCCGGGTGATGGATAGCGAGAGAGAGAGTGTAGATAAATAAAACATTTGTTTGGCGGTGTTATGGATAGCGAGAGAGAGAGAGAGAGTGTGTAGATGAATAAAATATTAGTTTGACGGTGTGATTGATAGCGAGAGAGAGTGTAGATGAATAAAATATTAGTTTGACGGTGTGATGGATAGCGAGAGAGAGAGAGAGAGTGTAGATGAATAAAACATTAGTTTGGCGGTGTGATTGATAGCGAGAGAGAGTGTAGATGAATAAATTATTAGTTTGCCGGGGTGATGGAGAGAGAGAGAGAATGTAGATGAATAAAAATTAGTTTGGCGGTGTGATTGATAGCGAGAGAGAGAGAGAGTGTGTAGATGAATACACATTAGTTTGCCGGTGTGATGGAGAGAGAGAGAGTAGATGAATGAGACATTAGTTTCTCTAGGTGATGGAGAGAAAGTGTAGATGAATAAACATTAGTTTGCCGGGGTGATGGATAGCGAGAGAGAGTGTAGATGAAAAAAACATTGTTTGGCGGTGTGATGGTGTGATTGATAGCGAGAGAGAGAGAGTGTAGATGAATAAAACATTAGTTTACCGGGGTGATGGATAGCGAGAGAGAGTGTAGATGAAAAAAACATTAGTTTGGCGGTGTGATGGTGTGATTGATAGCGATAGAGAGTGTAGATGAAAAAAACATTAGTTTGGCGGTGTGATGGTGTGATTGATAGCGAGAGAGAGTAGAGTGTGTAGATGAATAAAACATTAGTTTGGTGGTGTGATTGATAGCGAGAGAGAGAGAGTGTAGATGAATAAAACATTAGTTTGGTGGTGTGATTGATAGCGAGAGAGGGAGAGTGTAGATGAATAAAACATTAGTTTACCGGGGTGATGGATAGCGAGAGATTGAAAGAGTAGATGAATGAAGCATTAGTTTGGCGGTGTGATGGAGAGAGAGAGTAGATGAATGAAACATTAGTTTGGCGGTGTGATTGATAGCGAGAAAGAGTGTAGATGAATAAAACATTAGTTTGGCGGTGTGATGGAGAGAGAGAGAATGTAGATGAATAAAATATTAGTTTGGTGGTGTGATGGATAGCGAGAGAGCGAGAGAGTGTGTAGATAAATACACATTTGTTTCTCTAGGTGATGGCGAGAGAGAGAGTAGATGAATGAAACATTAGTTTAACGGATGAAGGAGAGAAAGAGAGAGAGAGTGTAGATGAATAAAATATTACTTTGGTGGTGTGATGGAGAGAGAGAGTAGATGAATGAAACAGTTTCTCCAGGTGATGGAGAGAAAGTAGATGAATAAACATTAGTTTACCCGGGTAATGGAGAGAGAGAGAGAGAGTAGATGAATGAAACATTAGTTTACGGGGTTAATGGTGAGAGAGAGAGTAGATGAATGAAACATTATTTTGGCAGATGTTGGAGAGAGAGAGAGAGAGAGACAGAGTAGACGAATTAAACATTACTTTGGCGGGGTGGTGGAGATAGATAGAGAGAGTAGATGAATAAAACATTAGTTTAGCGGAGTGATGGATAGCGAGAGAGAGTGTAGATGAATAAAACATTTAGTTTGGTGGTGTGATGGAAAGAAAGAGTAGATGTATGAGACAATAGTTTGGCGGGGTGATGGAGAGAGAGCGAGAGTAGATGAATGAAACATTAGTTTGGCGGGGTGATGGAGAGAAAGAGTAGATGAATGAAACATTAGTTTGGCGCGGTGATGGAGAGAGACAGTAGATGAATGAGACATTAGTTTGGCGGTGTGATGGAGAGAGAGAGTAGATGAATGAAACATTAGTTTGACGGGGTGATGGATAGCGAGAGAGAGAGAGTGTGTAGATGAATAAAACATTAGTTTGGCGGGGTGATGAATAGCGAGAGAGAGAGAGAGTGTGTGTAGATGAATAAAACATTAGTTTGGCGGGGTGATGGATAGCGAGAGAGAGAGAGTGTGTAGATGAATAAAACATTAGTTTGGCGGGGTGATGAATAGCGAGAGAAAGAGAGAGAGTGTGTAGATGAATAAAACATTAGTTTGGCGGGGTGATGGATAGCGAGAGAGAGAGAGAGAGTGTGTGTGTAGATGAGTAAAACATTAGTTTGACGGGGTGATGGATAGCGAGAGAGAGAGAGTGTGTAGGTGAATAAAACATTAGTTTGGTGTTGTTATGGATAGCGAGAGAGTAGATGAATAAAACATTAGTTTGGCGTTGTGATTGATAGCGAGAGAGAGAGTGTAGATAAATAAAACATTAGTTTGGCGGTGTGATTGATAGCGAGAGAGAGTAGAGTGTGTAGATGAATAAAACATTAGTTTGGTGGTGTGATGGTGTGATTGATAACGAGAGAGAGTAGAGTGTGTAGATGAATAAAACATTAGTTTGGTGGTGTGATTGATAGCGAGAGAGAGAGTGTAGATAAATAAAACATTAGTTTGGCGGTGTGATGGTGTGATTGATAGCGAGAGAGAGTAGAGTGTGTAGATGAATAAAACATTAGTTTGGCGGTGTGATTGATAGCCACAGAAAGAGTGTAGATGAATAAAACATTAGTTTGGCAGTGTGATGGATAGCGAGAGAGAGAATGTAGATAAATAAAACCTTTAGTTTAAAACCTTGGCGGTGTGATGAAACATTAGTTTCTCCAGGTGATGGAGAGAAAGTAGATGAATAAACATTAGTTTGCCGGGGTGATGAAGAGATAGAGATAGTAGATGAATAAATATTAGTTTATCGGGGTAATGGAGAGAGAGTATATGAATGAAACATTAGTTTGCCGACGTGATGGAGAGAGAGAGAGTAGATGAATGAAACATTAGTTTACCGGGGTAATGGATAGAGAGAAAGAGAGTAGATGAATGAGACATTAGTTTGCGGGGGTGATGGATACCGAGAGAGAGTGTAGATAAATGAAACATTAGTTTGCGGGGGTGATGGATAGCGAGAGAGAGTGTAGATGAATAAAACATTTAGTTTGGCGGTGTGATGGATAGCGAGAGAGTGTAGATGAATACAATATTAGTTTGGTGGTGTGATTGATAGCGAGAGAGTGTAGATGAAAAAACATTAGTTTGACGGGGTGATGGAGAGAGAGAGAGAGTAGAAGAATAAAAATTAGTTTACCGGGGTAATGGAGAGAGAGAGAGTAGATGAATGAAACATTAGTTTGCCGGCGTGATGGAGAGAGAGAGTAGATAAATGAAACATTAGTTTACCGGGGTAATGGAGAGAGAGAGAGAGAGTAGATGAATGAAACATTAGTTTATCGGGATGGTGGAGAGAGAAAGTAGATGAATGAAACATTAGTTTGGTGTTGTTATGGATAGCGAGAGAGTGTAGATGAATAAAACATTTAGTTTGCCGGGGTGATGGATAGCGAGAGTAGATAATTGAGACATTAGTTTGCCGGGGTGATGGATAGCGAGAGAGAGAGTGTAGATAAATAAAACATTTGTTTGGCGGTGTTATGGATAGCGAGAGAGAGAGAGAGTGTGTAGATGAATAAAATATTAGTTTGACGGTGTGATTGATAGCGAGAGAGAGTGTAGATGAATAAAATATTAGTTTGACGGTGTGATGGATAGCGAGAGAGAGAGAGAGTGTAGATGAATAAAACATTAGTTTGGCGGTGTGATTGATAGCGAGAGAGAGTGTAGATGAATAAATTATTAGTTTGCCGGGGTGATGGAGAGAGAGAGAGAATGTAGATGAATAAAAATTAGTTTGGCGGTGTGATTGATAGCGAGAGAGAGAGAGAGTGTGTAGATGAATACACATTAGTTTGCCGGTGTGATGGAGAGAGAGAGAGTAGATGAATGAAACATTAGTTTCTCTAGGTGATGGAGAGAAAGTGTAGATGAATAAACATTAGTTTGCCGGGGTGATGGATAGCGAGAGAGAGTGTAGATGAAAAAAACATTAGTTTGGCGGTGTGATGGTGTGATTGATAGCGAGAGAGAGAGAGTGTAGATGAAAAAAACATTAGTTTGGCGGTGTGATGGTGATTGATAGCGAGAGATTGAAAGATTAGATGAATGAAACATTAGTTTGGCGGTGTGATGGTGTGATTGATAGCGAGAGAGAGTAGAGTGTGTAGATGAATAAAACATTAGTTTGGTGGTGTGATTGATAGCGAGAGAGAGAGAGTGTAGATGAATAAAACATTAGTTTGGCGGTGTGATGGATAGCTAGAGAGAGTAGAGTGTATAGATGAATAAAACATTAGTTTGGTGGTGTGATTGATAGCGAGAGAGAGAGAGAGTGTAGATGAAAAAAACATTAGTTTGGTGGTGTGATTGATAGCGAGAGAGAGAGTGTAGATGAATAAAACATTAGTTTGGTGGTGTGATTGATAGCAAGAGAGAGAGAGTGTAGATGAATAAAACATTAGTTTGGTGTTGTTATGGATAGCGAGAGAGTGTGTAGATAAATAAAACATTTGTTTGGCGGTGTTATGGATAGCGAGAGTGAGTGTAGATGAATGAAACATTAGTTTGCCGGGGTGATGGAGAGAGAGAGTAGATGAATGAGACACTAGTTTGCCGGGGTGATGGATAGCGAGAGAGAGTGTAGATGAATAAAACATTTAGTTTGCCGGGGTGATGGATAGCGAGAGAGAGAGAGTGTAGATGAATAAAACATTAGTTTGGTGGTGTGATTGATAGCGAGAGTGAGTGTAGATGAATGAAACATTAGTTTGGCGGTGTTATGGATAGCGAGAGAGAGAGTGTAGATGAATGAAACATTAGTTTGGCGGTGTGATGGATAGCGAGAGAGAGAGTGTAGATGAAAAAAAATTAGTTTGGCGGTGTGATTGATAGCGAGAGAGAGAGAGTGTGTAGATGAATACACATTAGTTTGCCGGTGTGATGGAGAGAGAGAGTAGATGAATGAAACAGTTTCTCTAGGTGATGGAGAGAAAGTAGATGAATAAACATTAGTTTGCCGGGGTGATGGATAGCGAGAGAGAGTGTAGATGAAAAAAACATTAGTTTGGCGGTGTGATGGTGTGATTGATAGCGAGAGAGAGTAGAGTGTGTAGATGAATAAAACATTAGTTTGGTGGTGTGATTGATAGCGAGAGAGAGAGTGTGTAGATGAATAAAACATTAGTTTGGTGGTGTGATTGATAGCGAGAGAGAGAGTGTGTAGATGAATAAAACATTAGTTTACCGGGGTGATGGATAGCGAGAGAGAGAGTAGATGAATGAAACATTAGTTTGGCGTTGTGATGGAGAGAGAGAGTAGATGAATGAAACATTAGTTTGGCGGTGTGATGGAGAGAGAGAGTAGATGAATGAAACATTAGTTTCTCTACGTGATGGAGAGAAAGTAGATGAATAAACATTAGTTTGCCGGGGTGATGGAGAGAGAGAGTAGATGAATGAAACATTCGTTTCTCTAGGTGATGGAGAGAAAGTAGGTGAATAAACATTAGTTTTCCGGGGTGATGGAGAGATAGAGAGATAGAGAGAGTAGATGAATAAACATTAGTTTACCGGGGTAATGGAGAGAGAGAGAGAGAGAAAGTAGATGAATGAAACATTAGTTTGCCGGCGTGATGGAGAGAGAGTGAGAATAGATGAATGAAACATTATTTTGTCGGTGTGATGGAGAGAGAGAGTAGATGAATGAGACATTAGTTTGGCGGGGTGATGGAGAGAGAGTGTAGATGAATGAGACATTAGTTTGGCGGGGTGATGAAGAGAGACAGTAGATGAATGAGACATTAGTTTGGCGGTGTGATGGAGAGAGACAGTAGATGAATGAGACATTAGTTTGGCGAAATGATGGAGAGAGACAGTAGATGAATGAGACATTAGTTTGGCGGTGTGATGGATAGCGAGAGAGCGAGAGAGAGTGTAGATTAGTAGACAGTAGTTTGCCGGGGTGATGGAGAGATAGAGAGTAGATGAATGAAACATTAGTTTCTCCAGGTGATGGAGAGAAAGTCGATGAATAATCATTAGTTTACCGGGGTGATGGAGAGATAGAGAGAGTAGATGAATAAAAATTAGTTTACCTGGGTAATGGAGAGAGAGAGACAGTAGGTGAATGAAACATTAGTTTGCCGGCGTGATGGAGAGAGAGAGTAGATGAATGAAACATTAGTTTACCGGGGTAATGGAGAGAGAGAGAGAGTAGATGAATAAAACATTAGTTTAACGGGGTGGTGGAGATAGATAGAGTAGATCAATAAAACATTAGTTTAACGCGGTTTTCGAGAGAGAGAGAGAAAGAGAGAGAGAGAGTGTAGATGAATGAAACATTATTTTGGCGGTGTGATGGATAGCGAGAGAGAGAGAGAGTGTAGAGGAAAAAAATATCTAGTTTGGCGGTTTTGAAGGAGAGAGAGAGTAGGAGAATGAGACATTAGTTTGGCTGGGTGATGGAGAGAGAGAGTAGATGAATGAAACATTAGTTTGCCGGGGTGATGGATAGCGAGAGAGAGAGAGTGTAGATAAATAAAACAATAGTTTGGCGGTGTGATTGATAGCGAGAGAGAGTGTAGATGAATAAAACATTAGTTTGTCGGTGTGATTGATAGCGAGAGTGAGTGTAGATGAATAAAAATTAGTTTGGCGGTGTGATTGATAGCGAGTGAGAGTGTAAATGAATAAAAATTAGTTTGGCGGTGTGATTGATAGCGAGAGAGAGAGAGCGTGTAGATGAATACACATTAGTTTGCCGGTGTGATGGAGAGAGAGAGTAGATGAATGAAACATTAGTTTCTCTAGGTGATGGAGAGAAAGTAGATGAATAAACATTAGTTTGCCGGGGTGATGGAGAGATAGAGAGAGTAGATGAAGAAATATTAGTTTACCGGTGTAATGGAGAGAGACACTAGATGAATGAGATATTAGTTTGGCGGTGTGATGGAGAGAGAGAGTAGATGAATGAAACATTAGTTTGACGGGGTGATGGTTAGCGAGAGAGAGAGAGAGTGTGTGTAGATGAATAAAACATTAGTTTGGCGGTGTGATGGATAGCGAGAGAAAGAGTGTAGATGAATAAAACATTAGTTTGGTGGTGTGATTGATAGCGAGAGAGAGTGTAGATGAATACAACATTAGTTTGGCGGTGTGATTGATAGCGAGAGAGAGTGTAGATGAATAAAACATTAGTTTGGCGGTGTGATGGTGTGATTGATAGCGAGAGAGAGAGAGATTGAGTGTAGATGAATAAAACATTAGTTTGGCGGTGTGATGGAGAATGAGAGTAGATGAATGAGACATTAGTTTTCCGGGGTGATGGATAGAGAGAGTAGATGAATGAGACACTAGTTTGCCGAAGTGGTGGATAGCGAGAGAGTGTGTAGATGAATAAAACATTTAGTTTGGCGGTGTTATGGATAGCGAGAGAGTGTAGGTGAATAAAACATTAGTTTGGCGGTGTTATGGATAGCGAGAGAGTGTAGATGAATAAAACATTAGTTTGGCGGTGTTATGGATAGCGAGAGAGTGTAGATGAATAAAACATTAGTTTGGCGGTGTTATGGACAGCGAGAGAGTGTAGATGAATAAAACATTAGTTTGGTGGTGTGATTGATAGCGAGAGAGAGTGTAGATGAATAAAACATTAGTTTGGCGATGTGATGGTGTGATTGATAGCGAGAGAGAGAGATAGAGTGTAGATGAAAAAAACATTAGTTTGCTGGGGTGATGGAGAGAGAGAGTAGATGAATGAGACACTAGTTTGCCGGGGTAATGGATAGCGAGAGAGTGTGTAGATGAATAAAACATTTAGTTTGGCGGTGTGATGGAGAATGAGAGTAGATGAATGAGACATTAGTTTGCCGGGGTGATGGAGAGAGAGAGTAGATGAATGAGACACTAGTTTGCCGGTGTGATGAATAGCAAGAGAGAGTGTAGATAAATAAAACATTAGTTGAAGGTGTTATGGATAACGAGAGAGTGTAGATGAATAAAACATTATTTTGGTGGTGTGATTGATAGCGAGAGAGAGTGTAGATGAATACAATATTAGTTTTATGATGTGATTGGTAGCGAGAGAGAGTGTAGATGAATAAAGCATTAGTTTGGTGGTGTGATTGATAGCGAGAGAGAGTGTAGATGAATAAAACATTAGTTTGGTGGTGTGATTGATAGCGAGAGAGAGTGTAGATGAATAAAACTTTAGTTTGGCGGTGTGATGGATAGCGAGAGAGAGTGTAGATGAATACAATATTAGTTTTATGATGTGATTGATAGCGAGAGAGAGTGTAGATGAATAAATTTTAGTTTCTCCAGGTGATGGAGAGAAAGTAGATGAATAAACATTAGTTTGCCGGGGTGATTGAGAGATAGAGAGAGTAGATGAATAAAAATTAGTTTACCGGGGAAATGGGGAGAGAGAGAGAGAGTAGATGAATGAAACATTAGTTTGCCGGCGTGATGGAGAGGGAGAGTGTACATGAATGAAACATTAGTTTACCGGGGTAATGGAGAGAGAGAGAGAGTAGATGAATGAAACATTAGTTTAGCGGGATGGTGGAGATAGATAGAGAGAGTAAATGAATAAAACATTAGTTTAGCGCGGTATTCAAGAGAGAGAGAGAGAGTGTGTGTGTAGATGTATGAAACATTATTTTGTCTGGGTGATGGATAGCGAGAGAGAGTGTAGATGAATAAAACATTAGTTTGGCGGTGTGATTGATAGCGAGAGAGAGTGTAGATGAATAAAAATTAGTTTGCCGGGGTGATGGAGAGAGAGAAAGAATGTAGTTGAATAAAAATTAATTTAGCGGTGTGATGGATAGCGAGAGAGAGAGAGTAGATGAATGAAACATTAGTTTCTCTAGATGATGGAGAGAAAGTAGATGAGTAAACGTTAGTTTGCGGGGCGATGGAGAGATAAAGAGAGTAGATGAATAAACATTAGTTTACCGGGGTAATGGAGAGAGAGAGAGAGAGAGAGAGTAGATGAATGAAACATTAGTTTACGGGATGATGGAGAGAGAAAGAATAGATGAATAAAACATTATTTTGGCGGTGTGATGGAGAGAGAGAGTAGATGAATGAGACATTAGTTTGGCGAGGTGATGGAGAGAGAGAGTAGATGAATAAAATATTAGTTTGGCGTGTGATGGTGTGATTGATAGCGAGAGAGAGTGTAGGTGAATAAAACATTAGTTTGACGGGGTGATGGATAGCGAGAGAGAGAGAGAGAGAGAGAGAGCGTAAATGAATAAAACATTAGGTTGTCCGATTGATGGATAGCTAGAGAGAGAGTGTAGATGAATAAAACATTAGTTTGGTGGTGTTATGGATAGCGAGAGTGAGTGTAGATGAATAAAACATTAGTTTGGCGGTGTGGTTGATAGCGAGAGAGAGTGTAGATGAATAAAACATTAGTTTGGTGGTGTGATTGATAGCGAGAGAGAGAGTAGATGAATGAAACATTAGTTTCTCTAGATGATGGAGAGAAAGTAGATGAATAAACGTTAGTTTGCGGGGTGATGGAGAGATAGAGAGAGTAGATGAATAAACATTAATTTACCGAGGTAATGGAGAGAGACAGAGAGAGTAGATGAATGAAACATTAGATTACGGGATGATGGAGAGTGAGAGAATAGATGAATGAAACATTAGTTTGGCGGTGTGATGGAGAGAGAGAGAGTAGATGAATGAGACATTAGTTTGGCGTTGTGATGCAGAGAGAGAGTGTAGATGAATGAGACATTAGTTTGGCGGTGTGATGGAGAGAGAGAGTAGATGAATGAGACATTAGTTTGGCGGAGTGATGGAGAGAGAGAGAGTAGATGAATGAGACATTAGTTTGGCGGTGTGATGGAGAAAGAGAGAGTAGATGAATGAGACATTAGTTTGGCGGTGTGATGGAGAGAGAGAGTGTAGATGAATGAGACATTAGTTTGGCGGTGTGATGGAGAGAGAGAGAGTAGATGAATGAGACAGTTTGGCGGTGTGATGTAGAGAGAGAGAGTAGATGAATGAGACATTAGTTTAGCGGTGTGATAGAGAAAGAGAGAGTAGATGAATGAGACATTAGTTTGGCGGAGTGATGGAGAGAGAGAGAGTAGATGAATGAGACATTAGTTTGGCGGAGTGATGGAGAGAGACAGCAGATGAATGAAACATTAGTTTCTCTAGATGATGGAGAGAAAGTAGATGAATAAACGTTAGTTTGCCGGGGTGATGGAGAGATAGAGAGAGTAGATGAATAAACATTAATTGACCGAGGTAATGGAGAGAGACAGAGAGAGTAGATGAATGAAACATTAGATTACGGGATGATGGAGAGTGAGAGAATAGATGAATGAAACATTAGTTTGGCGGTGTGATGGAGAGAGAGAGTAGATGAATGAGACATTAGTTTGGCGTTGTGATGGAGAGAGAGAGAGAGAGTAGATGAATGAGACATTAGTTTGGCGGTGTGATGGAGAGAAAGAGTAGATGAATGAGACATTAGTTTGGCGGAGTGATGGAGAGAGAGAGTAGATGAATGAGACATTAGTTTGGCGGTGTGATGGAGAAAGAGAGAGTAGATGAATGAGACATTAGTTTGGCGGTGTGATGGAGAGAGAGAGTAGATGAATGAGACATTAGTTTGGCGGTGTGATGGAGAGAGAAAGAGTAGATGAATGAGACATTAGTTTGGCGGTGCGATGGAGAGAGAGAGAGTAGATGAATGAGACATTAGTTTAGCGGTGTGATGGAGAGAGAGAGAGTAGATGAATGAGACATTAGTTTGGCTGAGTGATGGAGAGAGAGAGAGTAGATGAATGAAACATTAGTTTGACGGGGTGATGGATAGCGAGAGAGAGAGAGAGAGTAGATGAATAAAACAATAGTTTACCGGGGTGATGGATAGCGAGAGAGAGAGTGTAGATGAATAAAACATTAGTTTGGCGGTGTGATGGTGTGATTGATAGCGAGATAGAGTGTAGATTAATAAAATATTAGTTTGGCGGTGTGATATTGTGATTGATAGCGAGAGAGTGTAGATGAATAAAACATTAGTTTGGCGGTGTGATGGTGTGATTGATAGCGAGAGAGAGTGTAGATGAATAAAATATTAGTATCGTTGTGTGATTGATAGCGAGAGAGAGTGTAGATGAATAAAATATTAGTTTCGTTGTGTGATTGATAGCGAGAGAGAGTGTAGATGAATAAAATATTAGTTTGGTGGTATGATGTATAGCGAGAGAGAGAGTGTAGATGAATAAACATTAGTTTCCCGGGGTGATGGAGAGAGAGAGAGAGAATGTAGATGAATAAACATTAGTTTGGCTGTGTGATGGATAGCGTGAGAGAGAGGGAGAGTAGATGAATACACATTAGTTTGCCGGTGATGGAGAGAGAGAGAGTAGATGAATGAAACATTAGTTTCTCCACGTGATGGAGAGAAAGTAGATTAATAAACATTAGTTTCCCGGGTGATGGAGAGATAGAGAGAGTAGATGAATAAACATTAGTTTACCGGGGTAATGGAGAGAGAGAGAGAGTAGATGAATGAAACATTAGTTTGCCGACGTGATGGAGAGAGAAAGAGTAGATGAATGAAACATTAGTTTACCGGGGTAATGGAGAGAGAGAGAGAGTAGATGAATGAAACATTAGTTTGGCGGGGTGATGGAGAGAGAGAGTGTGTAGATGAATAAAACATTAGTTTGCCTTGGTGATAGAGAGAGAGAGATAGTAGATGAATAAAACATTAGTTTGCCGGGGTGATGGAGAGAGAGAGAGAGAGTAGATAAAAGAAACATTAGTTTGCCGGGTTGATGGAGAGAAAATAGATGAATAAACATTAGTTTGCCGGGGTAATGGAGAGAGAGAGAGAGTAGATGAATAAACATTTTTTTGCCGGGGTGATGGAGAGAGAGAGAGAGTAGATGAGTAAACATTAGTTTGCCGGGGTAATGGATAGCGAGAGAGAGAGAGTGTGTAAAAGAATAAAACATTAGTTTAGCGGGGTGGTGGAGAGGGGAGTAGATGATTGAAACAATTAGTTTGGCGGATGATGGAGAGAGAGAGAGTACATGAATGAAACGTTAGTTTGGCGGTGTGATGGAGAGGGAGAGAGTAGATGAATGAGCCATTAGTTTGTCGGGGTGATGGAGAGAGAGAGAGTGTGAAGATGAATAAAACATTAGTTTAGCTGTGTGATGGAGAGAGAGAGAGTAGATGAATGAGCCATTAGTTTGTCGGGGTGATGGAGAGAGAGAGAGAGAGTAGATGAATGAGCCATTAGTTTGTCGGGGTGATGGAGAGAGAGACAGAGAGAGAGAGAGAGTAGATGAATGAAACATTAGTTTACCGGTGTAATGGAGAGAGAGAGAGAGAGAGAGTAGATGAATGAAACATTAGTTTACCGGTGTAATGGAGAGAGAGAGAGAGAGAGTAGATGAATGAAACATTAGTTTACCGGTGTAATGGAGAGAGAGAGAGAGTAGATGAATGAAACATTAGTTTACCGGTGTAATGGAGAGAGAGAGAGAGAGAGAGAGAGAGAGTAGATGAATGAAACATTAGTTTACCGGTGTAATGGAGAGAGAGAGTAGATGAATGAAACATTAGTTTACCGGTGTAATGGAGAGAGAGAGAGAGAGTACATGAATGAAACATTAGTTTACCGGTGTAATGGAGAGAGAGAGTAGATGAATGAAACATTAGTTTACCGATGTAATGTAGAGAGAGAGAGAGAGAGAGAGTAGATGAATGAAACATTAGTTTACCGGTGTAATGGAGAGAGAGAGTAGATGAATGAAACATTAGTTTACCGGTGTAATGGAGAGAGAGAGAGTAGATGAATGAAACATTAGTTTACCGGTGTAATGGAGAGAGAGAGTAGATGAATGAAACATTAGTTTACCGGTGTAATGGAGAGAGAGAGAGAGAGAGTAGATGAATGAAACATTAGTTTACCGGTGTAATGGAGAGAGAGAGAGAGAGTAGGTGAATGAAACATTAGTTTACCGGTGTAATGGAGAGAGAGAGAGAGAGAGAGAGAGAGTAGATGAATGAAACATTAGTTTACCGGTGTAATGGAGAGAGAGAGAGAGAGAGAGCAGATGAATGAAACATTAGTTTACCGGTGTAATGGAGAGAGAAAGAGAGAGAGTAGATGAATGAAACATTAGTTTACAGGTGTAATGGAGAGAGAGAGAGAGAGTAGATGAATGAAACATTAGTTTACCGGTGTAATGGAGAGAGAGAGAGAGAGAGAGAGTAGATGAATGAAACATTAGTTAACCGGTGTAATGGAGAGAGAGAGAGAGAGAGAGAGAGAGTAGATGAATGAAACATTAGTTTACCGGTGTAATGGAGAGAGAGAGAGAGTAGATGAATGAAACATTAGTTTACCGGTGTAATGGAGAGAGAGAGAGAGAGAGTAGGTGAATGAAACATTAGTTTACCGGTGTAATGGAGAGAGAGAGAGAGAGAGTAGATGAATGAAACATTAGTTTACCGGTGTAATGGAGAGAGAGAGAGAGTAGATGAATGAAACATTAGTTTACCGGTGTAATGGAGAGAGAGAGAGAGAGAGTAGATGAATGAAACATTAGTTTACCGGTGTAATGGAGAGAGAGAGAGAGAGTAGATGAATGAAACATTAGTTTACTGGTGTAATGGAGAGAGAGAGAGAGAGAGAGAGAGAGAGTAGGTGAATGAAACATTAGTTTACCGGTGTAATGGAGAGAGAGAGAGAGAGTAGATGAATGAAACATTAGTTTACCGGTGTAATGGAGAGAGAGAGTAGATGAATAAACATTAGTTTACCGGTGTAATGGAGAGAGAGAGAAAGTAGATGAATGAAACATTAGTTTACCGGTGTAATGGAGAGAGAGAGAGTAGGTGAATGAAACATTAGTTTACCGGTGTAATGGAGAGAGAGATTAGATGAATGAAACATTAGTTTACCGGTGTAATGGAGAGAGAGAGTAGGTGAATGAAACATTAGTTTACCGGTGTAATGGAGAGAGAGAGAGAGAGTAGATGAATGAAACATTAGTTTACCGGTGTAATGGAGAGAGAGAGGGTAGATGAATGAAACATTAGTTTACCGGTGTAATGGAGAGAGAGAGAGAGAGAGTAGATGAATGAAACATTAGTTTACCGGTGTAATGGAGAGAGAGAGAGAGAGAGTAGATGAATGAAACATTAGTTTACCGGTGTAATGGAGAGAGAGAGAGAGAGAGTAGATGAATGAAACATTAGTTTACCGGTGTAATGGAGAGAGAGAGAGTAGATGAATGAAACATTAGTTTACCGGTGTAATGGAGAGAGAGAGTAGATGAATAAACATTAGTTTACCGGTGTAATGGAGAGAGAGAGAGAGAGAGTAGATGAATGAAACATTAGTTTACCGGTGTAATGGAGAGAGAGAGAGTAGATGAATAAACATTAGTTTACTGGTGTAATGGAGAGAGAGAGAGAGAGTAGATGAATAAACATTAGTTTACCGGTGTAATGGAGAGAGAGAGAGAGAGAGAGTAGATGAATGAAACATTAGTTTACCGGTGTAATGGAGAGAGAGAGAGAGAGAGTAGGTGAATGAAACATTAGTTTACCGGTGTAATGGAGAGAGAGAGTAGATGAATGAAACATTAGTTTAGCGGGGTGGTGGAGAGAGAGAGTAGATGAATGAAACATTAGTTTACCGGTGTAATGGAGAGAGAGAGAGAGTAGATGAATGAAACATTAGTTTAGCGGGGTGATCGAGAGAGAGAGAGGGGAGTAGATGAATAAACATTAGTTTGTCGGGGTGATGGAGAGAGAGGGAGAGATAGTAGATAAATGAAACATTAGTTTGGCGTGGTGATGGAGAGAAAGTAGATGAATAAACATTAGTTTGCCGGGGTGATGGAGAGAGAGAGTGATAGTAGATAAATGAAACATTAGTTTGCCGGGGTAATGGAGAGAGACAGAAAGTAGATGAATAAACATTAGATTGCAGGGGTGATGGAGAGAAATAGATGAATAAACATTAGTTTGCAGGGGAAATGGAGAGATAGAGAATAGATGAATAAACATTAGTTTGCCGGGGTGATGGAGAGAGAGAGATAGTAGATAAAAGAAACATTAGTTTGCTTTAGTGATGGAGAGAAAGGAGATGAATAAACATTAGTTTGCCGGGTTGATGGAGAGAGAGAGAGAGAGAGAGAGAGAGATAGTAGATAAATGAAACACTAGTTTGTCGGGGTGATGGAGAGAGAGTAGATGAATGAAACATTAGTTTACCGGGGTAATGGAGAGAAAGAGAGAGTAGATGAATGAAACATTAGTTTACTGGGGTAATGGAGAGAGAGAGTAGATGAATGAAACATTAGTTTACTGGGGTAATGGAGAGAGAGAGTAGATGAATGAAACATTAGTTTACTGGGGTAATGGAGAGAGAGAGTAGATGAATGAAATATTAGTTTACTGGGGTAATGGAGAGAGAGAGTAGATGAATGAAACATTAGTTTACTGGGGTAATGGAGAGAGAGAGAGTAGATGAATGAAACATTAGTTTACTGGGGTAATGGAGAGAGAGAGTAGATGAATGAAATATTAGTTTACTGGGGTAATGGAGAGAGAGAGTAGATGAATGAAACATTAGTTTACTGGGGTAATGGAGAGAGAGAGTAGATGAATGAAACATTAGTTTACTGGGGTAATGGAGAGAGAGAGTAGATGATTGAAATATTAGTTTGGCGGTGTGATGGAGAGAGAGAGAGTAGATGAATGAGACATTTTAGTTTGGCGGGGTGATGGAGAGAGAGAGAGAGAGTAGATGAATGAGACATTTTAGTTTGGCGGGGTGATGGAGAGAGAGACAGTAGATGAATGAGACATTAGTTTGGCGGTGTGATGGAGAGAGAGAGAGTAGATGAATGAGACATTTTAGTTTGGCGGGGTGATGGAGAGAGATTTAGAGAGTAGATGAATGAGACATTTTAGTTTGCCGGGGTGATGGAGAGAGAGAGATAGTAGATAAAAGAAACATTAGTTTGCTGGAGTGATGGAGAGAAAGTAGATGAATAAACATTAGTTTGCCGGGTTGATGGAGAGAGAGAGAGAGAGAGAGAGAGAGATAGTAGATAAATGAAACACTAGTTTGTCGGGGTGATGGAGAGAGAGTAGATGAATGAAACATTAGTTTACCGGGGTAATGGAGAGAAAGAGAGAGTAGATGAATGAAACATTAGTTTACTGGGGTAATGGAGAGAGAGAGTAGATGAATGAAACATTAGTTTACTGGGGTAATGGAGAGAGAGAGAGAGTAGATGAATTAAACATTAGTTTACTGGGGTAATGGAGAGAGAGAGTAGATGAATGAAACATTAGTTTACTGGGGTAATGGAGAGAGAGAGTAGATGAATGAAATATTAGTTTACTGGGGTAATGGAGAGAGAGAGTAGATGAATGAAACATTAGTTTACTGGGGTAATGGAGAGAGAGAGTAGATGAATGAAACATTAGTTTACTGGGGTAATGGAGAGAGAGAGTAGATGATTGAAATATTAGTTTGGCGGTGTGATGGAGAGAGAGAGAGTAGATGAATGAGACATTTTAGTTTGGCGGGGTGATGGAGAGAGAGAGAGAGTAGATGAATGAGACATTTTAGTTTGGCGGGGTGATGGAGAGAGAGACAGTAGATGAATGAGACATTAGTTTGGCGGTGTGATGGAGAGAGAGAGAGAGAGTAGATGAATGAGACATTTTAGTTTGGCGGGGTGATGGAGAGAGACAGTAGATGAATGAGACATTAGTTTGGCGGTGTGATGGAGAGAGAGAGAGTAGATGAATGAGACATTTTAGTTTGGCGGGGTGATGGAGCAGAGATTTAGAGAGTAGATGAATGAGACATTTTAGTTTGGCGGGGTGATGGAGAGAGAGTAGATGAATGAGACATTAGTTTAGCGGGGTTTTGAGAGAGAGAAAGATTGTGTAGATGAATGAAACATTAGTTTGACGGAGTGATGGAGAGAGAGAGAGTAGATGAATGAGACATTTCAGTTTGGCGGGGTGATGGAGAGAGAGAGAGTAGATGAATGAGACATTTTAGTTTGGCGGGGTGATGGAGAGAGAGAGAGAGTAGATGAATAAGACATTAAAGTTTGGCGGGGTGATGGAGAGAGAGAGTAGGTGAATAAAACATTAGTTTGGCGGTGTGATGGAGAGAGAGAGAGAGTAGGTGAATGAAACATTAGTTTGGTGGGATGATGGAGAGAGAGAGAGAGTAGGTGAATGAAACATTAGTTTGGCGGGGTGATGGAGAGAGAGAGTAGGTGAATGAAACATTAGTTTGGCGGGGTGATGGAGAGAGAGAGAGAGAGTAGGTGAATGAAACATTAGTTTGGCGGGGTGATGGAGAGAGAAAGAGAGAGTAGGTGAATGAAACACTAGTTTGGTGGGGTGATGGAGAGAGAGAGAGAGAGTAGGTGAATGAAACATTAGTTTGGCGGGGTGATGGAGAGAGAGAGAGAGAGTAGGTGAATGAAACGTTAGTTTGGCGGAGTGATGGAGAGAGAGAGAGAGAGTAGGTGAATGAAACGTTAGTTTGGCGGGGTGATGGAGAGAGAGAGAGAGAGTAGGTGAATGAAACGTTAGTTTGGCGGAGTGATGGAGAGAGAGAGAGAGAGTAGGTGAATGAAACGTTAGTTTGGCGGGGTGATGGAGAAAGCGAGAGAGAGTAGGTGAATGAAACATTAGTTTGGCGGGGTGATGGAGAAAGCGAGAGAGAGTAGGTGAATGAAACATTAGTTTGGCGGGGTGATGGAGAAAGCGAGAGAGAGTAGGTGAATGAAACATTAGTTTGGCGGGGTGATGGAGAAAGCGAGAGCGAGTAGGTGAATGAAACATTAGTTTGGCGGGGTGATGGAGAAAGCGAGAGAGAGAGAGAGTAGGTGAATGAAACATTAGTTTGGTGGAGTGATGGAGAGAGAGAGTAGGTGAATGAAACATTAGTTTGGTGGAGTGATGGAGAGAGAGAGTAGGTGAATGAAACATTAGTTTGGTGGAGTGATGGAGAGAGAGAAATTAAGTGAATGAAAGAAACATCGTTTGGTTGGCGGGTGGAGTATACATGAAACAGTGGTGTGTTTGGATGGAGAGAGAGAGATAGAGAGAGAGAGAGAATGTCAACAATAAAGAGTGTAGATGAATTGTGGTACAAAAGAAGAGAGAGAATCAGAAATGTTTACAATGAAATATCAAGTATCACACTTAAGTATCACACTAAAGTATCACACTAAAGTACCACACTAAAGTACCACACTAAAGTACCACACTAAAGTATCACACTAAAGTACCACACTAAAGTACCACACTAAAGCATCACACTAAAGTATCACACTAAAGTATCACACTAAAGTACCACACTAAAGTACCACACTAAAGTACCACACTAAAGTACCACACTAAAGTACCACACTAAAGTATCACACTAAAGTACCACACTAAAGTACCACACTAAAGTATCACACTAAAGTATCACACTAAAGTATCACAGTAGAAAGTGAATGAATGTTCTACTGATAGAGAGAAAGATGTCGTGAGTCTGTATGTAGGAAAAGTTCTGCTAACTATTGTCACGTGACGTGTCGCTGTATGACCCCAAGACCAGCCCACGCGACAGATCTGGTCGAAGTGCGCATACTTTATGTTGACTTACAGTCTAAATCTTCACATCACATACATTTTAAAAATATTATTAGGTGAAACCACGGCTTTCTTGTATTCCTATTGTCCATGTTTGACATCCATGTGATGCAGTTGATGAGGAGGTTACACTTTTGAAAGAATTTGGTCCCTCAAAAACACTTGAAGCAGATTATGTTTGAGGACCAGAATAACAACCATGTTGGTTGAGATTGTTGCTAGGATCATCATTTTTGCTGCACACCGGACGGGCCCATAGGTGCTCCCACATCCCGCTCGAAAAAAATCGAGAATCCTGGCTCCGTGCACGAATTCCGTAGCAGGGCCTGCGATCCACAGTGTGGGCAAGGTTCCGGTGACAAAGTTTACCCGGGCAGCGGCACACACTTATGGCCTACTCTTTTCGAAATTAACTGGCAAGGGTTCTTTAACGTGCCCGGAGTGCACACTTGATCTGGTGTTTATTGTTGTTGTCCCAGAGATGGGACCTCACTATCCCAGAGACTAGCGGAGGCTGACGTCATCAAGAAAACATGGATTCATTGTTCTCATATTGTGACAACAAAAATCATCACCGTTTCTAAAGAGAACCCGGGCCTTTCCTGCGCTCAGGCTGATGCCGTACCTCTATACTATTCCCTTCCTCCACCACTCACCTTTATGGTAACAGAAGCCGATCAAGATCTAACTCCACCCCTCCCCTCCCCACCACAAAAAAAACTTTAACCAGTCTGAGTGAGCAAGTGGTGGATCGATGAGGGAAGGCACAATCCGGTACCCAAATATCGAGTACATTCGGATGCATTGGGCTGATACGCAGGAAATATAACAGCTGGCTATAAAGTACACCATAAAGTCTTTTTTTTTAACGAACAACGAAGAGGTAAAATTGATGGCAAATAAAAGGGAAGAATAAGAGCCTTTTAATAAATTGTAGAGATAAACTTTATGTCGTCATGATAAATTGTAGAGATAAACTTTATGTTGACATGATAAATTGTAGAGATAAACTTTATGTCGCTATGATATATTGTAGAGATAAGCTTTATGTTGTCATGATAAAAGTAGAGATAAACTTTATGTTGTCATAATAAAAGTAGAGATAAACTTTATGTCGTCATGATAAATTGTAGAGATAAACTTTATGTTGACATGATAAATTGTAGAGATAAACTTTATGTTGACATGATAAATTGTAGAGATAAACTTTATGTCACCGTGATAAACTGTAGAGATAAACTTTATGTTGACATGATAAATTGTAGAGATAAACTTTATGTCGCTATGATATATTGTAGAGATAAACTTTATGTTGACATGATAAACTGTAGAGATAAACTTTATGGCGCCGTGATAAATTGTACGGATGCTTGAGTTGTGTGGTCTAGGGGTAGTACCAACATCACAACAAGAATACTGTGGCTTCAGCTCCCACAGCGGGAAATTTGTTACAAAGTTCACAATATTGCAACCAAACAAAACCGTCAAGGCATGGAAGCAAGAGGAGATGCACACAATGATAATAGGGAGAAGATGGAAATGGATATGTCATGTGTTGAGAAGAGACCCAGAACCACAGACGATATGCAGAGCAGGAACTTTGTTGCTCTTTAACAGGACACCACAAAGTGCACTGGCCGCTCTGTCACCAGTGAAAGGAAGGAGAATTACACAGCCGGTACAGGTATAATTGTGTCAACATGAGACGATGGTACAGATATAATTGTGTCAACATGAGAGGATGGTACAGATATAATTGTGTCAACATGAGAGGATGGTACAGATATAATTGTGTCAACATGAGAGGATGGTACAGATATAATTGTGTCAACATGAGACGATGGTACAGATATAATTGTGTCAACATGAGAGGATGGTACAGATATAATTGTGTCAACATGAGAGGATGGTACAGATATAATTGTGTCAACATGAGAGGATGGTACAGATATAATTGTGTCAACATGAGACGATGGTACAGATATAATTGTGTCAACATGAGAGGATGGTACAGATATAATTGTGTCAACATGAGACGATGGTACAGATATAATTGTGTCAACATGAGGCGCCGGTACAGCTATAATTGTGTCAACACGAGACGCTGGTACAAACAGCAGTAAGCTGTACCGAGAGGATTTCAGTTGCTACAAGAAAATGGACAAGACATATTTAGACAAATGTCGTGTTTCTGTTGTTGAGAAGATCACTGTGACCTGCTTGGGTCTAGGGGAGGTTAGAGCTGGTCGGGTGATTAGACTCTGTGGTCTGTCAACCAGGCTGATGTCGGTTTCGTTCCAAGCTTGGTCTCTATTTCTTCCCTTTCTACTTGAGGGTGTTAACATCTATGACCTGTAATCTGCGCGGCGCCTGCACGGGGAGGACATAATATATCCCCAGCATGGCTCTCGTCCAACTGTTAACGACGACAGCAAAGATCATACCACAGTTGTCTCCCCTTTTTAACCTCTTTCTTTTAGAATAGATCGTGAATTAAATCTTGTGACAGCAGGTTAAAACAAAACAAACGAATCAGAGAAAGATACAACAAAATGAGGCAAAGATGCCTCACATCAGCAGAGCTGGAAGCTGTCAGCGACCCGCAGCTGATGCCTTGCGGCAAGATCACTGAACCCTCCACCTCTTCGCGGTGCCCTCCAGTAACAGACTAGTCTGTTTAGCCTGGCCAAGCGAGTGGGGATCGAAGATGGAAGACAACCCGGTGCTCAAAAAATATCATGTTGAAGTCGGATGTGCTGGGTCGAAAAGCGCAAATGTCAAAGGTCTACTACAAACTACAACACAACGTATTAACGCCCACTTAACGTCCTTCTAAGGGCGGATGACGGAGAGGACATTTAATTCCTTTAGTAGTCATCGGGTGAAGGAGAGGAGGAGAGACAACAGGAAAGATTCATATCTCAACACAACATATAACATGAAAGCGGTATAATTCTGTATGAACATTGGATAATAATAAATATAATAAACAGAAAAAATAAACATGACAAGCAAAAAATATGGACTAGATATGAATATCAAAAAGACTAAAACTATGATCATAAACAAAGAAAATACTCAAAACCCACAAGTGGATATCAAAATTGAAGGAATAGACCTGGAGACAGTTCAGAGCTACAACTACCTTGGACATACTATAACCAGTGATGGAAAATGTACAACTGAAATAAACAAAAGAATAGAAATGGCAAAAAGTAATTTTAATGTCATGAAGAACATACTAACATCAAAACAAATAACACCAGAGCTAAAACTAAGAACAGCAAAATACCAGAAAGTTGTATGTTAATACCTCAAGATACCAGAAAGTTATATGTTAATACCTCAAGATACCAGAAAGTTATATGTTAATACCTCAAGATACAAGAAAGTTGTATGTTAATACCTCAAGATACAAGAAAGTTGTATGTTAATACCTCAAGATACAGTGTGGAAGTTGTATTATAGAATGAGAATAACACAGGAAAATTGTTCATTAATATCTGACGGTACGTCGGTGAAACTTGTACGTTTATATCTTATGGTGCAACACTCAACTTGTACGTTTATATCTTATGGTGCAACACTCAACTTGTACGTTTATATCTTATGGTGCAACACTCAACGTGTACATAACTATTTAACTTGTACATTAATATTTGACAGTACTGTACATTAACAATGTATTAACTTGTACATTAATATTTGACAGTACTGTACATTAACAATGTATTAACTTGTACATTAATATTTAACAGTACTGTACATCAACAATGTATTAACTTGTACATAAATATTTGACAGTACTGTACATTAACAGTACTTGTTAATATTTTACGGAACGACATGAAACGAGTACTGAGATCACTGGAAGCGACAAACTCAAAAGACATTCATGTAGCTTGACAAAGGGAGAAAATAACAAGGAACTGCACATGATGATGATGCTACTGTATTCACCTGCCCCATTGCCCCCTGTGCTCATCCAATATTTGGAAGACACTGGATCTAAGTCTTTGTTGTTTTCGGTCGTGTGGGAAACAGCAACAACGTGTCTGTTCACTTCCGCTTGTTCATTTCACAATAACAATAATAGCAATCCGTGTGGGTTTACGAGAACAGCATACCAAGAGGCCGACCAAGGTAAATGATAAACGGAACACTGGAAACACTCGGAGGTATAACAGCAGGAGAGGGCAATAGAAGAGGAAGATCCCCCCTCCTCCCCCCGAATCATGGCTCCTCTCGACGACCGATGGCAAATGACGAGAGAAAGAAAGAAAATGAAATGAAAGGCATAAGAAGAAAGGAAGGAAAGAAAGAAAAGTAAAATCGAAAGAAAGAAAGTGAGAAAGAAAGAAATAAAGAAGTTGGGAACTAAGGAAAGTGGGAAAGAAAGAAATAAAGAAGTTGGGAACTAAGGAAAGTGGGAAAGAAAGAAATAAAGAAGTTGGGAACTAAGGAAAGTGGGGAAGAAAGAAATAAAGAAGTTGGGAACTAAGGAAAGTGGGAAAGAAAGAAATAAAGAAGTTGGGAACTAAGGAAAGTGGGAAAGAAAGAAATAAAGAAGTTGGGAACTAAGGAAAGTGGGAAAGAAAGAAATAAAGAAGTTGGGAACTAAGGAAAGTGGGAAAGAAAGAAATAAAGAAGTTGGGAACTAAGGAAAGTGGGAAAGAAAGAAATAAAGAAGTTGGGAACTAAGGAAAGTGGGAAAGAAAGAAATAAAGAAGTTGGGAACTAAGGAAAGTGGGAAAGAAAGAAATAAAGAAGTTGGGAACTAAGGAAAGTGGGAAAGAAAGAAATAAAGAAGTTGGGAACTAAGGAAAGTGGGAAAGAAAGAAATAAAGAAGTTGGGAACTAAGGAAAGTGGGAAAGAAAGAAATAAAGAAGTTGGGAACTAAGGAAAGTGGGAAAGAAAGAAATAAAGAAGTTGGGAACTAAGGAAAGTGGGAAAGAAAGAAATAAAGAAGTTGGGAACTAAGGAAAGTGGGAAAGAAAGAGAAAGGAAGGCAGGAATTCCTCGTAAGTATTAAACTTCCATCGCTAGAGTTAGTCTCAAGATTAACTTCCATCGCTAGAGTTAGTCTCAAGATTAACTTCCATCGCTAGAGTTAGTCTCAAGATTAACTTCCATCGCTAGAGTTAGTCTCAAGATAAACTTCCATCGCTAGAGTTAGTCTCAAGATTAACTTCCATCGCTAGAGTTAGTCTCAAGATTAACTTCCATCGCTAGAGTTAGTCTCAAGATTAACTTCCATCGCTAGAGTTAGTCTCAAGATTAACTTCCATCGCTAGAGTTAGTCTCAAGATTAACTTCCATCGCTAGAGTTAGTCTCAAGATTAACTTCCATCGCTAGAGTTAGTCTCAAGATTAACTTCCATCGCTAGAGTTAGTCTCAAGATTAACTTCCATCGCTAGAGTTAGTCTCAAGATTAACTTCCATCGCTAGAGTTAGTCTCAAGATTAACTTCCATCGCTAGAGTTAGTCTCAAGATTAACTTCCATCGCTAGAGTTAGTCTCAAGATTAACTACCATCGCTAGAGTTAGTCTCAAGATTAACTTCCATCGCTAGAGTTAGTCTCAAGATTAACTTCCATCGCTAGAGTTAGTCTCAAGATTAACTTCCATCGCTAGAGTTAGTCTCAAGATTAACTACCATCGCTAGAGTTAGTCTCAAGATTAACTTCCATCGCTAGAGTTAGTCTCAAGATTAACTTCCATCGCTAGAGTTAGTCTCAAGATTAACTTCCATCGCTAGAGTTAGTCTCAAGATAAACTTCCATCGCTAGAGTTAGTCTCAAGATTAACTTCCATCGCTAGAGTTAGTCTCAAGATTAACTTCCATCGCTAGAGTTAGTCTCAAGATTAACTTCCATCGCTAGAGTTAGTCTCAAGATTAACTTCCATCGCTAGAGTTAGTCTCAAGATTAACTTCCATCGCTAGAGTTAGTCTCAAGATAAACTTCCATCGCTAGAGTTAGTCTCAAGATTAACTTCCATCGCTAGAGTTAGTCTCAAGATAAACTTCCATCGCTAGAGTTAGTCTCAAGATTAACTTCCATCGCTAGAGTTAGTCTCAAGATTAACTTCCATCGCTAGAGTTAGTCTCAAGATTAACTTCCATCGCTAGAGTTAGTCTCAAGATTAACTTCCATCGCTAGAGTTAGTCTCAAGATTAACTTCCATCGCTAGAGTTAGTCTCAAGATTAACTTCCATCGCTAGAGTTAGTCTCAAGATTAACTTCCATCGCTAGAGTTAGTCTCAAGATTAACTTCCATCGCTAGAGTTAGTCTCAAGATTAACTTCCATCGCTAGAGTTAGTCTCAAGATTAACTTCCATCGCTAGAGTTAGTCTCAAGATTAACTTCCATCGCTAGAGTTAGTCTCAAGATTAACTTCCATCGCTAGAGTTAGTCTCAAGATTAACTTCCATCGCTAGAGTTAGTCTCAAGATTAACTTCCATCGCTAGAGTTAGTCTCAAGATTAACTTCCATCGCTAGAGTTAGTCTCAAGATTAACTTCCATCGCTAGAGTTAGTCTCAAGATTAACTTCCATCGCTAGAGTTAGTCTCAAGATTAACTTCCATCGCTAGAGTTAGTCTCAAGATTAACTTCCATCGCTAGAGTTAGTCTCAAGATTAACTTCCATCGCTAGAGTTAGTCTCAAGATTAACTTCCATCGCTAGAGTTAGTCTCAAGATTAACTTCCATCGCTAGAGTTAGTCTCAAGATTAACTTCCATCGCTAGAGTTAGTCTCAAGATTAACTTCCATCGCTAGAGTTAGTCTCAAGATTAACTTCCATCGCTAGAGTTAGTCTCAAGATTAACTTCCATCGCTAGAGTTAGTCTCAAGATAAACTTCCATCGCTAGAGTTAGTCTCAAGATTAACTTCCATCGCTAGAGTTAGTCTCAAGATTAACTTCCATCGCTAGAGTTAGTCTCAAGATTAACTTCCATCGCTAGAGTTAGTCTCAAGATTAAATTCCATCGCTAGAGTTAGTCTCAAGATAAACTTCCATCGCTAGAGTTAGTCTCAAGATTAACTTCCATCGCTAGAGTTAGTCTCAAGATAAACTTCCATCGCTAGAGTTAGTCTCAAGATTAACTTCCATCGCTAGAGTTAGTCTCAAGATTAACTTCCATCGCTAGAGTTAGTCTCAAGATTAACTTCCATCGCTAGAGTTAGTCTCAAGATTAACTTCCATCGCTAGAGTTAGTCTCAAGATTAACTTCCATCGCTAGAGTTAGTCTCAAGATTAACTTCCATCGCTAGAGTTAGTCTCAAGATTAACTTCCATCGCTAGAGTTAGTCTCAAGATTAACTTCCATCGCTAGAGTTAGTCTCAAGATTAACTTCCATCGCTAGAGTTAGTCTCAAGATTAACTTCCATCGCTAGAGTTAGTCTCAAGATTAACTTCCATCGCTAGAGTTAGTCTCAAGATTAACTTCCATCGCTAGAGTTAGTCTCAAGATTAACTTCCATCGCTAGAGTTAGTCTCAAGATTAACTTCCATCGCTAGAGTTAGTCTCAAGATAAACTTCCATCGCTAGAGTTAGTCTCAAGATTAACTTCCATCGCTAGAGTTAGTCTCAAGATAAACTTCCATCGCTAGAGTTAGTCTCAAGATTAACTTCCATCGCTAGAGTTAGTCTCAAGATAAACTTCCATCGCTAGAGTTAGTCTCAAGATTAACTTCCATCGCTAGAGTTAGTCTCAAGATTAACTTCCATCGCTAGAGTTAGTCTCAAGATTAACTTCCATCGCTAGAGTTAGTCTCAAGATTAACTTCCATCGCTAGAGTTAGTCTCAAGATTAACTTCCATCGCTAGAGTTAGTCTCAAGATTAACTTCCATCGCTAGAGTTAGTCTCAAGATTAACTTCCATCGCTAGAGTTAGTCTCAAGATTAACTTTCATCGCTAGAGTTAGTCTCAAGATTAACTTCCATCGCTAGAGTTAGTCTCAAGATTAACTTCCATCGCTAGAGTTAGTCTCAAGATTAACTTCCATCGCTAGAGTTAGTCTCAAGATTAACTTCCATCGCTAGAGTTAGTCTCAAGATTAACTTCCATCGCTAGAGTTAGTCTCAAGATTAACTTCCATCGCTAGAGTTAGTCTCAAGATTAACTTCCATCGCTAGAGTTAGTCTCAAGATTAACTTCCATCGCTAGAGTTAGTCTCAAGATTAACTTCCATCGCTAGAGTTAGTCTCAAGATTAACTTCCATCGCTAGAGTTAGTCTCAAGATTAACTTCCATCGCTAGAGTTAGTCTCAAGATTAACTTCCATCGCTAGAGTTAGTCTCAAGATTAACTTCCATCGCTAGAGTTAGTCTCAAGATAAACTTCCATCGCTAGAGTTAGTCTCAAGATTAACTTCCATCGCTAGAGTTAGTCTCAAGATTAACTTCCATCGCTAGAGTTAGTCTCAAGATTAACTTCCATCGCTAGAGTTAGTCTCAAGATTAACTTCCATCGCTAGAGTTAGTCTCAAGATTAACTTCCATCGCTAGAGTTAGTCTCAAGATTAACTTCCATCGCTAGAGTTAGTCTCAAGATTAACTACCATCGCTAGAGTTAGTCTCAAGATTAACTTCCATCGCTAGAGTTAGTCTCAAGATTAACTTCCATCGCTAGAGTTAGTCTCAAGATTAACTTCCATCGCTAGAGTTAGTCTCAAGATTAACTTCCATCGCTAGAGTTAGTCTCAAGATTAACTTCCATCGCTAGAGTTAGTCTCAAGATTAACTTCCATCGCTAGAGTTAGTCTCAAGATTAACTTCCATCGCTAGAGTTAGTCTCAAGATTAACTTCCATCGCTAGAGTTAGTCTCAAGATTAACTTCCATCGCTAGAGTTAGTCTCAAGATTAACTTCCATCGCTAGAGTTAGTCTCAAGATTAACTTCCATCGCTAGAGTTAGTCTCAAGATTAACTTCCATCGCTAGAGTTAGTCTCAAGATTAACTTCCATCGCTAGAGTTAGTCTCAAGATAAACTTCCATCGCTAGAGTTAGTCTCAAGATTAACTTCCATCGCTAGAGTTAGTCTCAAGATTAACTTCCATCGCTAGAGTTAGTCTCAAGATTAACTTCCATCGCTAGAGTTAGTCTCAAGATTAACTTCCATCGCTAGAGTTAGTCTCAAGATTAACTTCCATCGCTAGAGTTAGTCTCAAGATTAACTTCCATCGCTAGAGTTAGTCTCAAGATTAACTACCATCGCTAGAGTTAGTCTCAAGATTAACTTCCATCGCTAGAGTTAGTCTCAAGATTAACTTCCATCGCTAGAGTTAGTCTCAAGATTAACTTCCATCGCTAGAGTTAGTCTCAAGATTAACTTCCATCGCTAGAGTTAGTCTCAAGATTAACTTCCATCGCTAGAGTTAGTCTCAAGATTAACTTCCATCGCTAGAGTTAGTCTCAAGATTAACTTCCATCGCTAGAGTTAGTCTCAAGATTAACTTCCATCGCTAGAGTTAGTCTCAAGATTAACTTCCATCGCTAGAGTTAGTCTCAAGATTAACTTCCATCGCTAGAGTTAGTCTCAAGATTAACTTCCATCGCTAGAGTTAGTCTCAAGATTAACTTCCATCGCTAGAGTTAGTCTCAAGATTAACTTCCATCGCTAGAGTTAGTCTCAAGATTAACTTCCATCGCTAGAGTTAGTCTCAAGATTAACTTCCATCGCTAGAGTTAGTCTCAAGATTAACTTCCATCGCTAGAGTTAGTCTCAAGATTAACTTCCATCGCTAGAGTTAGTCTCAAGATTAACTTCCATCGCTAGAGTTAGTCTCAAGATTAACTTCCATCGCTAGAGTTAGTCTCAAGATTAACTTCCATCGCTAGAGTTAGTCTCAAGATAAACTTCCATCGCTAGAGTTAGTCTCAAGATTAACTTCCATCGCTAGAGTTAGTCTCAAGATTAACTTCCATCGCTAGAGTTAGTCTCAAGATTAACTTCCATCGCTAGAGTTAGTCTCAAGATTAACTTCCATCGCTAGAGTTAGTCTCAAGATTAACTTCCATCGCTAGAGTTAGTCTCAAGATTAACTTCCATCGCTAGAGTTAGTCTCAAGATTAACTACCATCGCTAGAGTTAGTCTCAAGATTAACTTCCATCGCTAGAGTTAGTCTCAAGATTAACTTCCATCGCTAGAGTTAGTCTCAAGATTAACTTCCATCGCTAGAGTTAGTCTCAAGATTAACTTCCATCGCTAGAGTTAGTCTCAAGATTAACTTCCATCGCTAGAGTTAGTCTCAAGATTAACTTCCATCGCTAGAGTTAGTCTCAAGATTAACTTCCATCGCTAGAGTTAGTCTCAAGATTAACTTCCATCGCTAGAGTTAGTCTCAAGATTAACTTCCATCGCTAGAGTTAGTCTCAAGATTAACTTCCATCGCTAGAGTTAGTCTCAAGATTAACTTCCATCGCTAGAGTTAGTCTCAAGATTAACTACCATCGCTAGAGTTAGTCTCAAGATTAACTACCATCGCTAGAGTTAGTCTCAAGATTAACTACCATCGCTAGAGTTAGTCTCAAGATTAACTACCATCGCTAGAGTTAGTCTCAAGATTAACTACCATCGCTAGAGTTAGTCTCAAGATTAACTTCCATCGCTAGAGTTAGTCTCAAGATTAACTTCCATCGCTAGAGTTAGTCTCAAGATTAACTTCCATCGCTAGAGTTAGTCTCAAGATTAACTTCCATCGCTAGAGTTAGTCTCAAGATTAACTTCCATCGCTAGAGTTAGTCTCAAGATTAACTTCCATCGCTAGAGTTAGTCTCAAGATTAACTTCCATCGCTAGAGTTAGTCTCAAGATTAACTTCCATCGCTAGAGTTAGTCTCAAGATTAACTTCCATCGCTAGAGTTAGTCTCAAGATTAACTTCCATCGCTAGAGTTAGTCTCAAGATTAACTTCCATCGCTAGAGTTAGTCTCAAGATTAACTTCCATCGCTAGAGTTAGTCTCAAGATTAACTACCATCGCTAGAGTTAGTCTCAAGATTAACTTCCATCGCTAGAGTTAGTCTCAAGATTAACTTCCATCGCTAGAGTTAGTCTCAAGATTAACTTCCAAAATGGTTGATAAGATTCTCGTTCTAAATGAAAACCACGTCATATCTGACGTCACGGACAGATCCCCTGCTGTGTCTCACAAAACTAAAATGTCCATGCTACACAACATTAATCTATGAAATATCGGTGGCTGTTTGCGAGAATAATACTGACCAGAATGACGCTGGTTCAGTTCCTAGAGCGGCCACTTTTTTCCTGGGCTGCATGCTGCCGAGTTTAACCAATATCTGAAAATGGCTAGCACATAATTTATCTAGGAACGGTGTAGAGCCTGGCATATTGCCCACTGTATATGTCGTTGGTCCTTGGAAATATATGGTCACTAACACACACGGGAACAACGTAGAAAGAACACTTGCTGCGCTAATTAATCAATGTTCTCTTATTATATTAACTGTGGGCTACTCACATTAATATATACATGTATATCTCAATACAATAATTTTAGACTACCAACTTTATTATGTGTTCTCATATTACATTAATTGTAAACTAATAATATTAATGTATCTTTTCTTGTTACATTAATTGTAAACTAATAACATTAATGTATCTTTTCTTGTTACATTAATTGTAAGCTAATAACATTAATGTATCTTTTCTTGTTACATTAATTGTAAACTAATAATATTAATGTATCTTTTCTTGTTACATTAATTGTAAACTAATAATATTAATGTATCTTTTCTTGTTACATTAATTGTAGGCTAATAACATTATTGTATCTTTTCTTGGTACATCAATTGTAAACTAATAACATTAATGTATCTTTTCTTGTTGCATTAATTGTAAGCTAATAACATTAATGTATCTTTTCTTGTTACATTAATTGTAAACTAATAACATTAATGTATCTTTTCTTGTTACACTAATTGTAAACTAATAACATTAATGTATCTTTACTTGTTACATTAATTGTAAGCTAATAACATTAATGTATCTTTTCTTGTTGCATTATTTGTAAACTAATAACATTAATGTATCTTTTCTTGTTGCATTATTTGTAAACTAGTAGCATCAATGTATCTTCCCTTGTTACATTAGTTATACACGTATAACATTAATGTATCGTCTCTTATTACATTAATTATCAATTATATTCATATGTAATTTTCACAAACGAAGGAAAGAGTTAGCAACGCGTAACTAACATAAACAAACTTACGTAGTATCCAGAACAGACAGCCATCGGCTGTGATCAGAAGTCAGGGAACCCTCACAAGAAGTCCCCACTCGTTTAGAATATTCCCGAATTTCGCTGCCAAAAGCTCGACACACACACGAACTTCCAACTGTGAGAATCTCTAGCCGTCCATGCCTGCAAGTTCACGTCCGCTAGAAGGTGAGTCAACCGCGATCTATATTAACCACTTTCAACGTTAACGACATCATCCCATCGCACGTGATGACGATAATTGCTTGAATTGATGATCTCACGGCAGGAGATGTAAAACGTTGATGTCGCATAGACGTGAAGTCATCACCTAATGTCTACACGCCTCAATTCCTGACGGTAGACAACACAACCGTTGTTGCCATTGTAAACACAATTTACATATTCCTTGTCAACGAAAACATGTCTCGCTGTTGATATGGTTTATGTCCTTGAGAACAAACACAGCCAGATAATGGAAGCAGTAATGACTATCAATGCGACTCCTGCCTTATGTTTGCTCATTAAACATACCAAATTAATTGCGGTCTTGCATTTCTCCACACCCTCGACCAACGTCTCGTTAGATTGTCGAGTCATAAACAAGACAAACTGGAAACACATTTATTCTAGACATTTCCTTACATCGAGAGAGCCGCTCAATCTCATGCGACCATGTCAGAACATAACTTCCATTAAAACGTTGAGATTTGTTGGTCTAGTCCTACATTTCACACCAGGCCTCAATCTGTCATCTCCTCTACATTCCCGAGAAATACTTCTTGTACTCAACACCTGCGAGAGGAATCCAGATTAAGGCCAGGAAAGTAGTTCTCCGCCACCGCCCAGAATTCAGACTATTTTTTTGGAGTGTATTAATTTTGCAAAGGTGAAGTGTCGCTACCTAACCAACAAATTGCTTTTGTTTGCGCCGTCAAGTATTACGCCGCGCCGGTGGAGGAAAACACCGGCTGTCAGGGTTAAAATAACCCACATCAACTACCACAATATTATTCTATAATATTATCATATCAGCGTCCTCTTGGCTTACAGGTGTGTGGATATCAAAGAAAAGATTACGTTCCTAGTTGGATCTACCTGTCCCCACGTTGACGTTTGCGATAAGCAGATTCAAAATGGCGGACTCCTCACTGACCAAGAATAGTGAGAGAAAATAAGACAATTCAAACTTGCCATTTGTTTTGACAGCCAGTCCCGGACTAAGGAAACAACGGTGGTAACTTTCTATCAAGATGAAGGGTCAAACGTAAACAAATGTGTACATACGACACTGCATTTGTAAAGCCACTTCAAATAATGTCTTGAGATGTTGTCTTTTATTTCATTCAATATTCGATCTGGAGCAGGCATCTAGAGCGCCGTCACGCCAAGAGGCCTATAGGGAACATGGTGTCAGTGACCATACATTTTACAGACCTTCCGCACATGATTTGTGCGGTAATGTGGTCGGTATTACGCCCGTGCTGCTTTACTTTACCATAAAACAAATTATGTACCCATTTACTGGCTGGGTGAACCCGGAATCCGTCGATGAGGATCGCTCTTGTCCTTTGTAGTCCAATTCACTAACCACTGGGCCCTCGCGGCTCACGTGCAGCACCGTACTCTAGGTAAAAAGAGGCATGTACCGATACATAGGGAAGGCAAACTGGTAAATAATATCGCCGTGCTCATGTCGGAGACGTTGGGCCTAAAAAACCGTCGAAAAAGTTTGCTATGTTGTGTACGTAGTCGTTTTAAGGGCGGGAAATGAAGAGAGGTAGTCGCCGAGCTAACGAAGTAGAAGAAATTACATTTCTATGACTTGACTTTGTAATGGGAGAACTTAACTTGACTCGCACGCGGACTCTAAATGGGAGAAATTAATATTGATGGTCTCTCACAGACTATAAATGGGAGTATTTAAATTGATGATCTCTCACAGACTATAAATGGGAGTATTTAAATTGATGGTCTCTCACAGACTATAAATGGGAGTATTTAAATTGATGGTCTCTCACAGACTATAAATGGGAGTATTTAAATTGATGGTCTCTCACAGACTATAAATGGGAGTATTTAAATTGATGGTCTCTCACAGACTATAAATGGGAGTATTTAAATTGATGGTCTCTCACAGACTATAAATGGGAGTATTTAAATTGATGGTCTCTCACAGACTATATATGGGAGTATTTAAATTGATGGTCTCTCACGGACTATAAATGGGAGTATTTAAATTGATGATCTCTCACAGACTATAAATGGGAGTATTTAAATTGATGATCTCTCACAGACTATAAATGGGAGTATTTAAATTGATGATCTCTCACAGACTATAAATGGGAGTATTTAAATTGATGGTCTCTCACGGACTATAAATGGGAGTATTTAAATTGATGATCTCTCACAGACTATAAATGGGAGTATTTAAATTGATGATCTCTCACAGACTATAAATGGGAGTATTTAAATTGATGGTCTCTCACAGACTATAAATGGGAGTATTTAAATTGATGGTCTCTCACAGACTATAAATGGGAGTATTTAAATTGATGGTCTCTCACAGACTATATATGGGAGTATTTAAATTGATGGTCTCTCACGGACTATAAATGGGAGTATTTAAATTGATGATCTCTCACAGACTATAAATGGGAGTATTTAAATTGATGATCTCTCACAGACTATAAATGGGACAGTGGTGATAGAAACGCTCACAGCTTGTTGAGTCGGCGAGAAACCAGTTTGTACAAGCCGTCTCTCACATGATCACATCAGAGTGTGAACATCACTGGGAGATGGTACATTGACATCAGAGTGTGAACATCACTGGGAGATGGCACATTGACATCAGAGTGTGAACATCACTGGGAGATGGTACATTGACATCAGAGTGTGAACATCACTGGGAGATGGTACATTGACATCAGAGTGTGAACATCACTGGGAGATGGCACATTGACATCAGAGTGTGAACATCACTGGGAGATGGCACATTGACATCAGAGTGTGAACATCACTGGGAGATGGCACATTGACATCAGAGTGTGAACATCACTGGGAGATGGCACATTGACATCAGAGTGTGAACATCACTGGGAGATGGCACATTGACATCAGAGTGTGAACATCACTGGGAGATGGCACATTGACATCAGAGATCGTACATCACTGGGAGATGGCACATTGACATCAGAGTGTGAACATCACTGGGAGATGGCACATTGACATCAGAGTGTGAACATCACTGGGAGATGGCACATTGACATCAGAGATCGTACATCACTGGGAGATGGCACATTGATATCAGAGTGTGAACATCACTGGGAGATGGCACATTGACATCAGAGTGTGAACATCACTGGGAGATGGCACAATGACATCAGAGATCGTACATCACTGGGAGATGGCACATTGACATCAGAGATCGTACATCACTGGGAGATGGCATATTGACATCAGAGATCGTACATCACTGGGAGATGACACATTGACATCAGAGATCGTACATCACTGGGAGATGGCACATTGACATCAGAGTGTGAACATCACTGGGAGATGGCACATTGACATCAGAGTGTGAACATCACTGGGAGATGGCACATTGACATCAGAGATCGTACATCACTGGGAGATGACACATTGACATCAGAGATCGTACATCACAGGGAGATGACACATTGACATCAGAGATCATACATCACTGGGAGATGACACATTGACATCAGAGATCATACATCACTGGGAGATGGTACATTGACATCAGAGATCGTACATCACTGGGAGATGACACATTGACATCAGAGATCATACATCACTGGGAGATGGCACATTGACATCAGAGATCATACATCACTGGGAGATGACACATTGACATCAGAGATAGTACATCACTGGGAGATGACACATTGACATCAGAGATCGTACATCACTGGGAGATGACACATTTAATGATTATTTGTAAACTGGAGCTGAAGACCACTTTGTTATAATTGATAAACAATCCCTTCAAAACAAATCTATGTTGTATCGTCCGTATCCCTTATGACTAGACACAATTTAGGATTACTGGGTAAAAATGAAAGAGAACAAACAACACAGAGCACACGAGGCTGGAAGCAAGAACTTGGTCAGTCTGAGACGAGATCAGTGGCGGAGATTCAGAGTAGGCGTCGGGGGTCACGACTCGTCTAATATTTGATCAGAAAACATAACACAATCACATAACACAATCACATAACACAATCACGTAATACAATCACATAACACAATCACATAATACAATCACATAATACAATCACATAACACAATCACATAACACAATCACATAACACAATCACATAACACAATCACATAGCACAATCACATAACACAATCACATAATACAAACACATAACACAATCACATAATACAATCACGTAACACAATCACATAACACAATCACATAACACAATCACAATCACACAACACAATCACATAATACAATCACAATATACAATCACATAACACAATCACATAACACAATCACATAACACAATCACATAGCACAATCACATAACACAATCACATAATACAATCACATAGCACAATCACATAACACAATCACATAACACAATCACATAATACAATCACATAACACAACCACATAACACAATCACAAACCAACACAATTACATAACACAATCACACAAAAACAATCACACAACACAATCACACAAAAACAATCACACAAAAACAATCACACAACACAATCACACAAAAACAATCACACAACACAATCACACAAAAACAATCACACAAAAACAATCACACAACACAATCACATTCAAGCTCAATGAGTTAAACATCACTGTCCACCCAGCCACCGTACTCCCTAGTATAGCCTTGACAGAACTCAAGTAATTCAGACCGTTACCAATACATTTATTTAATATTAATACAGGGGCGGGGACGCTGACCAGCAACTGGGCGGACAGCGACCCATAGCTGACTGCTGGTGTTAGGGCCGGGGAACAAAAAATGTTGATCACTGCCCTACTCCCCCTCGCAGTGCTCCTGGAAGCAGTCTAGCTACACGAATACAGATCGAAATGGGAAGACAACCTGGTACAAATCGTACTGAAATCGGATGGGTCGGGCAGAATATCACAGTTAAGGTGCTGCAATCTACAACACAACTCAGCGACGTCCACGTAATGATCTTGTAAGGGCGGACGAGGATCAGTTGTAAGGTAAAGAACGAAAGAAAGATTCATGTGAGGCTCAACTCGAGTAGATACAGACACCTCGTTAACAATTTGTACACACGGCTCCTCGGTAAAATGCTAGATATGTTGAATCAGATATTGAAATCATACAGCGATGACAGATCAAGTGTTTCGGGCACGTGGAAAGATCTACAGAACTCAATCTAACACAAAGAGTCATCAACAAACGATAGGAGAACACCAGACCAAGAGGCCGACCAAGGAAAAGGTGGACAAACGGAATATTAGAAACACTCGGAGGTAAAACAGCAGGAGAGGGCAACAGAGGAACAAGAAACCATAAATCATATCTCTCTTCGACTCTAAAAAGGCAAATGAAAAAAGAAAGAAAGAAATAAAGACATAAGAAAAGAAGAAAGAAAAGAAAAGAAAAGAAAGAAAAGCAAAGAAAGAAAGCAAGCAAGCTATATATATATATATATAGATCTACCAATAGATCTACCGGCAGGCCATAATAACAATGCTGTTGCTGCATGCCAATAGATCTACCGGCAGGCCATAATAACAAGCTGTTGCTGCATGCCAATAGATCTACCGGCAGGCCATAATAACAATGCTGTTGCTGCATGCCAATAGATCTACCGGCAGGTCATAATAACAATGCTGTTGCTGCATGCCAATAGATCTACCGGCAGGCCATAATAACAATGCTGTTGCTGAAAAATCCCGGATGGATTCCTCCAGCAGCGAAGTTGATTGGGCTAATCTGGCCTGTGTTGACCGGAAGGTAGAAGGGAGTAACGTGTGGAAAGAATTGTTGCAAAGATTAGAGGGCCAAGTGCAAGCAAATAGGGAGATGACACACGTCTCTCACACAAACACATTGTGCTCCTCCTGCGACCTGACATGTGGATCTAATCCTGACTGATGAAGAGGTGTACTCCTTCAGTCATCAGGCGAACACAAGCAAGCATACCGACTGATCCAGACATGAGAGAAGCTGTTGAGAAGTTTACTTGCTTGTTGATTACCGATCAGCTGTTTATGGGTATATGTTGTGTGTCTTTGTGGAAAGTCCAGTTTTGTTAGAGTAAAAAAGGTCCAAATTCTATACAAGAAGAGGAATCTATACATCTGGAAGGTTCAGTCAGTATTTACAGAACATGAACGCGTCAGATTAAAAGCTAAAAAACTGTCGATGTCGACATTAACACAGACAATCTTGAAGCTGTGAGCGGCACTTGCCTATAATACCAACACAGCCCGTGACAAGGGTTCGTGAAACTGAAAAGGCTTGCAACTCTAGTTGTTAAGCTCGAGTCTTTTGTGTCGGTGATCTCCCAGAGACAGCGTAACATTTCTCCATTGTGGGCTTCATGACTTGTTACTGATAGCCACTAATCTCGCCATTCTCAAACCGCGATTGTTGATCATGACATTCTCTATAGCCAAGCAGAAAGGGGAGGCAAAAAGCTGTCTTTGTTTGCTTTACTTTTCTCCACTCACTGTTGCCTTTTTGCCGACGACGGCAATTTTCGGTTAATTCCTCTCTGTTGTTTGTCTGGAACATATTCCCAGATGTCAGGTCTAGCATTTCGTTCATCCATCGCCACCTATGTCCTGCGTTTTCTGAATGACTATCGCAGCAATCTCTGGAATAACGACAGAAATTGTGACTGTCTCAGCAATCTCTAGAATAACGACAGAAATTGTGACTGTCGCAGCAATCTCTGGAATAACGACAGAAACAGTGACTGTTGCAGCAACCTCTGGAATAACGTCAGAAACTGTGACTGTTGCAGCAATCTCTGGAATAACGTCAGAAATTGTGACTGTTGCAGCAACCTCTGAAATAACGTCAGAAACAGTGACTGTTGCAGCAATTTCTGGAATAGCGTCAGAAATTGTGACTGTTGCAGCAATCTCTGAAATAACGTCAGAAACTGTGACAGTTGCATCAATCTCTGGAATAACGTCAGAAACTGTGTCTCTCGCAGCAATCTCTGGAATAACGTTAGAAACTGTGACTGTCGCAGCAATCTCTGGAATAACGTTAGAAACTGTGACTGTCGCAGCAATCCCATAATGGCGTTATTATCTGTGCTCGTGTCAGCAACCTCTGGAGCGGCTACAAACTGAATGGGGCATCAACCACACATCTCGCCTTGTCAATATAACTCAAGCTCCCACGTGGACACATCTCGCCTTGTCAATATAACTCAAGCTCCCACGTGGACACATCTCGTCTTGTCAATATAACTCAAGCTCCCACGTGGACACATCTCACCTTGTCAATATAACTCAAGCTTCCACGTGGACACATCTCGCCTTGTCAATATAACTCAAGCTCCCACGTGGACACATCTCGTCTTGTCAATATAACTCAAGCTCCCACGTGGACACATCTCGCCTTGTCAATATAACTCAAGCTCCCACATGGACACATCTCGCCTTGTCAATATAACTCAAGCTCCCACGTGGACACATCTCGTCTTGTCAATATAACTCAAGCTCCCACGTGGACACATCTCGCCTTGTCAATATAACTCAAGCTCCCACGTGGACACATCTCGCCTTGTCAATATGACTCAAGCTCCCACGTGGACACATCTCGTCTTGTCAATATAACTCAAGCTCCCACGTGGACACATCTCGCCTTGTCAATATAACTCAAGCTCCCACGTGGACACATCTCGCCTTGTCAATATAACTCATGCTCCCACGTGGACACATCTCGCCTTGTCAATATAACTCAAGCTCCCACGTGGACACGTATTGCCTTTTTACTTGTGTCCTCTGGCACTAAAAAGCCTCCAAAGTTTCTCTAACATTTAACTTACATTTAACTTACATTTAACTTACATTTAACTTACATTTAACTTAACTTTGCTAAATTTAACGAGTTCTTCTACTCCTCCGCCGGTACTCACTACCCCACATTGTGTATACTTCCTCCCCTCCCCCATTTTTACTATAAACATCACCTTGTCAACAAACAACGGGACGTAACTCTTTCGTGTACAAACATTTGACCTATTTGAGTTAATGGTAACTTAAGGGAGTTCGGAACAAACAAATAATTTCAATGCTGCGGTAAAGCTGGTAGCAAGGAGCCAGTAGTAGGGTAGTGTATACTACACTCCAGTACTAACTTCAGGGAGCTCAGCCTGTTTAATGCTTATCTTATTACCGTCACTAAATTGTAACTATTTCCAGTACTTGCCGTGTCTTTATATTTATTTAAGTAGCTGGAATTAAGTCACATTTGCTGACACAGCTTGTGTCTGTTTAAGTATGCGCCCTACCCCATCGAGCGATCTTCTCCATGACATACTTAGCAGCCAGGTAGGGCACGCTACAACCACTACCATAACTCAGCGAGTGGTCCCTCAAATGACAATCTGCACCTCGTAAGGACCTCGTTGAGGAGGATCGTATGAATTTCACGAGACTCTTCAAAATCTTTATTGCCAAACGTTGCCGATATACCAAGACCTGATCTCAAAGCGAGGGCTTGATTCTTTAACGGGACGAGGTACGTAGCTTGACTCTCTAACAGAAGGAGATGTGTGTCTTTGTTAGGGCTTGACTCTCTAACAGAAGGAGATGTGTGTCTTTGTGTGGGCTTGACTCTCTAACAGAAGGAGATGTGTGTCTTTGTGTGGGCTTGACTCTCTAACAGAAGGAGATGTGTGTCTTTGTGTGGACTTGACTCTCTAACAGAAGGAGATGTGTGTCTTTGTGAGGGCTTGGCTCTAACTAACAGAACGAGATGTGTGTCTTTGTGTGGGCTTGACTCTCTAACTAACAGAACGAGATGTGTGTCTTTGTGTGGGCTTGGCTCTAACTAACAGAACGAGATGTGTGTCTTTGTGTGGGCTTGACTCTCTAACTAACAGAACGAGATGTGTGTCTTTGTGTGGGCTTGGCTCTAACTAACAGAACGAGATGTGTGTCTTTGTGAGGGCTTGATTCTAACTAACAGAACGAGATGTGTGTCTTTGTGTGGGCTTGACTCTCTAACTAACAGAACGAGATGTGTGTCTTTGCGTGGGCTTGACTCTCTAACTAACAGAACGAGATGTGTGTCTTTGTGTGGGCTTGACTCTCTAACTAACAGAACGAGATGTGTGTCTTTGTGTGGGCTTGACTCTCTAACTAACAGAACGAGATGTGTGTCTTTGTGTGGGCTTGACTCTCTAACTAACAGAACGAGATGTGTGTCTTTGTGTGGGCTTGGCTCTAACTAACAGAACGAGATGTGTGTCTTTGTGTGGGCTTGACTCTCTAACTAACAGAACGAGATGTGTGTCTTTGTGTGGGCTTGGCTCTAACTAACAGAACGAGATGTGTGTCTTTGTGTGGGCTTGACTCTCTAACTAACAGAACGAGATGTGTGTCTTTGTGTGGGCTTGGCTCTAACTAACAGAACGAGATGTGTGTCTTTGTGTGGGCTTGACTCTCTAACTAACAGAACGAGATGTGTGTCTTTGTGTGGGCTTGGCTCTAACTAACAGAACGAGATGTGTGTCTTTGTGAGGGTTTGGCTCTCTAAGTAACAGGGACATATATTTGTTCTTCAATCCCTGATATCAGATCCACTTTCTCCAATCCCTGATATCAGACCCACTTTCTCCAATCCCTGATATCAGACCCACTTTCTCCAATCCCTGACATCAGACCCACTTTCTCCAAACCCTGATATCAGACCCACTTTCTCGAATCCCTCATATCAGACCCACTTTCTCCGATTCGATGGAGATCGAGTGGCCGAATCGATAACACGTCAAGCTTCAGCACAAGAGAGCACGGGCTCCAGTCCCAGTTGTGTCAGAAGTTCCTTCTATCGGGGCTGAAATACAAGCTCACACCCGAACACCTCGTGGGGACTGCACTGGACAAGTGACCTTGACTCCCCAGCCCTAGTGTCCTCGTGGCAATCCCCAGATAAAAACAACAGGAATAAAAATGAAGATGTTTCTCTGATCATCGACATAAGATGATTCATTTCCGTTTTTCCATCAATGAAAGACAAAATAAAACATGTCCTAAATAGATGATCACGTGATCAACTTATATGGCCCCCCGGGGGGAGGGGGAGCAGGGAATAAGTACCATGGTTGTAAATGGGGCAATAAATAGATATAGAAGACCACACAGTGGGTCGGATCAGTGGCACAGAGACAGCAAGGACTTATGTTTATAGGTGCACAGATCAATAAATGGGTACTGCTATTAGCTGAGAGATAGCAAGGACAAACTCTGTGGGAAACAAACACACCAGACTTATGAAACAACTCAGCGAAAGTTTGGATTGAGTAAGATGGTCTTACTAGTTCCGACGAAAAACATAATGTCTTTCCTCTCTTATTTTTCTTCTTTCCTTTCTCATTTGCCTTTCAGCGTCGAAGGGAGATATAATTTGCGGACTTATGCTCTTCTGTTTGCCTCCCCTGCTGTTGTTTCCTTGTGCTTCTAATGTTACGTCAATCCATCTTTTTTTTTTTCGTGGTCAGCCCTTGGATCTGGTGTTCTCCCAGCGTTTATTGAAGGCTCGTTGTGTTTTCATCTTTCTACCAAAATCACGTGGGCAACCATTTTATCTGTTGTTTCTTTATATATTCTATGGCGGAGACTTTTCATAACTCTTTTCTCAGTTCTTCATTTCTGATCTTCTCTCAGGCTGTTTCCTGTCATTCGTCTAACACATGTCATCTCTGTAGTGGTTATTTTTCGAATTGTTCTTGCCTCTATGGTCCAGGTCTGGCATTGGTAGCACAACGATGGAAAGATTGTAGCACACCCGTTTTGCTTCTAGAGTTATTTCCTTGTTGGACAATAGTGCTGATGGCTGTTCGCTCTTACTGCTTCCTGTTACTTATATTTTACTTCTAGTGCAGAGAGTGGGGCACTCGTAGGCTGTTGGTCTCGACAGGTTAGCTCACGCAGCACATGCAGCCATAACACATGCAGCCATAACACATGCAACACAACACATGCAGCACAACACAACACATGCAACACAACACATGCAACTCTCACCATTAAGATGAAATGAAACTTGTGTAACAAATACTGAATGTTGCATTCGTAACAAATAGTAATTGGTTTTTTGCAACATTCAATATTAGAGCAAAATAAAAAATGTAAATTACAAATCTTGCAACAAATTTGAAACTTTAGCAACTAAGAGTGTTCGAAAACCGTATGTATGTGTAGGGCTGGTTGGTCTCGAGGCGAGACGCCGGTCTCGAGACAGAGAGGTTGTGAGTTCAAATCCCGGCTGCACCAGTTGGGATTTTTATTTGTGATTTCTCTCTGCGGCAACCACCACCTATCTTAGCAGCGGGTCCCGGCTTGAAGCGTCAATTACTCATCGACGGAAAAAATGAGTACCTTCGAAGACGGAGTTATCTGCCTGTACGGCGAGGGACCCCTGTGCTCACGGCTGCCAGGGTAAAACGGGTTAACAAGCAAATTTTAGTTCCTAGTCTCTAGACGCATCTCCCAAGGTGGAAGCAAATAAAAAAAAGAAATCCGAATGCAGGTTTAAGAAAAAGGAACACACACAAAACTCAACAGTATCAACAGTTGGAGTATCAACAGTTGGAGTATCAACAGTTGGAGTATCAACAGTTGGAGTATCAACAGTTGGAGTATCAACAGTTGGAGTATCAACAGTTGAAGTATCAACAGTTGGAGTATCAACAGTTGGAGTATCAACAGTTGGAGTATCAACAGTTGGAGTATCAACAGTTGCAGTATCAACAGTTGCAGTATCAACAGTTGGAGTATCAACAAAACAAATTACAATACAAACTCAGCTTGTGTGAAGCCGCCAAAAGTAGCACTCTCAACACCCGGTCGGGTACAAGAGGAAATGAAGAAAGTAGTATTGAATTAATAAGCAAGAAAAAAAAACACAATACAAATTAATCTTTGAAATAACAAAGAAGAAAAAAGGCAATAAAAACTAATGTTTGAAATAAGAAACTTGAGAAATTGCGCGAACAATTGCAAAGAAAATCGTGGTTTCTAACAAACGTGACAGCTCGCTGGCTCCGTGATATCGCTATGTCCCAGATAACATGTTGAGGGATCACCAAGTAACACAGACTGATTAAATTATTGAAGAACTGTTCCCTTTGGGCTCTTGTCCTTTGACCTAACGCCATACAATTTGAATCGACCGAGTCACTGGGGTATCATGATTTCAGATAAACCGACGGACGAGTGTTTGTACGAATGACGTCACACGTTGACCACAGCGCTAACACGAAGGCAAAAGAAGCCAGTGGAAATCAAGGTAGCAGAGGCGGGCAAGAGGTGAAGAAGGCAGGCTCGTGATCCGGCGCGTGGACTTGGAAACATCATCATGTGTCAAACAGGTTGCCGTAGGCGATCATGTCCTTCCACAATTTTCAATCCACGGTGCATTGTATCAGTTCTGTTGTTGACTGTTTCCCATGCCATGATGCCAAGCTATCTATTATCTTCTCTCGTTGTCGTCCATGATCTCTCTTTCCCTGTATTTTGCCAGTTGCAACCAAGTATTCCAACTTTACTCTTCGCTTGAAGTGCAGGAGAAATGTTGATTACTTCATTCTGATGATTTAGGAGCTGCCTTTTTGTGTTGGCTTCTTTCCTTGTTTGTCTTGTTAGCTCTTCATGGAACTCTCAGTATTCTCTGTGGCCTCTAATTTGCTTTTCAATTGTTTGTTTACTGTCCATGATTCACTTTCATAGCTCAGAACTGGCTCTATATAGCAGCGATGAACTCTTGGAAACAAGTCAATAAAATTAACAACAAAACACATCCTACAGGATTGCCCCCAGAACACTCCTGAGGAGGACAATGTGGCCCACACCCACCTCCCTGGAAAAGAACCTCTACGGGACAACCGAATCACTGAAACAGACAGCTGTCTTCACAAGAGTCCGGAGTCCTAGTGTGAATGACGTCATGATCGCTGAAAATGAAACTAAACTAGAAAATAGAGATCAAAATGGAAAGATGTTCATGAAGTGCCGCGTTGAGGTCGGTTGTTGGGTCGGAAAGCTCCGACATCGCTATTTACTGTAAATAACGGAACTAACATAGAAACCCCGTTTAACGACTTTTAATGAAAATGAACTACAAGAAATGATAGACATAATAGTAAAAGAAAGCAATAAAAAAAGGTCTCAGTCTGAATAGTAAGAAAACAGAAGTAATGGTTAGTTATATCGAAGAAACAATCACCACCATCTTGCAGCAAAAAAATAAACGAGACAAATCTGAAACAAGTACATTTCAAATACTTGGGCACAATAATATCAGATGGGAGATGCACCACAGAAATAAAAAGCAGAACAGCTCAGGCCAAAATAGCATTTCAGAAAATGAAAAATATCTTATCCAACAAATCTATGTCAATAAAAATGAGAAAGGGAGTTCATCGGTGCTATATAGAACCAATTCTGACCTACGGAAGCGAATCATGGACAGTAGACAAACAAATGAAAAGACGATTAGAGGCCACAGAGATGGGATTTCTGAGAAGAATGTTGAAAGTTCCCTGGACAGATAAAAAGACAATGAGGAAATTCTCAAAGAGGCCAACACAAAAAGGGAGCTCTTAAAAAAACATCAGAAAGAAGCAATCAACATTTGTTGGGCACATCATGAGAAGAGGAAAGTTGGAATACTTTGTTACAACAGGCAAAATACAGGGAGAGAGAGATCGCAGACGACAAAGTGAGAAAATACTGGATAGCTTGGTGTCATGGCATGGAAAACAGTCAACAACAAAACGGATACGATGCACTGTAGATAGAAGATTGTGGAGGGACGTGATCGCCTACGCCAACCGGTATGGCACATGATGAGGATGAACGACTTTAAAATGACCGAGGATCAAAATGGTCGTTTGATGAATCAGAAGGGTTGAGTTCAATCACTGATAGGACTGTGGATATGAAAGAAAGAAAGAAAGAAAGAAAGAAAGAAAGAAAGAAAGAAAGAAAGAAAAAGAGGGAGAGGTAGAGGGAGAAAGAAAGAAATAAAGAAAGAGAGAAATAAGGAAAGAGAGAGAAAGAAATAGAACTATAAATAGGCGCCATCTTGAGGACAGAAATGAGAGGCTTCGGTTGAGCTCCTAAACTCTCCAGCCATTTTAACCTAGAACGGCTGAGAATGTGCAACAAGAACAATTTGTTCTTTAGTACGCGCGCAGTAGCCAGGATCACAGTTATATCACAGGCAGTCTCGAGCAGCGCATGCTGTAACAGCACACACACAATCCGCGCCGATATTATATAGCAGACATTGTCTTTTCTCCCCTTTATTTTAGCTGCAAAAAAAAAAGACTTGAGAAATGAAAGAAGGAAGCAGACACAAGTTGATATTCATAGACATAGAAATGAGACTATAGACATAGAAAAGAGACTATAGACATAGAAAAGAGACTATATACATAGAAATGAGACGATAGATATACAAGTAAGAACACAGACACAAACAAACGAAGAGAAATGTCAACTCGCCAGTGTGTGCACTATTCTTGTAGAGGTCCCGCTCCTATGTTTGTGCCCTCTGGCCTGAGTGAGCCACGGGGTTAGGACGCCGCCTGCGGGACACGTGCGAGCACGAGAGTTCAAAGACCTATTGCACGTGCCGGCAAGGTGTGCTGGCGTTGAGTTTCGGTTTGTAGGTGAGCAACAAGTGAAAGGGGGCGGGGAGAAGAGGGGGTGGCATAACCACATTAGTGGTGGTGGAATCGAGGAGCTAGAGACAATGTTGTGAGCTCTTCGTAGTGGGTCTGTGAGGTCCGGAGTGGGTCTGTGAGGTCCGGAGTGGGTCTGTGAGGTCCGGAGTGGGTCTGTGAGGTCCGGAGTGGGTCTGTGAGCTCTTCGTAGTGGGTCTGTGAGGTCCGGAGTGGGTCTGTGAGGTCCGGAGTGGGTCTGTGAGGTCCGGAGTGGGTCTGTGAGGTCCGGAGTGGGTCTGTGAGCTCTTCGTAGTGGGTCTGTGAGGTCCGGAGTGGGTCTGTGAGGTCCGGAGTGGGTCTGTGAGGTCCGGAGTGGGTCTGTGAGGTCCGGAGTGGGTCTGTGAGCTCTTCGCAGTGGGTCTGTGAGGTCCGGAGTGGGTCTGTGAGGTCCGGAGTGGGTCTGTGAGCTCTTCGGAGTGGGTCTGTGAGGTCCGGAGTGATTCTGTAGGGTCCGGAGTGGGTCTGTGGGGTTCGGAGTAGATCAGTGAGGTCCGGAGTAGATCTGTAAGTGTTTTGTGGCAGTCTTTTTGTGAGGCTTCCTGTCCTAAATAAAACATCAAGTCAGGAGGGAGGAAGACAGACAAGAGCGCTATGCAGGAGACGAAGAGATAAAGACAACATTGACTTGGCGTTTTCAGTCAGTCCACGATGAGGGGATAGTAGACTGAGGAAAGAGTCAGAGAGCTTGAGGATTTGTTGATTGACTAACTGACTGACTGACTAACTAACTGACTGACTAACTAACTGGCTAACTGACAGACTGACTAAATGACCGACTAACTGATTAAATGACTAACTGACTGACAAACTGACTGACTAAATGACTGACTAACTGATTAACTGACTGACTGACTAACTGACTAAATGGCTAACTGACTGATTAATTGGCCGACTAACTGACCGATTAACTGACTGACTAACTGATTAACAGACTGACTCAATGACTGACTAACTAACTCACTGTCCTGATACCATGAGAGTCAGCTACAGAGAATGAGCTGATATGTTTGCATCGAAAACACTCGTAAAGCGGACAAGGCAGATGTACTGACGTGTATGATTGTCCCTCGCGTGATATATGTATCTCTATGATTGTCCCTCGCGTGATATATGTATCTCTATGATTGTCCCACGCGTGATATATGTATCTCTATGATTGTCCCTCGCGTGATATATGTATCTCTATGATTGTCCCACGCGTGATATATGTATCTCTATGATTGTCCCTCGCGTGATATATGTATCTCTATGATTGTCCCACGCGTGATATATGTATCTCTATGATTGTCCCACGCGTGATATATGTATCTCTATGATTGTCCCTCGCGTGATATATGTATCTCTATGATTGTCCCACGCGTGATATATGTATCTCTATGATTGTCCCACGCGTGATATATGTATCTCTATGATTGTCCCTCCCGTGATATATGTATCTCTATGATTGTTCACTCACGTGTGACACAGTTATGACTCCAGTCATAAGTTTGAGAGATCTGAGAATCAAGCACGGCACAAGTAGAATGTGGTCGACTTAAAACGGGTAAACTTGTGTATAGCCTGTGACCTACAGATATGTCCCATATGGTTGGTCAATGAGTAAACATGGTTGGTCAATGAGTAAACATAGTTGGTCAATGAGTAAACATAGTTGGTCAATGAGTAAACATGGTTGGTCAATGAGTAAACATGGTTGGTCAATGAGTAAACATAGTTGGTCATGGAGTAAACATGGTTGGTTGGTCAATGAGTAAACATGGTTGGTTGGTCAATGAGTAAACATGGTTGGTCAATGAGTAAACATGGTTGGTCAATGAGTAAACATGGTTGGTTGGTCAATGAGTAAACATGGTTGGTCAATGAGTAAACATGGTTGGTTGGTCAATGAGTAAACATAGTTGGTCAATGAGTAAACATAGTTGGTCAATGAGTAAACATGGTTGGTTGGTCAATGAGTAAACATGGTTGGTCAATGAGTAAACATGGTTGGTCAATGAGTAAACATGGTTGGTCAATGAGTAAAAAACATGGTTGGTGAGGCGGTGTGGCATGCCCTTGGCATGTTTATTTTCACGGGAATTGAGACAAATGTAAAGTGTTTTTAGTGTCATGAGTTGAGTACCTGGGGCATTAGGGCATGTGTGTTTGGGCACTAGATCACAAGCGGGGTACGAGTAATGGAGGAAACGACAGTTTCAAATCTTGTTGAAAGAACACAACGATGTTCCAGTGAGAAGTTACTTCCATGATTTTCTATCCTTTATTTAATTTATACTTGTATCTATTCTGTTGTTACTTATACTTGTATCCCTTCTGTTGTTATTTATACTTGTATCCCTTCTGTTGTTATTTATACTTGTATCCCTTCTGTTGTTATTTATACTTATATCCCTTCTGTTGTTATTTATACTTATATCCCTTCTGTTGTTATTTATACTTGTATCCCTTCTGTTGTTATTTATACTTATATCCCTTCTGTTGTTATTTATACTTGTATCCCTTCTGTTGTTATTTATACTTGTATCCCTTCTGTTGTTATTTATACTTATATCCCTTCTGTTGTTATTTATACTTATATCCCTTCTGTTGTTATTTATACTTGTATCCCTTCTGTTGTTGTTTATACTTGTATCCCTTCTGTTGTTATTTATACTTGTATCCCTTCTGTTGTTACTTATACTTGTATCCCTTCTGTTGTTACTTATACTTGTATCCCTTCTGTTGTTACTTATACTTGTATCCCTTCTGTTGTTACTTATACTTGTATCCCTTCTGTTGTTATTTATACTTGTATCCCTTCTGTTGTTACTTATACTTGTATCCCTTCTGTTGTTATTTATACTTGTATCCCTTCTGTTGTTACTTATACTTGTAACCCTTCTGTTGTTATTTATACTTGTATCCCTTCTGTTGTTATTTATACTTGTAACCCTTCTGTTGTTATTTATACTTGTATCCCTTCTACTGTTATATTAAACTATTACTGGACATGTATGACCAGGTTTTTATATTTTGCCAGACATGATTTAGTATGCACTCGTGTGTGTATGCGCGCGCGCTTGTGCGTGCAAAGTGAATCTACTGGCATTCGTCAAACGGAAATTCTTAATTTAACTCTCGTGTACATTACAGCGTCGAGGGGTATGATAGGTCTTCATCTCCTTGTTTAGTCTCTTTTATTGCCAAGTTTGTGTTCACTTCTATTGCCAAGTTTGTGTTCACTTCTATTGCCAAGTTTGTGTTCACTTCTATCGCCAAGTTTGTGTTCACTTCTATTGCCAAGTTTGTGTTCACTTCTATTGCCAAGTTTGTGTTCACTTCTATCGCCAAGTTTGTGTTCACTTCTATTGCCAAGTTTGTGTTCACTTCTATTGCCAAGTTTGTGTTCACTTCTATTGCCAGCTTTGTGTTCACTTCTATTGCCAGGTTTGTTTTCACTTCTATTGCCAGGTTTGTGTTCACTTCTATTACCAGGATTGTGTTCACTTCTATTGCCAAGTTTGTGTTCACTTCTATTGCCAAGTTTGTGTTCACTAATATTGCCAGGTTTGTGTTCACTTCTATTGTCAGGTTTGTGTTCACTTCTATTGCCAGGTTTGTGTTCACTTCTATTGCCAAGTTTGTGTTCACTTCTATTGCCAGCTTTGTGTTCACTTCTATTGCCAGGTTTGTGTTCACTTCTATTGCCAGGTTTGTGTTCACTTCTATTGCCAGGTTTGTGTTCACTTCTATTGCCAGGTTTGTGTTCACTTCTATTGCCAAGTTTGTGCTCACATCTATTGCCAGGTTTGTGTTCACTTCTATTGCCAGGTTTGTGTTCACTTCTATTGCCAGGTTTGTGTTCACTTCTATTGCCAGATTTGTGTTCACTTCTATTGCCAGGTTTATGTTCACTTCTATTGCCAGGTTTGTGTTCACTTCTATTGCCAGGTTTGTGTTCACTTCTATTGTCAGGTTTGTGTTCACTTCTATTGCCAGGTTTGTGTTCACTTCTATTGCCAAGTTTGTGTTCACTTCTATTGCCAAGTTTGTGTTCACTAATATTGCCAGGTTTGTGTTCACTTCTATTGTCAGGTTTGTGTTCACTTCTATTGCCAGGTTTGTGTTCACTTCTATTGCCAAGTTTGTGTTCACTTCTATTGCCAGCTTTGTGTTCACTTCTATTGCCAGGTTTGTGTTCACTTCTATTGCCAGGTTTGTGTTCACTTCTATTGCCAGGTTTGTGTTCACTTCTATTGCCAGTTTTGTGTTCACTTCTATTGCCAGGTTTGTGTTCACTTCTATTGTCAGGTTTGTGTTCACTTCTATTGCCAGGTTTGTGTTCACTTCTATTGCCAAGTTTGTGTTCACTTCTATTGCCAAGTTTGTGTTCACTAATATTGCCAGGTTTGTGTTCACTTCTATTGTCAGGTTTGTGTTCACTTCTATTGCCAGGTTTGTGTTCACTTCTATTGCCAGGTTTGTGTTCACTTCTATTGCCAGGTTTGTGTTCACTTCTATTGCCAAGTTTGTGTTCACATCTATTGCCAGGTTTGTGTTCACTTCTATTGCCAGGTTTGTGTTCACTTCTATTGCCAGGTTTGTGTTCACTTCTATTGTCAGCTTTGTGTTCACTTCTGTTCCCCTCCTACCCATCTGTGTTTGAGTGGATTGTGTTTAGCTGCTGTTTGACATGTCATGTGATCCTTTAATGTCTTCATAGCTTCTGTTTGACATGTCATGTGATCCCTTAATGTCTTCATAGCTTCTGTTTGACATGTCATGTGATCCCTTAATGTCTTCATAGCTTCTGTTTGACATGTCATGTGATCCCTTAATGTCTTCATAGCTTCTGTTTGACATGTCATGTGATCCTTTAATGTCTTCATAGCTGCTGTTTGACATGTCATGTGATCCTTTAATGTCTTCATAGCTGCTGTTTGATATGTCATGTGATCCTTTAATGTCTTCATAGCTGCTGTTTGACATGTCATGTGATCCTTTAATGTCTTCATAGCTGCTGTTTGACATGTCATGTGATCCTTTAATGTTTTCATAGCTGCTGTTTGACATGTCATGTGATCCTTTAATGTTTTCATAGCTGCTGTTTGATATGTTATGTGATCCTTTTAATGTCTTCATAGCTGCTGTTTGACATGTCATGTGATCCTTTAATGTCTTCATAGCTGCTGTTTGACATGTCATGTGATCCTTTTAATGTCTTTATAGCTGCTGTTTGACATGTCATGCGATCCTTTAATGTTTTCATAGCTGCTGTTTGACATCTCATGTGATCCTTTAATGTCTTCATAGCTGCTGTTTGACATGTCATGTGATCCTTTAATATCTTCATAGCTGCTGTTTGATATGTTATGTGATCCTTTAATGCCTTCATAGCTGCTGTTTGATATGTCATGTGATCCTTTAATATCTTCATAGCTGCTGTTTGACATGTTATGTGATCCTTTTAATGTCTTCATAGCTTCTGTTTGACATGTCATGTGATCCCTTAATGTCTTCATATCTTCTGTTTGACATGTAATGTGATCCTTTAATGCCTTCATAGCTGATGTTTGACATGCCATTGATCCTTTAATGTCTTCATAGCTGCTGTTTGACATGTCATGTGATCCTTTTAATGTCTTCATAGCTGCTGTTTGACATGTCATGTGATCCTTTAATGTCTTCATAGCTGCTGTTTGATATGTCATGTGATCCTTTAATGTCTTCATAGCTGCTGTTTGATATGTCATGTGATAACATATTTGCTTGATGCTTCACGTCTGGTTACTCGAGCTGACTTCCATAGGAAACATTTGACCGTGGTGCCATTTATCATATTCGTTTTTGGTGACATTTATCTTATTGATCACATATATTATCATCAATGGTAAAATAGGTTATCCAAAAGGGCCTAAAGCCAAAATGAACTAAAAAAGGACAAGAATATGTGTATGTACATCTGTTTTATGTTTCAGCGCCTCTTCGTATTTAACATAAACATCAAGTGGGAAAGATCGAAGCGATATACGATCCGAGCCAAGGGAGACAAATTGTAGGGGAGAAATCAGCTTGGCTTGTAATCTAAGGGAGATAAGTAATGACTGTAATGCTGAGGACACGCAGCAGGGGTGTGCCGTTCATTACTGTAACTTTCGGATCAGCGCTGTTTGTGATAAGAAAGTGATTGCTAGATTCGTCTACACGAGAATTAACGAAATGAGGCGGGAAATAATGTGAAATACGCCAAGAAGGAAAAGTATATCGATCTGACCCGCTGGGGGTAAATTTGCCAAAACAAGAAATCTGATCTCCTCGCCATAACACTAATGTCGGCTTGCACGAGAGGTTGGCGGGCAATCTTGTAGGAAATAACGAGGACAAACAGAGGGGTCTGTCGCCGTTGAGTTGTTGAACAAAATATGTGGTAAGTGACGAACTTACTGTGGGGTGTTGCATGACAGCAAGAGGAGGGCGTATGTTCTTGTACAGTACGAGTGCAATGTTGGATGTGTATGGTTCATGTGAAATATGCTGTTTGAGAGTTATATCATTTGTGGAAATGTTGTGAAATAGACTTATTCAGAGTTGTGAAGTATATCATTTATGGAAATGTTGTGAAATAGACTTATTGAGAGTTGTGAAGTATATCATTTGTGAAAATGTTGTGAAATAGACTTATTGAGAGTTGTGAAGTATATCATTTGTGAAAATGTTGTGCAATAGACTGATTGACAGTTGTGAAGTATATCATTTGTGGAAATGTTGTGAAATAGACTGATTGACAGTTGTGAAGTATATCATTTGTGAAAATATTGTGAAATAGACTGATTGACAGTTGTGAAGTATATCATTTGTGAAAATGTTGTGAAATAGACTGATTGAGTGTTGTGAAGTATATCATTTGTGAAAATGTTGTGAAATAGACTGATTGAGTGTTGTGAATTATATGACATCAATTGTGAAATAGACTGATTGAGTGTTGTGAAGTATATCATTTGTGAAAATGTTGTGAAATAGACTGATTGAGTGTTGTGAATTATATGACATCAATTGTGAAATAGACTGATTGAGTGTTGTGAATTATATTACATCAATTGGTGAAATGTTATGAGACAGATTGCGTGGATATTGTTGAACGTCAATATGATGAAAGTGATTTGCTAACGTCATGAAATGGTTACAACAACATTGAAGTAGTCCGCGCTACTTTGCGAGACACGAGCGGTGGATACATTCAGTGGGTTCTGTATTTATTGCTATTTACACTACGTATTTGCAGCGAGCCAGGTTCTATCTAACGCCAGCTCTCGTTTTGAGGAAAATAAATATTAGCCTGACCTCCACTCGGCCTGTGCCTTAATCCTTCCCCCACCAACACGAGGCTTACCTGGGCTCACGGTCAAGCATGCAGGCATCCATTGGTCTGGTCTGTCATGAATTGCTCGGAATCCCCCACTTAACAACAGCCTTGTCTCATCAAACGCATTCATATTCTGGTAGATGATATACCGGTCCTGTCTGTGGATGGCAACTTCGTCACGTGGATAAGTATATCCGTTTGTGTGGATAGTAATCCTGTCTTCAGTGGATAGTTTCTTTTAAAGCTGGCCACAGCTGTTAACCGTGCATGGGTAATGGTAGTCCTGTAGCCTAGATCACTCAGATTATTCAGTCATTTTCAAAAACATTAAGTTATCGGTACCACTTTGTACGTAAGCCTATATTTCCCGATATCATTGCCTAGACTGTATTGTTCAGTGTATGTCCAGGCATCATTGACGAGACTATATTGTCCCATGTATGTTCATGCATTGATGGATAGACTATGCTGTTCTATTTAAATGTCACAATATCACCTGTGAGACAATACTGTCCCATGTATGTCCCAATATTACCTGTGAGACAATATTGTTCCACGTATGTCCCAATATCACCTGTGAGACTGACTATATTGTCCCACGTAAGTCCCAATATCACCTGTGAGACTAACTATATTGTCCCATGTATGTCCCAATATCACCTGTGAGACTATATTGTCCCATGTATGTCCCAATATCACATGTGAGACTATATTGTCCCATATATGTCCCAATATCACCTGTGAGACAATATTGTCCCATATATGTCCCAATATCACCTGTGAGACTATATTGTCCCATATATGTCCCAATATCACCTGTGAGACTGACTATATTGTCCCATGTATGTCCCAATATTACCTGTGAGACTATATTGTCCCACGTATGTCCCAATATTACCTGTGAGACAATATTGTCCCATATATGTCCCAATATCACCTGTGAGACTATATTGTCCCATATATGTCCAAATATCACCTGTGAGACTGACTATATTGTCCCACGTATGTTCCAATATCAACTGTGAGACTATATTGTCCCACGTATGTCCCTTTATAAAGAACAAAGAAGACAGGTATTACCCCCTACATAACAACACAGTTCGCCGAGGTTCTCATTCAAAGTTCTCTACTTCCACGTTTCATCTTGTCTCAAACAATGTTGTGAGATCCTCTAATCCCTTGTCATGATCTGCTACAAAAGCTACCATCACTTATCATGATCCTTTATTCAACATGTTATGATCCTCTTTACAACATGTTATGATCCTCTTTACAACATGTTATGATCCTCTATACAACTTATCATCACTAATCGTGATCCTCTATACAACATGTCACGATTCTCTATACAACATGTCATGATCTGCTACAAAAGCTATCATCACTTATCATGATCCTCTATACAACATGTCATGATCCTCTATACAACTTATCATCACTTATCATGATCCTCTATACAACATGTCATGATCCTCTATACAACATGTCATGATCCTCTATACAACATGTCATGATCCTCTATACAACATGTCATGATCCTCTATACAACATGTCATGATCCTCTATACAACATGTCATGATTCTCTATACAACATGTCACGATTCTCTATACAACATGTCACGATTCTCTATACAACATGTCACGATTCTCTATACAACATGTCATGATCCTCTATACAACATGTCATGATTCTCTATACAACATGTCATGATCCTCTATACAACATGTCATGATCCTCTATACAACATGTCATGATCCTCTATACAACATGTCATGATTCTCTATACAACATGTCATGATTCTCTATACAACATGTCATGATTCTCTATACAACATGTCATGATCCTCTATACAACATGTCATGATTCTCTATACAACATGTCATGATTCTCTATACAACATGTCACGATTCTCTATACAACATGTCATGATCCTCTATACAACTTATCATCACTTATCATGATCCTCTATACAACATGTCATGATCCTCTATACAACATGTCATGATCCTCTATACAACATGTCATGATCCTCTATACAACATGTCATGATCCTCTATACAACATGTCATGATCCTCTATACAACATGTCATGATCCTCTATACAACATGTCATGATCCTCTATACAACATATCATGATCCTCTATACAACATGTCATGATCCTCTATACAACATGTCATGATTCTCTATACAACATGTCACGATTCTCTATACAACATGTCATGATTCTCTATACAACATGTCATGATTCTCTATACAACATGTCACGATTCTCTATACAACATGTCATGATCTGCTACAAAAGCTATCATCACTTATCATGATCCTCTATACAACATGTCATGATCCTCTATACAACTTATCATCACTTATCGACCACCAGCGCCTTTAACTTCTCATCCATTGCCGCTACGATCTAATTGTCGACAAACAGTTCATTTCTTCTTGTCACCAACTTAGGACATTTCTTCTTTCAGTTGATGACTTCCAGGTAGACACAAAACGTAACTGTATTCGTTTGCCTTCTAAACGTGAATGTGGCGGTGAGGGTTCAACTATTGTGGAACGTCTCGAAGTTTGTCGACAGATTTCTCCATTTGTATGTTTAGTGCAGAGAATGTATATGTACTTTACGGCCACTCGTTTTGGCCAAGTCACGAACCGGGATCGAGGGGACGTGGACAAGTGTTGCACGTTTCCCAGGGGCGGGGAGAATGTAGGTTGAGCTTAGGCGAGAACATTCAAGATCAGTCACAAGAATCTAGACTTAATTGTAACTAGTGAGTTTAGACGTAATTGTGACCTTATCGACAAGAATCTAGACAAAACAGCTAAACGACAAGAATCTAGTTATCTATCTAGAATTTAGACAGGATTGTTTGTATAACGAGAGTGAGCAGGAGATATAATAACGAGCTAACCGATAAAAATGTAGACTTGACTATGAAGAATCTACACATTTATTTTATTTAGATATAATGTGCTAATTGATCAGAATCTTGGATTCATTAACTAGCTAAGAAAACTTGACATGAATGTGAGCTAAATGTCAGACATCTTGACATGAATGTGAGCTAAATGTCAGACATCTTGACATGAATGTGAGCTAAATATCAAACATCTTGACATGAATGTGAGCTAAATGTTAAACATCTTGACATGAATGTGAGCTAAATGTCAGACATCTTGACATGAATGTGAGCTAAATGTCAGACATCTTGACATGAATGTGAGCTAAATGTCAAACATCTTGACATGAATGTGAGCTAAATGTCAAACATCTTGACATGAATGTGAGCTAAATGTCAGACATCTTGACATGAATGTGAGCTAAATGTCAGACATCTTGACATGAATGTGAGCTAAATGTCAAACATCTTGACATGAATGTGAGCTAAATGTCAAACATCTTGACATGAATGTGAGCTAAATGTCAAACATATTGACATGAATGTGAGCTAAATGTCAAACATCTTGACATGAATGTGAGCTAAACCTCAAACATCTTGACATGAATGTGAGCTAAATGTCAGACATCTTGACATGAATGTGAGCTAAATGTCAAACATCTTGACATGAATGTGAGCTAAAGGATGGACGGCTGTGACCAATGTTGAGCTGACTAAATTCTAGTGGGTTCTTGTTCCTCTTCTGCAAACACCTCTAGACGTCCACTATTAATAAGTTGGAAGAATCTGATCGTCAGCTCAAGACTGGTGACATCTCCTTACATCTTGTCCAGGTATTGACCACAAGAGCCTTGTCTGTCCATCATATGTTGGACATGATTGTAGCAGATGTTCAGCAGTCATTTTCCCTGTACCAGCGCCACATTCATCGGAGGTTCATACCCTTAGAGTATTGGAAAAGCTGGTACTTTAATCTGCTGTGGCCTGTTCGGAGGCCTAATGATTGTTGCTTGTTCTTGTCTGTTGAGCTGGTAGTATGCATCGTTTTCCTGGTAGCCCTGGTATTGTGTATTCCATTTGTTTATGTATTTGTTCCTGACAATCCTCTTTTCTAAGTTGTACTTGTATCTGGCTGCTGTCATTTACCATCTTACTTTGCCAATCTCTCTGCCTAATTGTTTCCAAGAATGTTACTGTGAAATCCCTTGAATCACAGTTCTCCATCACTGGCAGAGCTTGTAGAGTATTTCTCTTAGATCATTCAGGTCTGCGTATGCTTGCTTGCGTTCGCCTGATGACTAAAGGAATACACTTTCTCATCATCCGCCCTTAAGAGGACGTCAAGCAGGCGTGTCTGCGTTGTGTTGTGGTTTGTAGTATAACTTAAATATTTGCGCCTTTCGGCCCAACACACCCGACTTCAGCATGTTATTTTTAAGTACCGGATTGTCTTCCCTCTACGCTCCCTACTCGCTTGGCCAGACTAGACTGGTTAGTCTGTTACTGGAGGCACCACGGAGAGGTGGAGTAGGGTCTGGATGGTTCTGGTTTACCGATCCTGTGGCAAGCCATCAGCTGTGGGTCGCTGGCATCTTCCAGCTCTGCAGCTGGGAGGTGACTTTGCCTGTCGGTCATCGTTTCAATGACTACTGAGTAACTACTGACACAGTATCTGTGAGGCGTGTACAGCTCTTGTCTTTAATCTTCACCTTCAAGAGAGTTCCAGCTGCAAGAGCTTCTGCCTTCATGTTATTGAACATTTTCCTGTTACAACAGAGCCTCCTTTCTGTGTTCCATGTTTTAGAAATCTGAAATCTCCTGCCCGTCCACTTTCTCTTGCATTGGTTGTTGATCCATCGGTGTAGGCACGTGCCCAAGCGCAGTGTTTCTCTGTGTATTTTAACGTTATCCTTCTTCCCTGTTCTCTGTGTATTTTAACGTTATCCTTCTTCCCTGTTCTCTGTGTATTTTAACGCTATCCTTCTTCCCTGTTCTCTATGTATTTTAACGTTATCCTTCCCTGTTCTCTGTGTATTTTAACGCTATCCTTCTTCCCTGTTCTCTGTGTATTTTAACGTTATCCTTCCCTGTTCTCTGTGTATTTTAACGCTATCCTTCCCTGTTCTCTGTGTATTTTAACGCTATCCTTCTTCCCTGTTCTCTGTGTATTTTAACGTTATCCTTCCCTGTTCTCTGTGTATTTTAACGCTATCCTTCTTCCCTGTTCTCTGTGTACTTTAACGTTATCCTTCTTCCCTGTTCTCAATTCTGGCTGTTTATGCGATACTTCGCTCGTGTATCTCGACAAGACTAACGGTTGTGTGATGTCACAGACTCTACAGTGTAGCCCCTAAAACATGGCGGTGACGAGTTGTGTTGGCGGGAAACTACTCGAAGTTGGTTTGTTGCAGAAATGAGCAGCGAATATCGGAACCTGGGTGGGCACGCTCTTTTAAGATCCAAACCCTGGCCTGCTGGTTGACATCTGTCAACGTGGCTCAAGTAGGCAGCACCTGTCGAGTTGTTTGCGTTCACTTGCAAGGGTGTTTCAAATATCACATTTGCTCATACGCCAAATCAAATGAGGGATAACTTCCAGAAGACGTGTTATCAAGCCAGCTGCTGAGATCAACTAAAAAGTGAGACGTAATTTCAGTAATTACTTCTAGGCTGCTCGCGAGCAGCGAAACAAAACTAAGAGAGCAATGCTAGAATATGTAAACACATTAATATTAATGCTACAATGCGCGCGTGAAGACCGCGCGACTCTGCCACGTAGACAGGAACAAATTACACGTGTTCTGTGACGTCATGGCTCGACCAGGTGTCTAGTCTGGGAATTTAAGAATGCACTTAATGGTCTTAACTTGGGCTGAGATCCAGAAGAGGTTTTCACTTCTTTAAAATAACAAATAGGCCAGATTACAGCGTGTTTAGTCTCTGCGCCTCGCTGTAGCGCTGTCGTTACTCGCATTGATATCCACATTTCTTCTGCTCTCTCCTTGCGAGATTGTGTTCCGTGCCAGCTTCTCTCTCCTGCCGCCAAATATCTCAACTTGAAAGCGGCGGTGGTCGTGTGGTTAGCGCCCCGATTGGCAGTACAATCAAAGTGACTCGTGACATATTTGAACTAATGTGAACTCCCGGAATTATTTTTTGTTCAGATCCAGATAGTTATCGGACTTAACAACCGTGAATTGTGAAACAACAAAGGTGAAACTACTGAGTTGATTGTTGTTAAATTATTACAGCAGATCAACATCATCAAACACCAAGCCTTCTGGCGTAGGGGATCACGTCTCTCCACAACTGTCTGTCTCCAAAGCTATTTTGTCAGTTCTGTTACTGACGTCCAATCAAACAATTCTTTCCAACTATCTTACATCTTTTCTCTGTGTTTCCCTTAATTTTTTCCTGCTCTCACAACATATTTCAACAGTTCCCTTCACGTTGCGTGGTAACGGTTCATTGTTCCATTCGCATAACGTGACAACAATTATCGATTGTTCTCTCCTCATTTCGTGACATCAGTTGATGTTTGTTCCCTTCTAATCTCGTGACATTATTTGATGTTTATTCCCTTATAACCTCGTGACATTATTTGATGTTTGTTCCCTTCTAACCTCGTGACATTATTTGATGTTTGTTCCCTTCTAACCTCGTGACATTATTTGATGTTTGTTCCCTTCTAACCTCGTGACATTATTTGATGTTTGTTCCCTTCTAACCTCGTGACATTATTTGATGTTTGTTCCCTTATAACCTCGTGACATTATTTGATGTTTGTTCCCTTCTAACCTCGTGACACTATTTGATGTTTGTTCCCTTCTAACCTCGTGACACTATTTGATGTTTGTTCCCTTCTAACCTCGTGACATTATTTGATGTTTGTTCCCTTCTAACCTCGTGACATTATTTGATGTTTGTTCCCTTCTAACCTCGTGACATCAGTTGATGTTTGTTCCCTTCTAACCTCGTGACATTATTTGATGTTTGTTCCCTTCTAACCTCGTGACATCAGTTGATGTTTGTTCCCTTCTAACCTCGTGACATTATTTGATGTTTGTTCCCTTCTAACCTCGTGACATCAGTTGATGTTTGTTCCCTTCTAACCTCGTGACATTATTTGATGTTTGTTCCCTTCTAACCTCGTGACATTATTTGATGTTTGTTCCCTTCTAACCTCGTGACATTATTTGATGTTTGTTCCCTTCTAACCTCGTGACATCAGTTGATGTTTGTTCCCTTCTAACCTCGTGACATTATTTGATGTTTGTTCCCTTCTAACCTCGTGACATCAGTTGATGTTTGTTCCCTTCTAACCTCGTGACATTATTTGATGTTTGTTCCCTTCTAACCTCGTGACATTATTTGATGTTTGTTCCCTTCTAACCTCGTGACATTATTTGATGTTTGTTCCCTTCTAACCTCGTGACATTATTTGATGTTTGTTCCCTTCTAACCTCGTGACCACCAACTCAACAACGCGAGAAGAGAAGTGGTTAGTGAATTGAACAACAAAAGACTAGAGGTCGGGTTCGATCCTGATCAACAGCTTCCAGGTTCACCCAGCCTTAATGGGTACCTTATTTTTTATGAGAAAGTAAAGCGGCACGAACGTAATACTGACCACATTACTCCCAAAACCATGTGCCGAAGGTCTCAAAAATGATGGTCACTAACACCATATTTCCTATACGCCACATATGGCGTGGCGGGTCTGTCTACTTTACTATCTGAGCTATGGATAACAAGTGTTGTATGGTGATAGGCAACAATATAACATATAGCAGAGCTGCAGGAACAATGTAAGATAAACATAAAGTGGTATTAGTCAACAGCTCAACTTGTAGAGAGACAAACTACGACGTCTCGACAGAAGCCTTTATCGGGTATAAAGCAACAATAAACAAGAAAGGCAAATAGTTCTCTCAACATGGTGATTGACCGGAAGAGGAAATGTGACTTCAAGTTTGACTTTCTCAGTCTGATAAGGTTATATAAGTGTTAGAGATGAGGCTGAGGCGAGATGAAATATATCATCTTGTAGTGAGGCTGAGGCGGGATGAAATATATCATCTTGTAGTGAGGCTGAGGCGAGATGAAATATATCTATATATAGATTAGACAAAAGGAAACAATTAGGAGATTAGCACGAGGTGGGTCTGGTAGACAGAATATCAACCGTTGAATATACTAACAATGTCGGCGGCAATAAGTTATGGAGGAGCGTCATCTCCTCCACCAGACGGACATTTCATTATGAACCAGAACTGCCTACATTAAATCTATCATTAAAAAAAATAATTTTCAAAATGGGGATTATCAATTAATTAATAGTTATCATTAATTAGCATTAATTATGTTTTAAAATCATTAACGTGCACACTAACTTTTCACGGAAGCACAATTTCTTATAGTGAATTTTGCTATATATTTTTATAATGAAGTTATATATATATTTTTATAATGAAGTTATATATATATTTTTATAATGAAGTTATATATATATATATTTTTTTTTTTTCGTTCGCCAGCTTTTACCTCTGACGAAGTCCCTAGAGACTAGGAACTGAAATTTGTGTATTAATCCATTTTTCCCTGGAAACCGTGCACACAGGGGTCCCTTGCCGCACAGGCAGATAACTCGACTTCTGAGGTACTCATATTTTTTCCGTCGATGAGTAACTGACATTTCAAGCCGAGCCTCGCTGCTGAGACCAGAGGGTGGTTGCCGCAGAGAGAAATCATAAATAAAAATCGTAACCTATGTAGCGGGATTTGAACCCACAACTTCTCTGTCTCAAGGCCGGCGGCTTGCCTCGAGACCAACCAGTCCCCCGGAAAGTTATATTTAATTATAATGAATTAATTTGTTTGCTTTAACAATAATGAATCGCACATTAATGAGATTATGTGCAGCAAGATGGCGGATATCCGATACCCCGCTCTCCTGGCTACGTATAGTCCTGGAAATGGTTTCACCCATAACAGAACACAAGCACCGCTTGAGGAAACGCCACAGCTATGATACGTCACAACTGGTTACTGCCATGACTCAACCACGAGAAACAAGTCAACGCGGACAAGCAATGGAACATTCACGATTAGACGTGTGTTCCAAGCGCTACAAATAAGTCTCGGTGAAGATTATTCGGGTCAAACAAGTTCTTAAATAAGAAACTGACCAGCAATATAACCTTGCGCTGTGTCAAAGTTGTCACTCTGGTCTAGTCTGGTATCATCATGTTCCAGGTAGTCTGCCATCAAACTGGCGTGTTGTAGTGTCAACTTTGACACGGGGCGTTGACGAGAGACGAGCAATCGGAAGAGCTCGTCATGCGGTTGTTTGGCTACAAACCACGAGCAAGGTCTATCTGGGACCTTGAGAGATTATGTCGCTTGCGATCTCTTCTTGATGTTGTTGATGTTGTTGATGTTGTTGATGTTGTTGATGTTGTTGATGTTGTTGATGTTGCTGATGTTGTTGATGTTGTTGATGTTGTTGATGTTGTTGATGTTGTTGATGTTGTTGATGTTGTTGATGTTGTTGATGTTGTTGATGTTGCTGATGTTGTTGATGTTGCTGATGTTGTTGATGTTGTTGATGTTGCTGATGTTGTTGATGTTGCTGATGTTGTTGATGTTGCTGATGTTGTTGATGTTGCTAATGTTGTTGATGTTGTTGATGTTGTTGATGTTGTTGATGTTGTTGATGTTGCTGATGTTGTTGATGTTGCTGATGTTGTTGATGTTGTTGATGTTGCTGATGTTGCTGATGTTGTTGATGTTGTTGATGTTGTTGATGTTGTTGATGTTGCTGATGTTGTTGATGTTGCTGATGTTGCTGATGTTGTTGATGTTGCTGATGTTGTTGATGTTGCTGATGTTGTTGATGTTGTTGATGTTGTTGATGTTGTTGATGTTGCTGATGTTGTTGATGTTGCTGATGTTGTTGATGTTGTTGATGTTGTTGATGTTGCTGATGTTGTTGATGTTGCTGATGTTGTTGATGTTGCTGATGTTGTTGATGTTGTTGATGTTGTTGATGTTGTTGATGTTGCTGATGTTGTTGATGTTGCTGAAGTTGTTGATGTTGTTGATGTTGCTGATGTTGTTGATGTTGTTGATGTTGTTGATGTTGCTGATGTTGCTGATGTTGTTGATGTTGTTGATGTTGCTGATGTTGTTGATGTTGCTGATGTTGTTGATGTTGTTGATGTTGTTGATGTTGTTGATGTTGTTGATGTTGTTGATGTTGCTGATGTTGTTGATGTTGTTGATGTTGCTGATGTTGCTGATGTTGTTGATGTTGTTGATGTTCTTGATGTTGTTGATGTTGTTGATGTTGTTAATGTGCTGATGTTGTTGATGTTGCTAATGTCGATGTTGTTGATGTTGCTGATGTTGTTGATGAGGCTGCTAATGTTGATGTTGTTGATGTTGCTGATGTTGTTGATGTTGCTAATGTCGATGATGTTGCTAATGTTGTTGATGTTGCTGATGTTGTTGATGTTGCTAATGTCGATGATGTTGCTAATGTTGTTGATGTTGCTGATGTTGTTGATGTTGCTAATGTCGATGATGTTGCTAATGTTGTTGATGTTGCTGATGTTGTTGATGTTGCTAATGTCGATGATGTTGCTAATGTTGTTGAGGTTGCTAATGTTGTTGATGTTGCTAATGGTGTTGATGTTGCTAGTGTCGTCGATGTTGCTAATGTCGTTGATGTTGCTAATGTCGTTGATGTTGCTAATGTCGTTGATGTTGCTAATATTGTTGATGTTGCTAATGTTGTTGATGTTGCTAGTGTCGTTGATGTTGCTAATGTCGTTGATGTTGCTAATGTTGTTGATGTTGCTAATGTGCTGATGTTGTTGATGTTGCAGATGTCGATGATGTTGCTGATGTTGTTGATGTTGCTTCAATGAACGTTCAACCAGGTAATCTTCCTTGTCTACATACCACACAGTTGTCTATATGCCAGTCAGATAGTCTATTTCTTTACCAATCAGATAACTAATCTATATAATCTATGTTTCTACCAGACAGAAAATCTATGTTTCTACCAGACAGGTAATCTATGTTTCTACCAGACAGACAATCTATGTTTCTACCCGACAGACAATCTATGTTTCTATCAGTTAGATAATCTATGTTTCTACCAGACATATAATCTATGTTTCTACCAGACAGATAATCTATGTTTCTACCAGACAGATGGTCTATGTTTCTACCAGACAGATAATCTATGTTTCTACCAGACAGATAATCTATGTTTCTACCAGACAGATAATCTATGTTTCTACCAGACAGATAATCTATGTTTCTACCAGACAGATAATCTATGTTTCTACCAGACAGATGGTCTATGTTTCTACCAGACAGATAATCTATGTTTCTACCAGACAGATAATCTATGTTTCTACCAGACAGATGGTCTATGTTTCTACCAGACAGATAATCTATGTTTCTACCAGACAGATAATCTATGTTTCTACCAGACAGATAATCTATGTTTCTACCAGACAGATAATCTATGTTTCTACCAGACAGATAATCTATGTTTCTACCAGACAGATGGTCCATGTTTCTTCCCAGGCTATGCATAAGGCACTTTTGTTCCAACTCTCTATTCTATAGATGAGCCAGTAGAGCTGAGGTCAAATCCCAGAAATGGATCAACAAATCCCAGAAATGGATCAACAAATCCCAGAAATGGATCAACAAATTCCAGCGTTTTATCAGTCCAGGTAGACAAGTCTCCCAACAAGTTACTGTTGACATGATTGTCTACCTGTGGGCGACCAACTGCGTCACTTCAACATTGACCAAGTCATAATGGCGGGGGGACAGCCATCATAAGTTCAATTTGTATGCACTTGCTCACTGTTCCTGTTTTTGATTCCCGTGTGTTTCTTCAAGACAGCATTCTTACGTCTCTCAATTAGTCTCGATGTTTGGCCAGTTCGTTTCTCTGGTTACCAGGTTTTTGAAGTTTGGCGTGGTCGCCCCAGACGGACTGATTTAACTTGCGGTGGCTGGTGAGATCAGCAGATGTGGTGTTCGCCTTGCCCAGGTACGGGACGCGTCAAAGTGATGGAGGGCTGGATGGAGACGATGTGAAATTAGGGAATGCAAATGTGTCAACACTCGGTCGCTGGGACGATGTTCACAATACATCACTTCCGTCATGGACGTCCACAGTCGTTATTTCTAGGACAGAATGGAAGGATTGAGGTTTACTAATGTGAAGGAGGAGGGGTGGGGTACGTCCATCCAGCGACTGAGAAGAGGGGGCAGTTAGCGATCAAAAATAGACTGTATGCTTCCGGAGCGACAGAGCTGATCAAAACCCTGCTCCACCTCCCAGATGTACTACCTTAAACATATAACACAGGCTGGCCAAGTGAGACAGATAGCCAAGTGAGACAGATAGCCAAGTGAGACAGATAGCCAAGTGAGACAGATAGCCAAGTGAGACAGATAGCCAAGTGAGACAGATAGCCAAATAAGCAGATAAAAATACAGATGGGCAGGCAGATAAACAGGCAAGTAGACAGGTCAGCAGACAGATAAATATTCATTCAGACAGACAGAGAAACAGGCAAACAGACAATCGGGCATGCAGACAAGTAGACAGGCAGACAGACAAACAAGCGCGTGGACAGACAAACGCTCAGCCAGAAATACTAGATACATTCCCATGATGCTCCAGTAGTGAAGGAGGGTAACGACAGATAGTTAACGCCATGATAGTTACTCTTAACGACAGAAAGTTAACGCCATGATAGTTACTCTTAACGAGAGAAAGTTAACGCCATGATAGTTACTCTTAACGACAGAAAGTTAACGCCATGATAGTTACTCTTAACGACAGAAAGTTAACGCCATGATAGTTACTCTTAACGACAGAAAGTTAACGACATGATAGTTATTCTTAACGAGAGAAAGTTAACGCCATGATAGTTACTCTTAACGACAGAAAGTTAACGCCATGATAGTTACTCTTAACGATAAAAAGTTAACGTCATGATAGTTACTCTTAACGACAGAAAGTTAACGCCATGATAGTTACTCTTAACGACAGAAAGTTAACGCCATGATAGTTGCTCTTCAAGTTGTGTCCACGTTACCAAATGTTCTGCCTAGTACCGCAACGTTTAAACTACTTCTTCCCACGTTTGCAATGTGAAGTCTTATCAACTTGTAATCTTACTACCGTCAAGTTAAACTCCATTTTCACATTAGTACCTTGAAGTTAAACCCCATTTCCACATTAGTACCTTGAAGTTAAACCCCATATCCACATTAGTACCGTGAATCAACTTCCACACGTTAGAGTGGAGCTAATAATTTCCACATTAGTACCGTGAATCAACTTCCACACGTTAGAGTGGAGCTAATAATTTCCACATTAGTACCGTGAATCAACTTCCACACGTTAGAGTGGAGCTAATAATTTCCACATTAGTACCGTGAATCAACTTCCACACGTTAGAGTGGAGCTAATAATTTCCACATTAACTACGGCGAGATTCAAGGCGCCCTATATTAGTTCTTAACATATGGGCGTGAATCATGGACAATAGAACAACAGACAAGAAAATCACTGGAGGCTGTAGAAATGGGGTTTTACAGAAGAATGTTGAGAATACCATGGACAGCTAAGAAGAGTAATGAAGATGTTCTGAAAAGGGCCAAAGAAAAAAAAAAGTGAGCTAATTTCCAATATTAGCAAGAAACAATCATTATTTTTTGGCCATGTAATGAGAAGGGAACAACTGGAATATATTGTACAACTGGGAAAATTGAGGGACGAAGAGATAGAGGGAAGCAAAGAGGAAAGATACCAGACAGCTTAAGAGAATGGCTTGGCGGAAGGTCAACAACAGAAATGATAAATAACTGCCGGGATCGAAAGATGTGGAGAGATATGATCACCTATGTCAGCAGGCATGGCACTTGATGATGATGATGTTAGTTCTGTGATTGTACTACCTCAGCACTGTGATGTTTAAGCAACATTCCGCTCCAGGGCTGTTCGACTCAAAACACTTTCCACCTTTGTACGCTTCAATGTAATCACGTACATGTTCTGTAATTACACCACGGTTGATAAATAAAATACTCACTACAAGGAAATTAAAATGGAACATCGTCATTTATCTACAACACTGTACACACCTGTCAATTCGTCAAAAAAAAAAAAAAATGAAATTCAACGATGAGACCGTTTCTCCCTCAGATATAATTCAACGATGAGACCGTTTCTCCCTCAGATATAATTCAACGATGAGACCGTTTCTCCCTCAGATATAATTCCGCCGAAAAAAAAAGTCGCAGATGAGACCAGAAGTAAGAATATAAAAGTAGTAGAAATAGACAATGCCATAAGTAACATTGTGCTAGGACAGACAGGAAGTATGTAGACCAAGATTGACCGAGAAAACGGGTAAATGTGACAAGTGAGGCGAGGTGTGAAATGTGATGCAGTAGGTGAGATATGAAATGTGATAGAGGAGACGAGATGTAAAATGTGATAGAGTAGATGAGGACTGATAGAGTAGACGAGATGTAAAATGTGATAGAGTAGATGAGGACTGATAGAGTAGACGAGATGTAAAATGTCATAGAGTAGATGAGGACTGATAGAGTAGACAAAATCTAAGATGTAATAGAGTAGACGAGATGTAAAATGTGATAGAGTAGATGAGATGTAAAATGCGATAGAGTAGATGAGATGTAAAATGTGATAGAGTAGACGAGATGTAAAATGTGATAGAATAGACGAGATGTAAAATGTGATAGAGTAGATGAGATGTAAAATGTGATAGAGTAGACGAGATGTAAAATGTGATAGAGTAGATGAGATGTAAAATGTGATAGAGTAGACGAGATGTAAAATGTGATAGAGTATATGAGATGTAAAATGTGGTAGAGTAGATGAGATGTAAGATGTGATAGAGTATATGAGATGTAAAATGTGATAGAGTAGATGAGATGTAAAATGTAATAGAGTAGATGAGATGTAAGATGTGATAGAGTAGATGAGATGTAAGATGTGATAGAGTAGACGAAATGTAAGATGTGATAGAGTAGACGAATGTAAGATGTGATAGAGTAGATGAGATGTAAGATGTGATAGAGTAGACGAAATGTAAGATGTGATAGAGTAGATGAGATGTAAGATGTGATAGAGTAGACGAATGTAAGATGTGATAGAGTAGACGAATGTAAGATGTGATAGAGTAGATGAGATGTAAGATGTGATAGAGTAGATGAAATGTAAGATGTGATAGAGTAGACGAATGTAAGATGTGATAGAGTAGACGAAATGTAAGATGTGATAGAGTAGACGAATGTAAGATGTGATAGAGTAGACGAATGTAAGATGTTATAGAGTAGACGAATGTAAGATGTGATAGAGTAGACGAATGTAAGATGTGATAGAGTAGACGAAATGTAAGATGTGATAGAGTAGATGAGATGTAAGATGTGATAGAGTAGACGAGATGTAAGATGTGATAGAGTAGACGAGATGTAAGATGTGATAGAGTAGACGAGATGTAAGATGTGATAGAGTAGACGAAATGTAAGATGTGATAGAGTAGATGAGATGTAAAATGTGATAGAGTAGATGAGATGTAAGATGTGATAGAGTAGATGAGATGTAAAATGTGATAGAGTAGATGAGATGTAAGATGTGATAGAGTAGATGAAATGTAAGATGTGATAGAGTAGATGAGATGTAAGATGTGATAGAGTAGACGAAATGTAAGATGTAATAGAGTAGACGAAATGTAAGATGTGATAGAGTTGATGAGATGTAAGATGTGATAGAGTAGATGAGATGTAATATGTGATAGAGTAGATGAATGTAAGATGTGATAGAGTAGATGAATGTAAGATGTGATAGAGTAGACGAAATGTAAGATGTAATAGAGTAGATGAGACGTAAGATGTGATAGAGTAGATGAGATGTAAGATGTGATAGAGTAGACGAAATGTAAGATGTAATAGAGTAGACGAAATGTAAGATGTGATAGAGTAGATGAGATGTAAGATGTGATAGAGTAGACGAAATGTAAGATGTAATAGAGTAGACGAGATGTAAGATGTGATAGAGTAGACGAGATGTAAGATGTGATAGAGTAGACGAAATGTAAGATGTGATATAGTAGACGAAATGTAAGATGTGATAGAGTAGACGAAATGTAAGATGTGATAGAGTAGACGAGATGTAAGATGTGATAGAGAAGACGAATGTAAGATGTGATAGAGTAGACGAGATGTAAGATGTGATAGAGTAGACGAATGTAAGATGTGATAGAGTAGACGAATGTAAGATGTGATAGAGTAGACGAATGTAAGATGTGATAGAGTAGACGAGATGTAAGATGTGATAGTGTAGATGAGATGTAAAATGTGATAGAGTAGATGAGATGTAAGATGTGATAGAGTAGATGAAATGTAAGATGTGATAGAGTAGATGAGATGTAAGATGTGATAGAGTAGACGAAATGTAAGATGTAATAGAGTAGACGAAATGTAAGATGTGATAGAGTAGACGAATGTAAGATGTGATAGAGTAGACGAAATGTAAGATGTGATAGAGTAGACGAATGTAAGATGTGATAGAGTATACGAATGTAAGATGTGATAGAGTAGACGAATGTAAGATGTGATAGAGTAGACGAAATGTAAGATGTGATAGAGTAGACGAATGTAAGATGTGAAAGAGTAGATGAGATGTAAGATGTGATAGAGTAGATGAATGTAAGATGTGATAGAGTAGACGAGATGTAAGATGTGATAGAGTAGACGAAATGTAAGATGTGATAGAGTAGACGAATGTAAGATGTGATAGAGTAGACGAATGTAAGATGTGATAGAGTAGATGAGATGTAAGATGTGATAGAATAGATGAATGTATGATGCGATAGAGTAGACGAATGTAAGATGTGATAGAGTAGACGAAATGTAAGATGTGATAGAGTAGACGAATGTAAGATGTGATAGAGTAGACGAATGTAAGATGTGATAGAGTAGACGAAATGTAAGATGTGATAGAGTAGATGAGATGTAAGATGTGATAGAGTAGACGAGATGTAAGATGTGATAGAGTAGACGAGATGTAAGATGTGATAGAGTAGATGAGATGTAAGATGTGATAGAGTAGACGAGATGTAAGATGTGATAGATTAGACGAATGTAAGATGTGATAGAGTAGACGAAATGTAAGATGTGATAGAGTAGACGAATGTAAGATGTGATAGAGTAGATGAGATGTAAGATGTGATAGAGTAGACGAGATGTAAGATGTGATAGAGTAGACGAGATGTATGATGTGATAGAGTAGACGAGATGTAAGATGTGATAGAGTAGACGAGATGTAAGATGTGATAGAGTAGATGAGATGTAAGATGTGATAGAGTAGACGAATGTAAGATGTGATAGAGTAGACGAATGTAAGATGTGATAGAGTAGATGAGATGTAAGATGTGATAGAGTAGACGAGATGTAAGATGTGATAGAGTAGACGAGATGTAAGATGTGATAGAGTAGACGAGATGTAAGATGTGATAGAGTAGACGAGATGTAAGATGTGATAGAGTATATGAGATGTAAGATGTGATAGAGTAGACGAATGTAAGATGTGATAGAGTAGACGAATGTAAGATGTGATAGAGTAGACGAATGTAAGATGTGATAGAGTAGACGAATGTAAGATGTGATAGAGTAGGCGAAATGTAAGATGTGATAGGGTAGATGAGATGTAAGATGTGATAGAGTAGACGAATATAAGATGTGATAGAGTAGACGAAATGTAAGATGTGATAGAGTAGATGAGATGTAAGATGTGATAGAGTAGATGAGATGTAAAATGTAATAGAGTAGATGAGATGTAAGATGTGATAGAGTAGATGAGATGTAAGATGTGATAGAGTAGACGAAATGTAAGATGTGATAGAGTAGACGAATGTAAGATATGATAGAGTAGATGAGATGTAAGATGTGATAGAGTAGACGAATGTAAGATGTGATAGAGTAGATGAGATGTAAGATGTGATAGAGTAGACGAATGTAAGATGTGATAGAGTAGACGAATGTAAGATGTGATAGAGTAGACGAATGTAAGATGTGATAGAGTAGATGAGATGTAAGATGTGATAGAGTAGATGAAATGTAAGATGTGATAGAGTAGACAAATGTAAGATGTGATAGAGTAGACGAAATGTAAGATGTGATAGAGTAGACGAATGTAAGATGTGATGGAGTAGACGAATGTAAGATGTGATAGAGTAGACGAATGTAAGATGTGATAGAGTAGACGAATGTAAGATGTGATAGAGTAGACGAAATGTAAGATGTGATAGAGTAGACGAGATGTAAGATGTGATAGAGTAGACGAGATTTAAGATGTGATAGAGTAGACGAGATGTAAGATGTGATAGAGTAGACGAAATGTAAGATGTGATAGAGTAGATGAGACGTAAGATGTGATAGAGTAGACGAAATGTAAGATGTAATAGAGTAGACGAAATGTAAGATGTGATAGAGTTGATGAGATGTAAGATGTGATAGAGTAGATGAGATGTAAGATGTGATAGAGTAGATGAATGTAAGATGTGATAGAGTAGATGAGATGTAAGATGTGATAGAGTAGATGAATGTAAGATGTGATAGAGTAGATGAATGTAAGATGTGATAGAGTAGACGAAATGTAAGATGTGATAGAGTAGATGAGATGTAAGATGTGATAGAGTAGATGAGATGTAAGATGTGATAGAGTAGACGAAATGTAAGATGTAATAGAGTAGACGAAATGTAAGATGTGATAGAGTAGACGAGATGTAAGATGTGATAGAGTAGACGAAATGTAAGATGTAATAGAGTAGACGAGATGTAAGATGTGATAGAGTAGACGAGATGTAAGATGTGATAGAGTAGACGAGATGTAAGATGTGATAGAGTAGACGAAATGTAAGATGTGATAGAGTAGACGAAATGTAAGATGTGATAGAGTAGACGAGATGTAAGATGTGATAGAGTAGACGAATGTAAGATGTGATAGAGTAGACGAGATGTAAGATGTGATAGAGTAGACGAATGTAAGATGTGATAGAGTAGACGAATGTAAGATGTGATAGAGTAGACGAATGTAAGATGTGATAGTGTAGATGAGATGTAAAATGTGATAGAGTAGATGAGATGTAAGATGTGATAGAGTAGATGAAATGTAAGATGTGATAGAGTAGATGAGATGTAAGATGTGATAGAGTAGACGAATGTAAGATGTGATAGAGTAGACGAAATGTAAGATGTGATAGAGTAGACGAATGTAAGATGTGATAGAGTAGAGGAAATGTAAGATGTGATAGAGTAGACGAATGTAAGATGTGATAGAGTAGACGAATGTAAGATGTGATAGAGTAGACGAATGTAAGATGTGATAGAGTAGACGAAATGTAAGATGTGATAGAGTAGACGAATGTAAGATGTGATAGAGTAGACGAGATGTAAGATGTGATAGAGTAGATGAATGTAAGATGTGATAGAGTAGACGAGATGTAAGATGTGATAGAGTAGACGAAATGTAAGATGTGATAGAGTAGACGAAATGTAAGATGTGATAGAGTAGACGAATGTAAGATGTGATAGAGTAGATGAGATGTAAGATGTGATAGAGTAGACGAAATGTAAGATGTGATAGAGTAGACGAATGTAAGATGTGATAGAGTAGACGAAATGTAAGATGTGATAGAGAAGATGAGATGTAAGATGCGATAGAGTAGACGAATGTAAGATGTGATAGAGTAGACGAAATGTAAGATGTGATAGAGTAGATGAGATGTAAGATGTGATAGAGTAGACGAGATGTAAGATGTGATAGAGTAGACGAATGTAAGATGTGATAGAGTAGACGAAATGTAAGATGTGATAGAGTAGACGAGATGTAAGATGTGATAGAGTAGACGAATGTAAGATGTGATAGAGTAGACGAAATGTAAGATGTGATAGAGTAGACGAATGTAAGATGTGATAGAGTAGACGAATGTAAGATGTGATAGAGTAGACGAAATGTAAGATGTGATAGAGTAGATGAGATGTAAGATGTGATAGAGTAGACGAGATGTAAGATGTGATAGAGTAGACGAGATGTAAGATGTGATAGAGTAGATGAGATGTAAGATGTGATAAAGTAGACGAGATGTAAGATGTGATAGATTAGACGAATGTAAGATGTGATAGAGTAGACGAAATGTAAGATGTGATAGAGTAGACGAATGTAAGATGTGATAGAGTAGATGAGATGTAAGATGTGATAGAGTAGACGAGATGTAAGATGTGATAGAGTAGACGAGATGTATGATGTGATAGAGTAGACGAGATGTAAGATGTGATAGAGTAGACGAGATGTAAGATGTGATAGAGTAGATGAGATGTAAGAAGTGATAGAGTAGACGAATGTAAGATGTGATAGAGTAGACGAATGTAAGATGTGATAGAGTAGATGAGATGTAAGATGTGATAGAGTAGACGAGATGTAAGATGTGATAGAGTAGACGAGATGTAAGATGTGATAGAGTAGATGAGATGTAAGATGTGATAGAGTAGATGAATGTACGATGTGATAGAGTAGACGAATGTAAGATGTGATAGAGTAGACGAATGTAAGATGTGATAGAGTAGACGAATGTAAGATGTGATAGAGTAGACGAATGTAAGATGTGATAGAGTAGACGAATGTAAGATGTGATAGAGTAAACGAATGTAAGATGTGATAGAGTAGATGAAATGTAAGATGTGATAGAGTAGACGAGATGTAAGATGTAATAGAGTAGATGAGATGTAAGATGTAATAGAGTAGATGAAATGTAAGATGTGATAGAGTAGATGAAATGTAAGATGTGATAGAGTAGATGAGATGTAAGATGTAATAGAGTAGATGTGATGTAAGATGTGATAGAGTAGACGAAATGTAAGATGTGATAGAGTAGACGAAATGTAAGATGTGATAGAGTAGACGAAATGTAAGATGTGATAGAGTAGATGAATGTAAGATGTGATAGAGTAGACGAAATTTAAGATGTGATAGAGTAGACGAAATGTAAGATGTGATAGAGTAGACGAAATGTAAGATGTGATAGAGTAGACGAAATGTAAGATGTAATAGAGTAGACGAATGTAAGATGTATTAGAGTAGACGAAATGTAAGATGTATTAGAGTAGACGAAATGTAAGATGTATTAGAGTAGACGAAATGTAAGATGTGGAAGAATAGAAAATTAGTTTTAAAAAAAGGTTTGAAATAGACGAGAATGTAAAAGACGTGAACGAAGAATAGACGAGCAGCAGCTGAGAGGTTTGGGGGGGGGGGGGGGGGAAGAGAAATAGTTGATGGCGAATGGCGAAGTATTTGGCAAAAGAAGATACATCTCCCAGAATACACCTGGCGCCCTGACAGACGACACCTGGCCACGATATTGCTCACATGTACACCTGGCAATGTTCCCTGGGCCCAGATATTGTTTACTAATAGAGTCCGCAGGTCGTGGCAGGTGTAGGAAGCCTGCATGAATATCGGCAGGCAGCGACACCTGGCCACTTCCACGTCTATATCTGCTTGTGCCTGAACTCTGACCCCGACATTTGTAATGCCTTGTACATCAAGTTAAGATATCCGGGCCAGAGGCCTAACCGTTTTTAGCTTATCCCAGATGAGGGGGAGGGGGAAAGATACACAGACACGCGTCGACAAGCGGCGATATGTGGAAAGTATCATCACAAGTGTACATCCTTCGCGTTCACGTTTTACCAGCGCTAGTCTATCCTTATCCTTACATCATACAACGAACGATATTCTCTTTTCTTTTCTATTTCAACTGGCGACGTTCAACGGGTACACTTCTTCGTCGTCCTCCCTTAAGATGGCGTAACGTGGACGTAGATGCGCCGTGTAGCCTGCGTACAATATTTGCGCCTTTTTGCTTAAGCGATCTGACTTCAGCATGTAAATTTTTTAACACCGCGTTAACTGTTTTCTATCACGTGACCAGGGTATGTTACTAGGGGCACCACGAGGAGATGGAGTACGGTCTGAATAGTTCTTGTTCACCGATCCTGACGCAAGCAGTCAGCTATGAGTCGCTGGCAGTCCCAGCCCTGGTGCTGCCATTTGAGTCAGAAACATTAAAATCACGAGAAACTGGTTGGTCTTGAGTCAAAACGCCGGTCTTGAGACAGAGAGGTTGCGAGTTCAAATCCCGGTGGGACAAGTTGAGCTTTTTATTTGTGATTTTTCTCTGCGACAACCACCCCTGGTCTCAGCAGCGAGGCCCGGCTTGAAACGTCAATTACTCATCAACGGAACTAATATAAGTACCCCCAAAGACGGAGTTACCTGCCTGTGCGGCGAGGGACTGTTGTGCACGCGGCTGCCAGGGAAAAACGGATTAACTCGCAAAATTCGGTTTCTGTTCTCTAGGGACCTCGCCAGAGGTGAAAGGTTAGGGTAAGGTCACAAATAATAATGCAACTTCACTTCCGGGGAGCAGAGGTCAAGGTTAGGGAGATGTGAGTAACTTGTGACTTCGACCATAATGGAGGAGCAAGTCGCGCCCCCTTCTCCACACTTCTGCTTCACACAACGAGCAGCAAGTCGCGCCCCCTTCTCCACACTTCTGCTACACACAACGAGCAGCAAGTCGCGCCCCCTTCTCCACACTTCTGCTACACACAACGAGCAGCAAGTCGCGCCCCCTTCTCCACACTTCTGCTACACACAACGAGCAGCAAGTCGCGCCCCCTTCTCCACACTTCTGCTACACACAACGAGCAGCAAGTCGCGCCCCCTTCTCCACACTTCTGCTACACACAACGAGCAGCAAGTCGCGCCCCCTTCTCCACACTTCTGCTACACACAACGAGCAGCAAGTCGCGCCCCCTTCTCCACACTTCTGCTACACACAACGAGCAGCAAGTCGCGCCCCCTTCTCCACACTTCTGCTACACACAACGAGCAGCAAGTCGCGCCCCCTTTTCCACACTTCTGCTACACACAACGGGTTACACAACTAATACACAACTGTAATAAAACTACATATGTGATATTAGCGTGAAACTTTCAGCGCAGTCTTGTGTTCCCGCATGTCGCTACGTGACCGATCAATCTTCACATTCCTATCATTAATCCAGTGCTGCCACCACATTTTTGTTGACACCCCAGCTGACATCTACAACTGAACAATATTTTCCTTGTACCATAAAAAGTCTTGGTTAATCTAACCGGCGGGCTACTGCAACCGATCCGCAGTGTACCAGGTAAGGTTTCCAGATCTTCTCAGATAGCAACAAAAGACAAATCTGGTATTGGAACTTCTCAATGAAGTGGTTTCAATTTCTTATTCGGAGACAAAGACACCTCACAACAGTAGAGCTGTCAGCGATGGACCAATGATGGCGTACGGTAGGATCGGTGAGCCAGAACCATCCAGAACCTACGTCACCGGGTACATCCAGTAACAGACTAACCGGTCTAGTCTGGCCAAGCGAGTAGGGATTGAAGAGGGACGACAACCCGGCACTCAAAAATAGTATGTTGGAGTCGGATGTGTAGGGCCGAAAGCGAAAATAACAACATTCTACTGCAAACTACAACACAACTTATCTATTCCAACTTATCAACGCCAACTTATCTACGCCAACTTATCTATGTCAACTTATCTACGCCAACTTATCTATGCCAACTTATCTATGCCAACTTATCTACGCCAACTTATCTATGCCAACTTATCTACGCCAACTTATCTATGCCAACTTATCTATGTCAACTTATCTATGCCAACTTATCTACGCCAACTTATCTATGCCAACTTATCTACGCCAACTTATCTATGCCAACTTATCTACGCCAACTTATCTATGCCAACTTATCTACGCCAACTTATCTATGCCAACTTATCTATGCCAACTTATCTACGCCAACTTATCTATGCCAACTTATCTACGCCAACTTATCTATGCCAACTTATCTATGTCAACTTATCTATGCCAACTTATCTACGCCAACTTATCTATGCCAACTTATCTACGCCAACTTATCTATGCCAACTTATCTATGTCAACTTATCTACGCCAAATATCTATGTCAACTTATCTACGCCAAATTATCTATGTCAACTTATCTATGCCAACGTATCTACGCCAACTTATCTACGCCAACTTATCTATGCCAACTTATCTACGTCAACTTATCTACGCCAACTTATCTATGTCAACTTATCTACGCCAACTTATCTACGCCAACTTATCTACGCCAACTTATCTACGCCAACTTATCTACGCCAACTTATCTACGCCAACTTATCTACGCCAACTTATCTACGCCAACTTAAAGCCCTCTAAGGACAACAACGACAACTAATTCCTTTATTAGTCACCACGTGAACGACAGAAAGTAACCTGCTTATCCCAAGACAATTGTCGACTAACTTGTTTGTTAACTTGTCGACTAACTTGTTTGTTAACTTGTCGAATAACTTGTTTGTTAACTTGTCGACTAACTTGTTTGTTAACTTGTCGACTAACTTGTTTGTTAACTTGTCGACTAACTTGTTTGTTAACTTGTCGACTAACTTGTTTGTTAACTTGTCGACTAACTTGTTGCATCCAATCAAGTATTCCAAGTTCGGCTTGTTGCATGAGCTACTGAGTTAAGTGTTCTGTGCACACCGTGAGCTGTGCGTTTTATCCGTGTCATCATGTTTTGATATTCCAATTATTTACGATGAATGATGATATCGTATGATGGAGAACAGATGGTTTTGTTCACTTTCTGTGCGGTTTCGCCTAATGTCTTTTCCCGTGTGCTGAGATTGCTATGACGGGGACTACAGCTACCTTTCTTTGTTTGGGAGATGAGATATAGTAATTCGGATGATTCCACTGGCACGGGCAGTTGAGCAATTATGGATTTTAATTCGCTTGCAGTGATACCGGGGCCTTCCATAACCAAAACTATAATCCAATCAACAGCAAATCGCAACAAAAAGACACACACTGGCCCACTATTTACCCAGCTCAACGATACACAAGACACAAACAGAAGTCATGCCTCTAGTCTGGTAAGAAAACAGCAACCATTTGTTATCCAGAAGCTACAAAAATAAAATCAGGATACATACTTCACATATTTAGGCAGCATTATATCATCGAAAGGGGAGAAAGTATGTGAGATTGACAACAGATGTTGCAAAGAGAATCAGGTAACTAGGTAATTGGTTATAATATTACAGAACAAACAGCTAACTTCAAATACAAGGAGAACATTATATATAACACAGTATTCTTCGCAGCACCTTGCTACCGGTGCCAACATTCTAAATATCACAGCTTCCACCTTCTCACCCTTTTTCTCTAAAAAAAAAAAAATAAAGAATGGGAGCAATAGACGTGACGTGCCTAGACTCGCAGTGAATATGACAGAGGCTGGAATCGGTAATGAGGGAAATAGTCGTGGTTTAAACCGTGCTGGGTGAGTTTAGGAAACAACTGTGGATGCGGTATGGACATGGGTAACACGATAACCCACTTGGCGGCAGTCTCAAGAGAGGAGAGCTTCAATGCTCATACTAAATGGGAAAGGTGGAAGGGAAAGGCAGTCCTATAGGGATAGGCATAAAAGTGGTGAAGTTAAGCTTGCACGAGGGAGAAAAAACAACGGTTTGTTACAATGTTAATGTCAAGGTCGGAAAAAAATACGTTTTGACTTAACAAGTGGCGTACTTCTGTGACATGGATAGTGCATGCTAATAGGGGACATGGATAGTGCATGCTAATAGGGGACATGGATAGTGCTTGCTAATAGGGGACATGGATAGTGCATGCTAATAGGGGACATGGATAGTGCATGCTAATAGGGGACATGGATAGTGCATGCTAATAGCGGACATGGATAGTGCATGCTAATAGGGGACATGGATAGTGCATGCTAATTGGGGACATGGATAGTGCATGCTAATAGCGGACATGGATAGTGCATGCTAATAGGGGACATGGATAGTGCATGCTAATAGGGGACATGGATAGTGCATGCTAATAGGGAACATGGATAGTACATGTTAATAGGGGACATAAATAGTACATGCTAATAGGGGACATGGATAGTGCATGCTAATAGGGGACATGGATAGTACATGCTAATAGAGGACATTGATAGTGCATGCTAATAGGGGACATGGATAGTGCATGCTAATAGGGGACATCGATAGTGCATGCTAATAGGGGACATGGATAGTACATGCTAATAGGGGACATTGATAGTGCATGCTAATAGGGGACATGGATAGTGCATGCTAATAGGGGACATGGATAGTGCATGCTAATAGGGGACATGGATAGTGCTTGCTAATAGGGGACATGGATAGTGCATGCTAATAGCGGACATGGATAGTGCATGCTAATAGGGGACATGGATAGTGCATGCTAATAGGGGACATGGATAGTGCATGCTAATAGCGGACATGGATAGTGCATGCTAATAGGGGACATGGATAGTGCATGCTAATTGGGGACATGGATAGTGCATGCTAATAGCGGACATGGATAGTGCATGCTAATAGGGGACATGGATAGTGCATGCTAATAGGGGACATGGATAGTGCATGCTAATAGGGAACATGGATAGTACATGTTAATAGGGGACATAAATAGTACATGCTAATAGGGGACATGGATAGTGCATGCTAATAGGGGACATGGATAGTGCATGCTAATAGGGGACATGGATAGTGCATGCTAATAGGGGACATGGATAGTACATGCTAATAGGGGACATTGATAGTGCATGCTAATAGGGGACATGGATAGTGCATGCTAATAGGGGACATGGATAGTGCATACTAATAGGGGACATGGATAGTGCATGCTAATAGGGGCATGGATAGTGCATGCTAATAGGGGACATGGATAGTACATGCTAATAGGGGACATTGATAGTGCATGCTAATAGGGGACATGGATAGTGCATGCTAATATGGGACATGGATAGTGCATGCTAATAGGGGACATGGATAGTACATGCTAATAGGGGACATGGATAGTGCATGCTAATAGGGGACATGGATAGTGCATGCTAATAGGGGACATGGATAGTGCATGCTAATAGGGGACATGGATAGTGCATGCTAATAGGGACATGGGTAGTGCATGCTAATAGGGGACATGAATAGTGCATGCTAATAGGGGACATGGATAGTACATGCTAATAGGGGACATGAATAGTGCATGCTAATAGAGGACATGGATAGTACACGCTAATAGGGGACATGGATAGTGCATGCTAATAGGGGACATGGATAGTGCATGCTAATAGGAGACATGGATAGTGCATGCTAATAGGGGACATGGATAGTACATGCTAATAGGGGACGTGGATAGTGCATGCTAATAGCGGACATGGAGAGTGCATGCTAATAGGGGACATGGATAGTGCATGCTAATAGGGGACATGAATAGTGCATGCTAATAGAGGACATGGATAGTACATGCTAATAGGGGACATGGATAGTGCATGCTAATAGGGGACATGGATAGTGCATGCTAATAGGGGACATGGATAGTGCATGCTAATAGGGGACATGGATAGCACATGCTAATAGGGGACATGGATAGTGCATGCTAATAGCGGACATGGAGAGTGCATGCTAATAGCGGACATGGATAGTGCATGCTAATAGGGGACATGGACAGTGCATGCTAATAGGGGACATCGATAATGCCTGCTGACAGGGAACATTGATAGTACATGCTAACAGGGGACATTGATAGTACACGCTAACAGGGGACATGAATAGTACAAGCTAACAGGGAACATTGATAGTACATGCTAACAGGGGACATTGATACTACAAGCTAACAGGGAACATTGATAGTACAAGCTAACAGGGAACATTGATAGTACATGCTAACAGGGAACATTGATAGTACAAGCTAACAGGGAACATTGATAGTACAAGCTAACAGGGAACATTGATAGTACAAGCTAACAGGGAACATTGATAGTACAAGCTAACAGGGAACATTGATAGTACATGCTAACAGGGGACATTGATAGTACATGCTAACAGGGGACATTGATAGTACATGCTAACAGGGGACATTGATAGTACAAGCTAACAGGGAACATTGATAGTACAAGCTAATAGGGGACATTGATAGTGCATGCTAATAGGGGACATGGATAGTGCATGCTAATATGGGACATGGATAGTGCATGCTAATAGGGGACATGGATAGTACATGCTAATAGGGGACATGGATAGTGCATGCTAATAGGGGACATGGATAGTGCATGCTAATAGGGGACATGGATAGTGCATGCTAATAGGGGACATGGATAGTGCATGCTAATAGGGGACATGGGTAGTGCATGCTAATAGGGGACATGAATAGTGCATGCTAATAGGGGACATGGATAGTACATGCTAATAGGGGACATGAATAGTGCATGCTAATAGAGGACATGGATAGTACATGCTAATAGGGGACATGGATAGTGCATGCTAATAGGGGACATGGATAGTGCATGCTAATAGGAGACATGGATAGTGCATGCTAATAGGGGACATGGATAGTACATGCTAATAGGGGACATGGATAGTGCATGCTAATAGCGGACATGGAGAGTGCATGCTAATAGGGGACATGGATAGTGCATGCTAATAGGGGACATGAATAGTGCATGCTAATAGAGGACATGGATAGTACATGCTAATAGGGGACATGGATAGTGCATGCTAATAGGGGACATGGATAGTGCATGCTAATAGGGGACATGGATAGTGCATGCTAATAGGGGACATGGATAGCACATGCTAATAGGGGACATGGATAGTGCATGCTAATAGCGGACATGGAGAGTGCATGCTAATAGCGGACATGGATAGTGCATGCTAATAGGGGACATGGATAGTGCATGCTAATAGGGGACATTGCTAGTACATGATGAGTACATTCTAACAGGGGACATTGATAGTGCCTGCTAACAGGGGACATTGATAGTACATTCTAACAGGGACATTGATAGTACATGCTAACAGGGGACATTGATAGTGCATGCTAATAGGGGACATCGATAATGCCTGCTAACAGGGAACATTGATAGTACATGCTAACAGGGGACATTGATAGTACACGCTAACAGGGGACATGAATAGTACAAGCTAACAGGGAACATTGATAGTACATGCTAACAGGGGACATTGATACTACAAGCTAACAGGGAACATTGATAGTACAAGCTAACAGGGAACATTGATAGTACATGCTAACAGGGAACATTGATAGTACAAGCTAACAGGGAACATTGATAGTACAAGCTAACAGGGAACATTGATAGTACAAGCTAACAGGGAACATTGATAGTACAAGCTAACAGGGAACATTGATAGTACATGCTAACAGGGGACATTGATAGTACATGCTAACAGGGGACATTGATAGTACATGCTAACAGGGGACATTGATAGTACAAGCTAACAGGGAACATTGATAGTACAAGCTAACAGGGAACATTGATAGTACATGCTAACAGGGGACATTGATAGTACATGCTAACAGGGAACATTGATAGTACAAGCTAACAGGGAACATTGATAGTACAAGCTAACAGGGAACATTGATAGTACAAGCTAACAGGGAACATTGATAGTACAAGCTAACAGGGAACATTGATAGTACATGCTAACAGGGGACATTGATAGTACATGCTAACAGGGGACATTGATAGTACATGCTAACAGGGGACATTGATAGTACATGCTAACAGGGGACATTGATAGTACATGCTAACAGGGGACATTGATACTACATGGTAAGAGGGGACATAGTCGGGCAAAACAGAGATTATGAAAATAAAAACATCAATCAAATATACCATAGTTAATGAGATCAGTGGAGTCAGAGACGCTGAATGGATGAGTTTACAAGAGTCTGGCTCGAACATTTCCTCTTGCCGGTGATAGATGGAATAAAAGACATGGACCACAACTTTGACATTTTAACAGCAACAGGATGCGCTAAAGAAAGACGTTCCATTTATGAAAAGAGAGAATCAAACAACAAGCAAGCAAATATCTAGAGAGACACCATAGTATACTGACAACAATAAGCAAATATCTAGAGAGACAACATAGTATAGCGACAACGAGCAAATATCTAGAGAGACACCATAGTATACTGACAACAAGCAAATATCTAGAGAGACACCATAGTATACCGACAACAACAAGCAAATATCTAGAGAGACACCATAGTATACCGACAACAAAAAGCAAATACCTAGAGACAACCCAGTCAACAACAGAAGTGATACGATATACTGTAGGTAGAAAATTGTGGAAGGATATACGCCAACCGGTATGGATCATGATGATGATGGCTATTCAATTATTCTGACTCCAACCACAATGTGATCACATCAACAAGTTCGCGGTCTACAAGAGTGCAGCTGGGAACGTTATGAGCAACACAAGACTGCAGCTGGAAACGGTATGAGCAACACAAGACTGCAGCTGGGAACGTTATGAGCAACACAAGACTGAGCTGGGAACGTTATGAGCAACAGAAGACTGCAGCTGGGAACGTTATGAGCAACACAAGACTGCAGCTGGGAACGTTATGAGCAACACAGGACTGCAGCTGGGAACGTTATGAGCAACACAGGACTGCAGCTGGGAACGTTATGAGCAACACAAGACTGCAGCTGGGAACGTTATGAGCAACAGAAGACTGCAGCTGGGAACGTTCTGAGCAACACAAGACTGCAGCTGGGAACGTTATGAGCAACACAAGACTGAGCTGGGAACGTTATGAGCAACACAAGACTGAGCTGGGAACGTTATGAGCAACACAAGACTGAGCTGGGAACGTTATGAGCAACACAAGACTGCAGCTGGGAACGTTATGAGCAACACAAGACTGAGCTGGGAACGTTATGAGCAACACAAGACTGCAGCTGGGAACGTTATGAGCAACACAAGACTGCAGCTGGGAACGTTATGAGCAACACAAGACTGAGCTGGGAACGTTATGAGCAACACAAGACTGAGCTGGGAACGTTATGAGCAACACAAGACTGCAGCTGGGAACGTTATGAGCAACACAAGACTGCAGCTGGGAACGTTATGAGTAACACAAGACTGAGTTGGGAACGTTATGAGCAACAGAAGACTGCAGCTGGGAACGTTATGAGCAACACAGGACTGCAGCTGGGAACGTTATGAGCAACACAAGACTGCAGCTGGGAACGTTATGAGCAACACAAGACTGCAGCTGGGAACGTTATGAGTAACACAAGACTGTAGCTGGGAACGTTATTAGCAACAGAAGACTGCAGCTGGGAACGTTATGAGCAACAGCCGTCTGCGCTGTAGCCGTGCACCTGCGTCAACTGTACAGCAGAACCATGCGTGTAGATCAGGTCATAACATCAACATGACATCACAACACGACATCTCAACACGACATCTCAACACGACATCACAACGTGATATCATAGCATAACATCATAATATGATATCGTAACATGACTTAATTGTGTGGCATCATAACACTTCATCATAACATGACATCATAAGATCATAACATGACATCATAACATTATGACATGACAATGTAACATCATAATATCATAACATGACATCATAACATTATGACATGATGTAACATCATAATATTATAACATGACATCACAACCTACATTTGTATCCACGTCAAGAAATCATAAATGTTCACTCAATCAAACTCTGGTCCTCCCCTACACGGCTTTAGTGTCCCTCGGAACGTTCATCAACCAGGGCGCGAGGGGGCTACGGCAACTATAGATTTTACTTAGGCATGCGAACTGAGAGGAATTCCCCGAAAACAACCAACTAGTATGACGTTTTCAGCTATGTGAGCATGGGTGGTTGTAGAGTGACGTCAGTCCTCTATATCTCATATAGTTGAACACGTCACGCGTGATGGTGAGTTTTCCGGTTTTATTTTCTGCCCGCGTACCTTAGCCAAATTATAGATGGCAGTGGGCGAGCTGTCGTGGAGCGTGACTGGCTGTTGTAGCTTGCCAAGAGTCTTCTCGCCAGCTTGAGATCATTTTGTTACGCAGTCCTTCGACCACATGACGGTACGGCCGACGTAACTTGCGTCATTCATTTGGAGAAAGTCAATTACAGCCGTCTTGACCTTCAAGATGACCCGAGATAATGCGAGCATGGCCAAGATCAACGACTGAAGCGCTTCTCGTGTAGTGTGGCTTGTTTGAATGTGGGTGTCATGTGTCCCCCAGGAACATACAGCCCGGGTTGTCCCTGTCTTTATTATTCTCTGTTATGTTAGTTTTAACGTGATTTCTATGTTATGTTAGTTTTAACGTGATTGCTATGTTATGTTAGTTTTAACGGGATTTCTATGTTATGTTAGTTTTCACGTGATTGCTATGTTATGTTAGTTTTAACGTGATTTCTATGTTATGTTAGTTTTAACGTGATTTCTATGTTATGTTAGTTTTCACGTGATTTCTATGTTATGTTAGTTTTAACGTGATTTCTATGTTATGTTAGTTTTAACGTGATGTCTATGTTATGTTAGTTTTAACGTGATGTCTATGTTATGTTAGTTTTAACGTGCCCCCTCTTTAGTTATCTCTCGTCTTATCACCAATCTATGAAGGCTGGTGCATTGTCCATCGCTTGCGACACAAACACCTTCACCACACGTTGCGTGCTTCCTCCGTTGTGTTTATAATGTCCCGTGGTGCCAGTAGTAAATATGAATTTAACCCGCTGAGTTTTGGGAAATCATCACGGGAGTTACAGAGAGCGTTGTTTGTAGCTCACAATGAAACACATGAAGTAGCCTAGCAAGACAAGCACAAGATAACCGGTGATATTGATGTGTTCGCCAAAACAGACAGGTCCATGACAATGGCGGATGTTGAGAGGAAGCAACGGACTCCTCTAATATTTGATCAGAATACATCAACCAATTACCTTCCACCTCCAATTAGATGTCAGTGTACAAGCAGTCACGCCACTGCGGTGTCTCCGTGATCTACCTCAAGGTATCTAACTCTATTGCAAATCTTTGATTGCTAACAGAAAGGCGTCAATGTCTGTGGCCATCAAACTAACAAACGCCCTACAGCGACATCTATCGACCGTGTAGTGTCTGTAATGTCTATGTAGGATGTTCGACAATGAATTTAAATATCTGGGAACAATGTTGACCTCAGATAGTAGATGTACAACAGAGGTGAGGTGGTAGATGTACAACAGAGGTGAGGTGGTAGATGTACAACAGGGGTGAGGTGGTAGATGTACAACAGAGGTGAGGTGGTAGGTGTACAACAGAGGTGAGGTGGTAGATGTACAACAGAGGTGAGGTGGTAGATGTACAACAGAGGTGAGGTGGTAGGTGTACAACAGAGGTGAGGTGGTAGATGTACAACAGAGGTGAGGTGGTAGGTGTACAACAGAGGTGTGGTGGTAGATGTACAACAGAGGTGAGGTGGTAGGTGTACAACAGAGGTGAGATGGTAGATGTACAACAGAGGTGAGGTGGTAGGTGTACAACAGAGGTGAGGTGGTAGATGTACAACAGAGGTGAGGTGGTAGATGTACAACAGGGGTGAGGTGGTAGATGTACAACAGAGGTGAGGTGGTAGATGTACAACAGAGGTGAGGTGATAGATGTACAACAGAGGTGAGGTGGTAGATGTACAACTGAGGTGAGATGGTAGGTGTACAACAGAGGTGAGGTGGTAGATGTACAACAGAGGTGAGGTGGTAGATGTACAACAGAGGTGAGGTGGTAGATGTACAACAGAGGTGAGGTGGTAGATGTACAACAGAGGTGAGGTGGTAGATGTACAACAGAGGTGAGGTGGTAGGTGTACAACAGAGGTGAGGTGGTAGATGTACAACAGAGGTGAGGTGGTAGATGTACAACTGAGGTGAGATGGTAGGTGTACAACAGAGGTGAGGTGGTAGATGTACAATAGAGGTGAGGTGGTAGGTGTACAACAGAGGTGAGGTGGTAGATGTACAACAGAGGTGAGATGGTAGATGTACAACAGAGGTGAGATGGTAGATGTACAACAGAGGTGAGATGGTAGATGTACAACAGAGGTGAGGTGGTAGATGTACAACTGAGGTGAGATGGTAGATGCGGAATGGCTCAGGCAAACAAGATACAACCATCATGTCAAACAGGACACAACAAGATACAACTATCATGTCAAACAGGACACAACAAGATACAACCATCATGTTAAACAGGACACAACAAGATACAACCATCATGTCAAACAGGACACAACAAGATACAACCATCATGTCAAACAGGACACAACAAGATACAACCATCATGTCAAACAGGACACAACAAGATACAACCATCATGTCAAACAGGACACAACAAGATACAACCATCATGTTAAACAGGACACAACAAGATACAACCATCATGTCAAACAGGACACAACAAGATACAACCATCATGTTAAACAGGACACAACAAGATACAACCATCATGTCAAACAGGACACAACAAGATACAACCATCATGTCAAACAGGACACAACAAGATACAACCATCATGTCAAACAGGACACAACAAGATACAACCATCATGTCAAACAGGACACAACAAGATACAACCATCATGTCAAACAGGACACAACAAAATACAACCATCATGTCAAACAGGACACAACAAGATACAACCATCATGTCAAACAGGACACAACAAGATACAACCATCATGTCAAACAGGACACAACAAGATACAACCATCATGTCAAACAGGACACACTGAACTAGCGATGCAGGCAATTATTCTTTTGAATACCCCGATGATAAAATTTCATATTAAACAAAAACACTTGCTGTGTTGAAACTGAGTACCAATAGGGCATCCATGTGTGCGCAAACGTTGGCTGTACAAGTAGTCGATGTCTCATGTACACAGAAAGCTCAGTTTCCCCTCCCGGTTCTATTTTTGTCACTTCGGAATTGCCAGTCCCTGGACTAGACACGACCAATGGTTCTCACACTGTTGCCCCGCGAGCCCACCCGTTTCATACAATGAATACAACTGAAGCCCTTTTTAGTTCATGAAACTGACCCTCCAACCTTGACCCTACAGTTTCACCCTCACAACCTACACATCAAAGGAATCCATCCTCGCAACTATTCCCTAAACTTCTCCGTTCCCTAAATTTCTCCTTCTCCATTCCCCAATCTTCTCCATTCCCCAAACATCTTTTTCTCCATTCCCCAAACTTCTCCTTCTCCATTCCCCAAACCTCTCCCCTAACACCACCCCTCGGACAGGATTTATGAGAGTCTAAGAAGCGTCGACCAAGCAAGATTTCACTCAGCCCGGAGACAATGAGCTTAGCTGGTCGTGTGCTCCAACGTTTGGTTCTCGTGGCAAGGTGCTGTGCCGTGGAGTACAGGTTCGATCCCGCTTCGGACCAACTGTTGGTCTTTGTTTTCCTCCTGTTTGTTATTTATGTTTGTTTCCGCCTGAGAGTTGTAAACATAGCTCTTCCCCTGAACTGACTCGCTCGTTCAACAGAAAACTGGGCCAGGAGACGCACAACGAGGAGACGATGAAGGGCCAGAGATACCGGACAGATAACAAGTTGATCATCTTTGTTCTAGCTCGACCGTAGATTCCGACCTGTCCACACTACCCTACTTGTACGCAACTCCCAGGTGTGAAGACAGACAAGAGTGCCCTAATTCAGAAGTCCTCTTCTTGTCGTCTCTGCTGTCGAGACCTGGCATTAGAAGAAGCTTGAGAAAACAAGAAGAGCACTCAGGCCAGTTGCTACAAGGAGAGCTCTTTGATCGACCGATAAAGGAAACGAGATACGACAAGTTCCAGGTGTTCTCAGAATGTCAAACTCGAGTTGACGGCCATCTGTGGTCGGTCATGGCCAGATAAAGGGTGAAGGACGACCTTAAAGAAGGAACTAGCCGCCTTCAAAATGAGCAGCTTAGGTCAAGGACACGTGAAGTTGTTTATTGTTTGTCGCTCAGAAATGTACTCGGAAAAATCGCGTTAGTCCACACGGTGATCTCCCTTGTTTTGAGAAGAAGACATGGTGTCGGTTGTCATCTGTCACACCAAACTCGAGTGGGCCGAGACAGGTCGGTGTGAAAGGGGAAAAGGCATCTAGATACGCAGAAATACGAAGCTGTTGTAAAGGCATCAAGATATATAGAAATATGAAGCTGTTGTAAAGGCATCAAGATATATAGAAATATGAAGCTGTTGTAAAGGCATCAAGATATATAGAAATATGAAGCTGTTGTAAAGGCATCAAGATATATAGAAATATGAAGCTGTTGTAAAGGCATCAAGATATATAGAAATATGAAGCTGTTGTAAAGGCATCAAGATATATAGAAATATGAAGCTGTTGTAAAGCTGCTGATAAGAATGAACATTTTTAAAAAGAAAGAATGAAAAAGTGGTATGATAACAGCTTTACGTGGATGAGGAACAAAACAAAAATATAACCACGTTTCGGCCAAGTAGGCCATCACATAGAACAAGAACAAGACAAATATAATCAAGGATATAATCAAGGATATATACACAAATCTAACTCTATGGCGATAATATAAGTCTATCAAAAAAGGAAAATAGGTCACTTCCCTGTGGTCCGGAGCTTGGTCAGGCACTGACTGCAGTGGAATTGATATGGCCGGCGGACACAGGTGTAAAAGGGAAGGGTTCTAAACATATGTGGAGGTGGGTACAAGATCCTAGACTCTACTATTACTGGAAACGTTTATGTGAGTGGAATATACTACATGACTAAACATACATACAACCCATACACACACAAAGCCATACATACACGCGTACCAAAGCGAACACATAAATGTGTGTATATCCCCAACTATAGGTGTGCACACCGAACAGATGTGCCCAAACGCATATGTACAAAACCACACATAAAACATACGCCTGTATCTATTACCAGCAAGCAGATCCAAACATAGATATCGGTGCGAAAGCCATCCTTTTGGACAATCTTGACATCACACCTGCCTCATCAACATCATCTGAGACACGGCGATGTTCGCGGCCCTCCATCAGCATTTACGCTCTAAACGTATTGTATTGGGGCGTGGGAGGGGACAATAACAACTAGCGGGCACGAGGGAATTAATTTCAGCTTCCAGATGAAACGGGGCATCCTTACCAACATTATGTACACACACATACATCTGCACATAAAAAAGCACATCCACATATTCACACATACATATAGCCACAGATGCGCACACCAAGTCACACACATTACTCACACACACATACACATACCTGATAGTTTCAGCTTATATCCAGTGCAAGGAAGACATAACCGTCCAACGAGGGCAGCAACTCTAGGTCCCATGTGGCACCAGCTAACATGTCTCCAGCCCGTCAATGGACGGTCATCAATCAAACGTTTATGAGAAAACACAGCCCACGAGAATAACTTGACCTCACACGCAACAAATGATACCAGAGGCACTTTCCGTTTGTACACATTCGACAAGCTTTACTTGTTTGCCGTGCACTACATGATATTGTAAACAAAATGTCATCACGTACGCGAGACTTGACATATCACACTACGTCTACACAACGATTGGTCATTTACTTCAATCCTCTCCGAGCCCATATAGAGGACACTGATAAAATAATCTCCCTCAGATAAGCCGGATGAGTTTGGCTGGGTTAGACGGAATAGAAAGACAAGTGCAGATAACTGCTACTATAACTGCAGGCCTGTCCAGTGAAATAGCGTTTGATAAAGCACAACCCGGTGTTCAAGTTATATATGCACTTGTAATATTCCTGACAGAATGTCACCGAAAACACACCGACATAATTCCAGCGCCCGAGTAAAGACGAGAGAGACCAACCCTCGCCGTCACGTTGCTAATGAAGTGATAGAATCCACTAGTGTGGAGATAATAATTATGCACAAACAGAGAACAAGCTATAGACATCCGTGCTGATAGCGAAGGTTAGCTTTGTGATAAGGTGTGCGTTCTCCGTCGGTTTTATACACCTGGACTGTGCGACAGCCCTCGCCCACCTGACTGTCACAATTATCAAGTGACAGTCCATCCTAGACAAGTGTGATTCACAACACTGTCAGCAACAGTTACCGCCCCATCCCTCATTTACACTTCCGTCTGGCCATAGAGAAACAAGAGCTGACAAGCAGCTGTAACCAAAATGGCCAGGGGGGTAATGGCAGTGAGAACTCCAGAAAGGCAAATGTTGTACTCGCGCACCGCTGCGGCGCCAGTCACTCAACTCCGTGCAACTGTGAAAATGTTCAAAGCGCAGTGTTGACATTCATGCTACCAACTAGTCCTTCTGTAAACACTTTCCGTAACGGCGATGAGATGAAGTCTATCACTTACAAAGTCAAGCACCCTCCACATTCATTTGTGGGCGACACAAGAGCTGACCTCAGCATGATGGTACAAGGAGTCAACAATCGACAGCAAACAATGATTCAAGAATCCGCTTCAACTTCCTATTGTCCACGGTGGCCCTCGGCTAGCGCTCGGTCGGTGACTGCAGTCCGGGTAAAGAAGGCATTGATCACAAAAGAGAAGTGTAAACAAAGACGAGTGGTAGCACAAGTTATCAGGAATATTTTCTCACTGCCCAGGCACTTGTTGTCTCTCACTGGCGACTTTCCACTAGCCATAATGGACTGACTGTCTCTACCCTCTTAGAGTCGGTCTTTGATTAAATTCGCGAATTTCAGAGATTGCGGGGAAGGTTAAAACAAACGAGCCGGGGATGGATGTTAATGAGACGGATTTTCGCAAACAAAAAAATAGAAAAGACAGACAGCAAAAAGCTACCAGTCTTCTTCTTCTTCTTCTTTCCTTCCTCATTCGCATTTCAGCGTCGATGGGAGATATAATTACGGTCGTTTGCTCTTCTGTTCGCCTCTGCTGCTGTTATGTTTCCTAATGTTTCTAATATTCCGTCAACCCATCTTTTTTCGTGGTCGTCCCTTGGGTCTGGTGTTCTCGCGACGTTTATTGAAGGCTCGTTGTGTTCTGTTTTAGTCACTCTGCTTTGTCACGTGGCCCACACCATTTTATCTGTTGTTTCTTTATATATTCTATGGCGGGGGCTATTACCAGCTTTTTTTTTTTTTATATCAGTTCTTTATTTGTGATCTCCACTCAACAGTCATGTATGGTGCAGAAACATGGAGATTAAGAAGAAAATAGAATAGTTGAAATGTGGCTTGATACAAGAATGGGAAACATGGGAGTATAGAGAGGAAGGTAAATAATGAAGTTTTGTAAGAGGAACGAGGAAAGAAACAAACACAATGAGAACAAGACAATTGTTGGGCACGGTAAGTAACTGGATGTCATCATTAGGGGAGGGGGGAGGGGTAAATGCAAACGAGGCAGGCAAAAATTGAAGTGACTTGACAACTTGAAGAGTTGTACAAGAGAACTCATGGCATCAGATGTCATAAGTACAAGAGATGGACACGAGAAATCATGGCATCAGATGTCATTAGTACAAGAGATGGACAAGAGAACTCATGGCATCAGATGTCATAAGTACAAGAGATGTACAAGAGAACTCATGGCATCAGATGTCATAAGTACAAGAGATGTGCAAGAGAACTCATGGCATCAGATGTCATAAGTACAAGAGATGTACAAGAGAACTCGTGGTATCAGATGTCATAAGTACAAGAGATGGACAAGAGAACTCATGACATCAGATGTCATAAGTACAAGAGATGGACAAGAGAACTCATGACATCAGATGTCATAAGTACAAGAGATGGACAAGAGAACTCATGACATCAGATGTCATTAATACAAGAGATGGACAAGAGAACTCATGACATCAGATGTCATTAATACAAGAGATGGACAAGAGAACTTATGGCATCAGATGTCATAAGTACAAGAGATGGACAAGAGAAATCATGACATCAGATGTCATTAATACAAGAGATGGACAAGAGAACTTATGGCATCAGATGTCATTAATACAAGAGATGGACAAGAGAACTCATGGCATCAGATGTCATTAGTACAAGAGAACTCATGGCATCAGATGTCATTAATACAAGAGATGTACAAAAGAACTCATGGCATCAGATGTCATAAGTACAAGAGATGTACAAGAGAACTCATGGCATCAGATGTCATAAGTACAAGAGATGTACAAGAGAACTCATGGCATCAGATGTCATAAGTACAAGAGATGTACAAGAGAACTCATGATATCAGATGTCATAAGTACAAGAGATGGACAAGAGAACTCATGACATCAGATGTCATAAGTACAAGAGATGGACAAGAGAACTCATGACATCAGTTGTCATAAGTACAAGAGATGGACAAGAGAACTCATGACATCAGATGTCATAAGTACAAGAGATGGACAAGAGAACTTATGACATCAGATGTCATAAGTACAAGAGATGGACAAGAGAACTCATGACATCAGATGTCATAAGTACAAGAGATGGACAAGAGAACTCATGACATCAGATGTCATAAGTACAAGAGATGGACAAGAGAACTCATGACATCAGATGTCATAAGTACAAGAGATGGACATGGCATCAGATGTCATTAATACAAGAGATGGACAAGAGAACTCATGGCATCAGATGTCATTAGTACAAGAGAACTCATGGCATCAGATGTCATTCGTACAAGAGATTGAGAAGTCAACTCATGGCATCATATGTCATTAATACAAGAGATGGACAAGAGAACTCATGGCATCAGATGTCATTAGTACAAGAGAACTCATGGCATCATATGTCATTAATACAAGAGATGGACAGGAGAACTTGTGGCATCATATGTCATTAATACAAGAGATGGGCAGGAGAACTCATGGCATCAGATGTCATTTATACAAGAGATGGAAAAGAGAACTCATGGCATCAGATGTCATTTATACAAGAGATGGACAAGAGAACTTATGTCATCAGATGTCATTAATACAAGAGATGGACAAGAGAACTTGTGGCATCATATGTCATTAATGCAAGAGAAGGGCAGGAGAACTCATGGCATCAGATGTCATCAATACAAGAGATGGACAAGAGAACTCATGGCATCAGATGTCATTAATACAAGAGATGGACAAGAGAACTTATGGCATCAGATGTCATTACTACAAGAGATGGACAAGAGAACTCATGGCATCAGATGTCATAAGTACAAGAGATGGACAAGAGAACTCATGGCATCAGATGTCATTATTACAAGAGATTGACAAAAGAACTCGAGGCATATCGCTCCTTTAAGACAAGATGACAGGGTGCACAATGAAGGTAAGAGATAGATTGAAATGGCGCGTCGTGGTGGCCAACATTCGAAGCAGAGACGGCACAAGATAATGATAACCTCATATACTCCTTTGAAGTGAATGACCTCTTCTTGTGTACATTTGTTTATCAGCACTGCGCATCTGTTTATTGCCTTTACTGTCTAACAACTGATCATTACCGCGAAATGGTTATGGTAATTAATATCTCGTTGTTTATCTTTCTTTACCTGTTTGTTTTCATTACTGTCTACTTGTTTATAATTCATTCCCGCTGTTTGTTACGATTGCTAAATGAACTAATTGCTTATTATTTAAGCTAACTAGCTGTTTATTATAATTTCTATATAGCTGTTTGTTATAATTACTAAGTTACCTAACTATACCATGGATCCCAGGCCGTGCCACGGAGTTCGTGCACGTCGACCAGGATTCTCTTCTCGAGTTAGATATCGGAGCACCAATGGTTCCGTCCTCAAGGGATAAGATGTCGCTGGGACACACTGGGGAAGCCGAGACACGAAAGGTCCTTTTATGGAATCCCCAGGGAAAGAGATAAAAAGGAAAACCAAAATATTATTGGAAAAGGCAGGTAGAAGCAGAGATGAAGATGATGGGAAAGATATGGAGTGATCTTAAACAAATGGCAAGAAAGTGTTTGTTGAAGACCTTTGCTCCACAGTGAGATGAAAGTGTTTGTTGAAGACCTATGCTCCACAGGGAGCTTAAAGTGTTTGTTGAAGACCTATGTTCAACAGGGAGCTTAAAGTGTTTGTTGAAGATCTATGTTCTAAAGACCTATGTTCCACAGGGAGCTGAACGTGTTTGTTGAAGACCTTTGCTCCACAGGGAGATGAAAGTGTTTGTTGAAGACCTATGCTCCATAGGGAGCTGAAAGTGTTTGTTGAAGACCTATGTTCAACAGGGAGCTTAAAGTGTTTGTTGAAGATCTATGTTCTAAAGACCTATGTTCCACAGGGAGCTGAAAGTGTTTGCTAAAGACCTATGCTCCATGTGGAGTGGAAAGTGTTTTTTGAAGACCTATGCTCCACAGGGAGCTGAAAGTGTTTGTTGAAGACCTATGCTCCACAGGGAGATGAAAGTGTTTGTTGAAGACCTATGCTCCACAAGGAGATGAAAGCTTTTGTTGAAGACGTATGCTCCACAGGGAGATGAAAGTGTTTGTTGAAGACCTATGTTCAACAGGGAGCTTAAAGTGTTTGTTGAAGACCTATGTTCTGAAGACCTATGTTCAACAGGGAGCTGAAAGTGTTTGCTAAAGATCTATGCTTCATGGGGAGTGGAAAGTGTTTATTGAAAACCTATGCTCCACAGGGAGATGAAAGTGTTTTTTGAAGATCTATGCTCCACAGGGAGCTGAAAGTGTTTGTTAAAGACATATGCTCCACAGGGAGCTTAAAGTGTTTGTTGAAGACCTATGCTCCGCAGGGAACTGAAAGTGTTTGTTAAAGACCTATGCTCCACAGGGAGCTGAAAGTGTTTGTTGAAGACCTATGCTCCACAGGGAGCCGAAAGTGTTGAAGGCCTATGCTCCACAGGGAGCTGAAAGTGTTTATTGAAGACTTATGCTACACAGGGAGCTGAAAGTGTATGTTAAATACCTATTCTCCACAGGAAGCTGAAAGTGTTTGTTCAAGACCTATGTTCCACAGGGAGCTGAAAGTGTTTGTTGAAGTCCTATGTTCCACAGGGAGCTGAAAGTGTTTGTTGAAGACCTATGTTCCACAGGGAACTGAAAGTGTTTGTTGAAGACCTATATTCCACAGGGAACTGAAAGTGTTTGTTGAAGACCTATATTCCACAGGGAACTGAAAGTGTTTGTTGAAGACCTGTGTTCCACAGGGAACTGAAAGTGTTTGTTGAAGACCTATGTTCCACAGGGTGCTGAAAGTGTTTGTTGAAGACCTATGTTCCACAGGGAACTGAAAGTGTTTGTTGAAGACCTATGTTCCACAGGGAACTGAAAGTGTTTGTTGAAGACCTATGTTCCACAGGGAACTGAAAGTGTTTGTTGAAGACCTATGTTCCACAGGGAACTGAAAGTGTTTGTTGAAGACCTATTTTCCACAGGGAACTGAAAGTGTTTGTTGAAGACCTATGCTCCACAGGGAGCTGAAAGTGTTTGTTGAAGACCTATGCTCCACAGGGAGCTGAAAGTGTTTGTTGAAGACCTATGTTCCACAGGGAACTGAAAGTGTTTGTTGAAGACCTATGTTCCACAGGGAACTGAAAGTGTTTGTTGAAGACCTATGTTCCACAGGGAACTGGAAGTGTTTGTTGAAGACCTATGTTCCACAGGGAGTTGAGAGGAAGTAAAAGAAGTTGGATTCGTCCAGTGTGCAGTAATGATGATCTTAATAACAAAAACACCACCACCACCACCACCACCAACAACAACAGCATCAGCAGCAGCAACAACTACAGCATCAAAGCTGCAGCAGCAACAACAACAACAACAAAAACATCAACAGCAGCAACAACACAAACAACAGCATCAGCATCAGCAGCAGCAACAAAAAAAAATACAACAACAAAAACATCAGCATCAGCAGCAGCAAAAAAAAAATACAACAACAAAAACATCAGCAGCAGCAACAACACAAACAACAGCATCAGCATCAGCAGCAGCAACAAAAAAAAAATACAACAACAAAAACATCAGCAGCAGCAGCAACAACACAAACAACAGCATCAGCATCAGCAGCAGCAACAAAAACAAAAAAATAAAACAACAACAAAAACATCAGCAGCAGCAACAACACAAACAACAGCATCAGCAGCAGCTACAAAAACAAAAAAATACAACAACAACAACAACAAGCTGTCTCTTGTCATTTTTTTTTGTTATCTCCACCTCCTGCTTATTTGTTATAATTAATATCCGACTGTTATTGTTGTTATCATATTGTTTGCTAACATTATTGCAAAGCTGTAAATGGTACGAGCACCAAGAAACATCCTAAACAGAGTATATTCATTCCAACATCGTGCTACCAAAGTTAAACAAGAACATTTACGACTAAACATAAAAGAAAGCTAGTCACCACAGAGATGTGATGTCTGAGAAAAGTGCTTGGAGTGACCAGAAAACACAGAATCAGAAATGATATTATAAGAGAAAGAGTAGGCTTTGAGCCAGTCATAAGCTACATACAGAAACAACAAATAAATTGGTTTGTCTAGTTAGAAAGAATGTCGTGTGATTCCTTACAAAGTATATATTAAAGAAGAGAGGGAAAAAGAGCAAGAGGCAGATCCAGAGTAAGATGGACAGACAACATCAAAGAAACACTACAACAACATGAAAGAAACACTACAACAACATCAAAGAAACACTACAACAACATGAAAGAAACACTACAACAACATCAAAGAAACACTACAACAACATGAAAGAAACACTACAACAACATCAAAGAAACACTACAACAACATGAAAGAAACACTACAACAACATCAAAGAAACACTACAACAACATGAAAGAAACACTACAACAACATCAAAGAAACACTACAACAACATGAAAGAAACACTACAACAACATCAAAGAAACACTACAACAACATCAAAGAAACACTACAACAACATCAAAGAAACACTACGACAACATCAAAGAAACACTACGACAACATCAAAGAAACACTACGACAACATCAAAGAAACACTATAACAACATCAAAGAAACATTACAACAACATCAAAGAAACACTACGACAACATCAAAGAAACACTACGACAACATCAAAGAAACACTACAACAACATCAAAGAAACACTACAACAACATCAAAGAAACACTACAACAACATCAATTGACAATGGAGATAAGCACAGATATCAAGGATAAAACAAATATAAGATAGTATGCGGGGCTGCGTGTATAACTGCAGGAAACAAAGAAATAAAAAAAACATAAGAAATAAAACTACCGGTCAATATGGCGGAGAGGTAGCAGGAACCGTTTAGGTTCTGTATGAAAAATGTTCCTTGTTGCAGTTTCCTCATATTCCAAATCCAGCTTGCTACTAAAGCTTCTGAGTTTAGTGCTCTGTGCACACCGTGAGCTGTATTTTTCATCTGGATGTTTTGATATTCCGATTGCTTACGATGAATGATGATATCGTAACCTGAGGACAGTTCGGCTGCGTTCACTTTCGATGCCGCTTCGCCTTATGTATCTTGGCATGTGCTGTAGCTGCTATGATGGGGACTGCAGCTGCTTTTCGTTGTTTGAATCCATCAATTAGATGAGATGTTAATTCGGATGAAACAAATCGCACTGGCGGTTGAGCAGTTAAGGATTTTAATTCGTTTGCAGTGATAATGGGGCCTTGGACTAACTAGACATAATTACAGCTACTACACAGAAAATAAACATAAAATTACATTGATCAACTATTCTGTTTCAGTTGTCTGCAGTCTATAGTTATGTTGATGTTCTGTTTTAGTTGTCTGCAGTATATAGTTATGTTGATGTTCTGTTTCAGTTGTCTGCAGTCTATAGTTATGTTGATGTTCTGTTTCAGTTGTCTGCAGTCTATAGTTATGTTGATGTTCTGTTTTAGTTGTCTGCCGCCTATAGTTATGTTGATGTTCTGTTTTAGTTGTCTGCAGTATATAGTTATGTTGATGTTCTGTTTTAGTTGTCTGCCGCCTATAGTTATGTTGATGTTCTGTTTTAGTTGTCTGCAGTATATAGTTATGTTGATGCTCTGTTTTAGTTGTCTGCCGCCTATAGTTATGTTGATGTTCTGTTTTAGTTGTCTGCCGCCTATAGTTATGTTGATGTTCTGTTTTAGTTGTCTGCCGCCTATAGTTATGTTGATGTTCTGTTTTAGTTGTCTGCAGTCTATAGTTATGATGATGTTCTGTTTTAGTTGTCTGTCGTCTATAGTATGTTGATATTCTGTTTTAGTTGTCTGTCGTCTATAGTTGTTATGTTGATATTCCGGTTTAGGTGTCTGTCGTCTATAGTATGTTGATATTCTGTTTTAGTTGTCTGTCGTCTATAGTATGTTGATATTCTGTTTTAGTTGTCTGTCGTCTATAGTTGTTATGTTGATATTCCGGTTTAGGTGTCTGTCGTCTATAGTATGTTGATATTCTGTTTTAGTTGTCTGTCGTCTATAGTATGTTGATATTCTGTTTTAGTTGTCTGTCGTCTATAGTATGTTGATATTCTGTTTTAGTTGTCTGCCGTCTATAGTTATTTTGATATTCTGTTTTAGTTGTCTGCAGTCTATAGTTATGTTGATGTTCTGTTTTAGTTGTCTGCAGTCTATAGTTATGTTGATGTTCTGTTTTAGTTGTCTGCCGTCTATAGTTATGTTGATGTTCTGTTTTAGTTGTCTGCAGTCTATAGTTATGTTGATGTTCTGTTTTAGTTGTCTGCCGTCTATAGTTATTTTGATATTCTGTTTTAGTTGTCTGCAGTCTATAGTTATGTTGATGTTCTGTTTTAGTTGTCTGCAGTCTATAGTTATGTTGATGTTCTGTTTTAGTTGTCTGCAGTCTATAGTTATGTTGATGTTCTGTTTTAGTTGTCTGCCGCCTATAGTTATGTTGATGTTCTGTTTAAGTTGTCTGCAGTATATAGTTATGTTGATGTTCTGTTTTAGTTGTCTGCCGCCTATAGTTATGTTGATGTTTCGATTCTCTGACAATGATTGAAGCAGATAAAAAGGTGAGGTCCAGAACTTTATATCTCCACCACCACCGAACAGGCAGCAGAGGAAGTGAAGGAAGAAAGAAACCTGCAGTTTGCCTTTCTATTCTGATGTGGTCTACAGCGGTCGTGTCCTATTCTGTATGTGTGGTGCTACTAGTGAAGTCTTCTCCTATATGTGTGTGCTACTGGAGAAGTCTTCTCCTGTATGTGTGATGCTACTGGTGAAGTCTTCTTCTATATATGTGGTGGTACTGGTGAAATCTTCTCCTATATGTGTGGTGGTAATGGTGAAGTCTCCTCCTAAATGTGTGGTGGTACTGGTGAAATCTTCTCCCATATGTGTGGTGGTAATGGTGAAATCTTCTCCTATATGTGTGGTGGTACTGGTGAAATCTTCTCCTATATGTGTGGTGGTACTGGTGAAATCTTCTCCTATATGGTGGTGGTACTGGTGAAATCTTCTCCTTTATGTGTGGTGGTACTGGTGAAATCTTCTCCTATATGTGTGGTGGTACTGGTGAAATCTTCTCCTGTATGTGTGGTGGTACTGGTGAAATCTTCTCCTATATGTGTGGTGGTACTGGTGAAATTTTCTCCTATATGTGTGGTGGTACTGGAGAAGTCTTCTCCTGTATGTGTGATGCTACTGGTGAAGTCTTCTTCTATATATGTGGTGGTACTGGTGAAATCTTCTCCTATATGTGTGGTGGTAATGGTGAAGTCTCCTCCTAAATGTGTGGTGGTACTGGTGAAATCTTCTCCCATATGTGTGGTGGTAATGGTGAAATCTTCTCCTATATGTGTGGTGGTACTGGTGAAATCTTCTCCTATATGTGTGCTACTGGTGAACTCTTATATCTTGAATCCTTTTGCAGCATCCTATTAAGGAAAGTTACTTTTCATTGCCTGCACTCATACTCCACAGCATTCCCTATGTCTGGCACACACTACTGTCCGTTGATTACACTTTCGTTAGACTGTTCCGTCTCTGCCTCTCATTCACTTTCATATTTACAGCAGCAAGAATTTATTATGTTCTACAACCGCCATTGTTATGTGTAAAAACTATCTCCTGCCCCAGTAAAAGTGCTAACGCCATGTCTGCAGCTGGCACTCTTGCCACACCCCGGAATCACACTTTCAGCTCAGAAATCTGGGGTCACAGATTTGGTTATGATCTCTTTAAGACGTTAACACCGATGAAGTGGTTTCGTTGTTGAAGTTAGAACATGGGGTCTAGTGATTGAGTTGGGTCATGTTCGTCTTGGTAGGAGAGATCATATACACGGTGGCTGGGACTTGAGCCGACCTTTATATTGTCTTTTGTAATCCCAGGTTAATCCCGGCTTGAGACGCGAATTGGCGTGCTACATGGAACACAATACCAGGCCCTTCAAACTTCAACAAGCATATCGATAAGTTTATCGCTAGATCAACCAATATTGATCGGCGATCACGGGATCGGAAAGCCCTCGCTCGGGGCTCGGGCGACGTTGCTCAAAGATAAAGATTGCGGTTCGTAGACTTGTAGATAACCGATGAGTTTCTCTTTGATTTCTTATCTTTTTTTTTGGAAAATGATAAGCAACAAAATAAAAATGAACCGCAGAGGATTAGTAGAAATTGGCGAGCTAAAAGGGAGATGTCGTGTATAGGGAAGTTGGAGTATGGGGGTGTGGCCTATGGAGATGTGGGCTATAGAGATGTGGGAAATAGAGGGTGGGGTATGGAGATGTGTGGTTTAGAAGTGTGGGTATGGAGGTGTGGGGTATGGAAATGTGTGGTATAGAACTGTGGGTATGGAGGTGTGGGGTATGGAGATGTGTGGTATAGAAGTGTGGGTATGGAGGTGTGGGGTATGGAGATGTGTGGTATAGAAGTGTGGGTATGGAGGTGTGGGGTATGGAGATGTGTGGTATAGAAGTGTGGGTATGGAGGTGTGGGGTATGCAGATGTGGGGTATGGAGGTGTGGGGTATGGAGGTGTGGGTATGGAGATGTGGGGTATGGAGATGTGGGGTATGAAAATGTGGGGTATTGAGGTGTTGGATTTGGAGATGTGGGGTATGGAGATGTGGTGTATGGAGATGTAGGGTATGGAGATGTGGGGTATGGAGATGTGGGGTATAGAGATGTGGGATAAAGAGGGTGGGTATGCAGGTGTGGGGTATGGAGATGTGTAGTATGGAGATGTGTAGTATGGAGATGTGTGGTATAGAAGTGTGGGTATGGAGGTGTGGGGTATGCAGATGTGAGGTATGGAGATGTGGGGTATGGAGATGTGGGGTATGGAGGTGTGGGTATGGAGATGTGGGGTATGGAGATGTGGGGTATAGAGATGTGGGGTATGGAGATGATGGATTTGGAGATGTGGGGTATGGAGATGTGGTGTTTGGAGATGTGGGGTATGGAGGTGTGGGTATGGAAATGTGGGGTATGGAGATGTGGGGTATGGAGATGATGGATTTGGAGATGTGGGGTATGGAGGTGTGGGTATGGAGATGTAGGGTATCGAGATGTGGAGTATGGAGGTGTGGGTATGGAGGTGTGGGTATGGAGATGTGGGCTATGGAGTTGTGGGTATGGAGGTGTGGGTATGGAAATGTGGGGTATGGAGATGTGGGGTATGGAGATGTGGAGTATGGAGGTGTGGGTATGGAGTTGTGGGTATGGAGGTGTGGGTATGGAGTTGTGGGGTATGGAGATGTGGGGTATGGAGATGTGGGGTATGGAGATGTGCGGTATGGAGATGTGCGGTATGGAGATGTGGGGTATGGAGATGATGGATTTGGAGATGTGGGGTATGGAGGTATGAGTATGGAGGTGTGGGTATGGAGGTGTGTGTATGGAGATGTGGGGTATGGACGTGTGGATATGGAGGTGTGGGTATGGATATGTGGGGTATGGAGATGTGGGATATGGAGGTGTGGGTATGGATATGTGGGATATGGAGGTGTTGGATTTGGAGATGTGGGGTATGGAGATGTGGGGTATGGAAGTATGGGGCATGGAGGTGTGGGTATGGAGATGTGGTGTATGGAGGTGTGGGTATAGAGATCTGGGGTATGGAGACGTGGGGTACAGAGGTTTGAGGTATGGAGGTGTTGGATTTGGAGTTGGGGGTATAGAGATGTGGGGTATGGAGGTGTGGGTATGGAGATGTGGTGTATGGAGGTGTGGGGTATAGAGATGTTGGATTTGGAGAGATGGGGTATGGAGATGTGGGTTATAGAGATCTGGGGTATGGAGGTGTTGGATTTGGAGATGGGGGTATTGAGACGTGGGGTATGGAGATGTGGGGAATGGAGATGTGTGGTATAGAGGTGTGGGTATGCAGATGTGGGGTATGGAGATGTGTGGTATAGAAGTGTGGGTATGGAGGTGTGGGTATGGAGATGTGGGGTACGAAGGTGTGGGTATGGAGATGTGGGGTATGGAGGTATGGGTTTGGAGGTGTGGGTATGGAGATGTGGGGTATTAAGGTGTGGGTATGGAGATGTGGTGTATGGAGGTGTGGGTATGGAGGTGTGGGTTTGGAGATGTGGGTATGGAGGTGTTGGTATGGAGATGTGGGGTATGAGATGTGGGGTATGGAGATATAGGGTTCGTAAGTGTTGGGTAAGAAAGTGTGGGCAAATGAGATCTGTGTGTCCTACAGAGGTGGTGTGCTATAGCTATGGATTCCTAGAGAGATGGTGTCCTAGAAAGGTGGTGTCCTACAGAAGTGGCTTCCTCGAGGGGTGGCGTACTTGAGATGTGGTACCCTATAGAAGTGGTGCCTTATAGATGTTTCGTATTAGAGAGATAGTTTCTTATAGAGGTGGTGTCCTAGGGAGGTGATGCTTTAGAGATGTGCCCTACACAAGTAGTGTCCTAAAGAGGTAATGCCTTATAGATGTGGTGCCCTAAAGAGGTGGTGCCATAAAGAGGTGGGGTCCCCAAAAAAGGAGGTGCCTTATAGATGTGGTGTCCTAAAGAGGTGGTGGCCTAAAGAGGTGGGGTCCCCAAAAAAGGAGGTGCCTTATAGATGTGGTGTTCTAAAGAGGTGGTGCCATAGAGAGGTGGGGGTCCCAAAAACAGGAGGTGCCTTCTAGGTGTGGTGTCCTAAAGAGGTAGTGCCATAAAGAGGTGGGGTCCCAAAAAAAGGAGGTGCGTTATAGATGTGGTGTCCTAAGGAGGTGGTGCCATAGAGAGGTGGGGTCCCAAAAAAAAAAGAAGTGCCTTAGAGATGTGGTGCCCTATAGAGTTAGCTGCCCTTGACAGGTGGTGTCCTAGAGAAGTGGTCCCTTAGAGATGGGGTGTCCTACCTAAAGAAGTAGTGTCCTAAATAGGTTGTATCCAAAAGAGGTGGTGTCCTAAATAGGATGTGTCCAAAAGAGGTGGTGTCCTAAATAGGATGTGTTAAAAAGAGGTGGTGTCCTAAATAGGATGTGTCCAAAAGAGGTGGTGTCCTAAAGAGGTGGTGTCCAAAAGAGGTGGTGTCCTAGAGAAGTGGTCCCTTAGAGATGGGGTGTCCTACCTAAAGAAGTAGTGTTCTAAATAGGTCGTGTCCAAAAGAGGTGGTGTTCTAAATACGTTGTGTCCAAAAGAGGTGGTGTGCAAAAGAATGGTGTCCTTAAGAGGTGGTGTCCTAAAGAGCTGGTGTCCTAAATAGGTTGTCTACAAAAGCGGTGGTATCCTAAAGAGGTGGTGTCCTAAGGAGGTGGTGTCGTAAAGAGGTGGTGTCCTAAAGAGGTGGTGGCCTAAAGATAGTGTCCTAAAGAGGTGGTGTCATAAAGAGGTGGTGTCCTTAAGAGGTGGTGTCATAAAAAGGTGGTGTCTTAAAGAGATGGTGTCATAAAGAGGTGGTGTTCTAAAGAGGTGGTGTCATAAAAAGGTGGTGTCATATAGAGGTGATGTCATAAAGAGGTGGTGTTCTAAAGAGGTGGTGTCATAAAGAGATGGTGATATAAAAAGGTGGTGTCATAAAGAGGTGGTGTCATAAAGAGGTGGTGTCATAAAGAGGTGGTGTCATAAAGAGATGGTGATATAAAAAAGGTGGTGTCATAAAGAGGTAGGGTCATAAAGAGATGGTGATATAAAAAGGTGGTGTCATAAAGAGGTGGTGTCCAAAAGAGGTGGTGTCATAAAGAGCGGTGTCATAAAGAGATGATGTCATAAAGAGGTGGTATCATAAAGAGGAGGTGTTATAACGAGGTGGTGTCATAAAGAGGTGGTGTCCAAAAAAGGTGGTGTCATAAAGAGGTGGTATCATAAAGAGGAGGTGTTATAACGAGGTGGTGTCATAAAGAGGTGGTGTCCAAAAAAGGTGGTGTCATAAAGAGCGGTGTCATAAAGAGGTGGTGTCATAAAGAGGTGGTGTCCTAAAGAGGTGGTTTCATGAAGAGGTGGTGTTCAAAAGAGGTGGGTCATTAAAAGGTGGTGTCATAAAGAGGTGGTGTCATAAAGAGCGGGTGTCATAAAGATGTGATGTCATAAAGAGGTGGGTCATAAAGAGGCGGTGTCATAAAGAGGTGGTGTTCAAAAGAGGTGGGTCATAAAGAGGTGGTGTCATAAAGAGGTGGTGTCCAAAAGAGGTGGGTCATAAAGAGGAGGTGTCATGAAGAGAAGGTGTCATAACGAGGTGGTTTTATATAGAGGTGGTGTCCAAAAGAGGTGGTGTCATAAAGGGCGGGTGTCATAAAGAGGTGGTGTCCTGTAGAGGTGGTATGCTAAAATATGTTGTGTCCTAGAGATGTGATTTCCTAGATATGTGATGTCCTAGAGATGTGATTTCCTAGATATGTGATGTCCTAGAGATGTGATTTCCTAGATATGTGATGTCCTAGAGATGTGATTTCCTAGATATGTGATGTCTTAGAGATGTGATTTCCTAGATATGTGATGTCTTAGAGATGTGATTTCCTAGATATGTGATGTCTTAGAGATGTGATTTTCTAGATATGTGATGTCCTAGAGATGTGATTTCCTAGATATGTGATGTCCTAGAGATGTGATTTCCTAGATATGTGATGTCCTAGAGATGTGATTTCCTAGATATGTGATGTCCTAGAGATGTAGTGTCCATGAGATGTGTCCAAGAGATGTGATATCCTAGAAATGTGATGTCCTTGTTATGTGATGTTCTAGAGATGTGCTGTCCTAGAGATGTGGTGTCCTAGAGATGTGGTGTCCTAGAGACGTGGTGTCCTAGACATGTGATGTCCTGGAGATGCGATGTCCTAGAGATGTGGTGTCCTAGAGATGTGATGTCCTAGAGATATGGTGTCCTAGAGATGTGGTGTCCTAGAGATGTGGTGTCCTATAGATGTGTTGTGTCCTAGAGATGTGATGTCCTAGAGATGTGATGTCCTAGAGGTTTGGTGTCCTAGAGATGTGGTGTTCTAGCGGTGTGGTGTCATAGAGATGTGATGTCCTAGAGATGTGGTGTCCTAGAGATGTGATGTCCTATGGATGTGATGTCCTAGAGGTTTGGTGTCCTAGAGATGTGGTGTCCTAGAGATGTGATGTCCTAGAGATGTGGTGTCCTAGAGATGTGGTGTCCTAGAGATGTGGTGTCCTAGATACGTGATGTCCTAGAGATGTGGTGTCCTAGAGATGTGATGTCCTAGAGATGTGATGTCCTAGAGATGTGGTGTCCTAGAGATGTGGTGTCCTAGAGATGTGATGTCCTAGAGATGTGGTGTCCTAGAGATGTGGTGTCCTAGAGATGTGATGTCCTAGAGATGTGATGTCCTAGAGATGTGGTGTCCTAGAGATGTGGTGTCCTAGAGATGTGGTGTCCTAGAGATGTGGTGTCCTAGATACGTGATGTCCTAGAGATGTGGTGTCCTAGAGATGTGATGTCCTAGAGATGTGATGTAATGAAGATCTAAAGAAACAACGGCAACTGCCTGCGACTCAACGGTGGCTAATTTTACCAGGATCGGTTGTCCACAACTATCCAGGTCCTTCTCCGCCTCTTCGCAGTGCCCCTGGTAACAGATAAGCCACTTTTCTTAAGCTATTTAACCTGGCTATGGAAGGTAAACAGCAACTGATACCTGAAGTGGATGTTGTGGGCCGGAAGGCGTAAATACCGAAGTTTTTACAAGGAAAAACACAACATATCTGACCTCATTTAACGTTATTTTAAGGGCGGCCGATGAATATCGGTAGTCGTAGGGTGAACAGAAGAAGTCGAAAGGAAGAAGAAAAAAAAGAAGAAAAGAAAGAAAAAAAGAAGAAAAATAAAGAAAGAACGAAGAAGAAAGGAAGAAAACGAAGGTTATAAGGAAGATTTATATCAAAACAGAATTTAGAAGCGAGTATAGGGCAATCAACAAAGGCCACAATAGCCTGTGATTGGTCCGTAAATTAGCCAATATCCGATACAGGATTTATCTATTCTGCAGAATATCATAACTGCAGCTGTTCGACTGTTGCTGTCCTGTATAATTTATTCGGTGTCCTTTCCTGTTTGATTTGTCTGTCAGGTTTTGTTTGTGCAAGACCCGTGGGTTGATCAATCGTTCCGATACACGAGTATGATCAACTGATCGTTGTTGAAGCACTACTGGCCAGCCTGACACTGTGTACACACTATGATTGACAGAATCATTATACAAAACCAAATACTGGATCAAACGGTGTGTTTTATTCCCGCAGCTGATCATACAATACCACAACCGTTCTGGGGTGACTCCAACTGACGGTTCTCTGATATTCTAGAGCAGAGGTATGCAAAATACGGCATGCGGGCCAGAACCGACCCGCCAAGATGTTTTGACCGGCCCTTGAACTTGATTTTGAAAATTACTATACACTCCATTCCCTGAGCTTAAAAAAAAAAATAAGTAAAATATAAAGCAACACATAAATGCTCAAACCCAATCCAGTAAGTTTTCTTAAATTTAGAATTAAGTGTTGCATTTGCTCTCTCCACACCCCACCACTTTGTTCCTGCCTCGCCCCTCTCCCTTTCATTACACTCTCTTTTCTGTCTTCCACTTTGCATCACTAATAAGACTTTAACATTACAATTGCTTGTGAATGCAAATTAGGTAATTTATACAATAGCTTCATCAGGTGATGGTATCTGGCCCTCGCCCTCTTCATAATTTTCAGATCTGGCCCTCACCCTCTTCATATTTTTTCAGATCTGGCCCTCACCCTCTTCATAGTTTTCAGATCTGGCCCTCGGCGTCATCATAGTTTTCAGATCTGGCCCTCGGCGTCATCATAGTTTTCAGATTTGGCCCTCGGCGTCATCATAGTTTTCAGATCTGGCCCTCGGCGTCATCATAGTTTTCAGATCTGGCCCTCGGCGTCATCATAGTTTTCAGATCTGGCCCTCGGCGTCATCATAGTTTTCAGATCTGGCCCTCGGCGTCTTCATAGTTTTCAGATCTGGCCCTCGGCGTCATCATAGATTTCAGATTTGACCCTCGGCGTCATCATAGATTTCAGATTTGACCCTCGGCGTCATCATAGTTTTCAGATCTGGCCCTCGGCGTCATCATAGTTTTCAGATCTGGCCCTCAGATAATACAAGGTTGGCCACATCAAGTGTAGAAGATCTCAATCAATGTGTCGTTGGTCCCGGCAAGTCCATGCACCCAACAGCAAGCGATCTACAATTATGAAATAACAGCACATTATATTTGTATGGACAACATTTACGCGTTTCTATTTCTGAAGACTTATCTTTACATTTTATCAATGACAGGAACCTCACTGCTGACTCTGGTATCAACCTGACCCTTCTATATCAGCTTTTCTATACGCTTGCAAAAGATGGCAGAGCTACATAATTAATGTAAACTATGGAGATGATATTTGATCAGAATGTTCTGGTAAATCGTATCACAAGAAGGACACATGCAAGCGGAGAACGAGATGGTCTTTTGACTTTTGTGAAGAAAGGCCCAATGAAATGGTTTGTCCACGTATCTCGATCGTTGGACCCAACAGAGATCGTTCTTCGAGGAGATGAGAAAGGGGAGACAGGTAGACACAGAGAGAGAGATGTGAAAGGGGAGACAGGTAGACACAGAGAGAGAGATGTGAAAGGGGAGACAGGTAGACACAGAGAGAGAGATGTGAAAGGGGAGACAGGTAGACACAGAGAGAGAGATGTGAAAGGGGAGACAGGTAGACACAGAGAGAGAGATGAGAAAGGGGAGACAGGTAGACACAGAGAGAGAGATGTGAAAGGGGAGACAGGTAGACACAGAGAGAGAGATGTGAAAGGGGAGACAGGTAGACACAGAGAGAGAGATGTGAAAGGGGAGACAGGTAGACACAGAGAGAGAGATGTGAAAGGGGAGACAGGTAGACACAGAGAGAGAGATGTGAAAGGGGAGACAGGTAGACACAGAGAGAGAGATGTGAAAGGGGAGACAGGTAGACACAGAGAGAGAGATGTGAAAGGGGAGACAGGTAGACACAGAGAGAGAGATGTGAAAGGGGAGACAGGTAGACACAGAGAGAGAGATGTGAAAGGGGAGACAGGTAGACACAGAGAGAGAGATGTGAAAGGGGAGACAGGTAGACACAGAGAGAGAGATGTGAAAGGGGAGACAGGTAGACACAGAGAGAGAGATGAGAAAGGGGAGACAGGTAGACACAGAGAGAGAGATGTGAAAGGGGAGACAGGTAGACACAGAGAGAGAGATGTGAAAGGGGAGACAGGTAGACACAGAGAGAGAGATGTGAAAGGGGAGACAGGTAGACACAGAGAGAGAGATGTGAAAGGGGAGACAGGTAGACACAGAGAGAGAGATGTGAAAGGGGAGACAGGTAGACACAGAGAGAGAGATGTGAAAGGGGAGACAGGTAGACACAGAGAGAGAGATGTGAAAGGGGAGACAGGTAGACACAGAGAGAGAGATGTGAAAGGGGAGACAGGTAGACACAGAGAGAGAGATGTGAAAGGGGAGACAGGTAGACACAGAGAGAGAGATGTGAAAGGGGAGACAGGTAGACACAGAGAGAGAGATGTGAAAGGGGAGACAGGTAGACACAGAGAGAGAGATGTGAAAGGGGAGACAGGTAGACACAGAGAGAGAGATGTGAAAGGGGAGACAGGTAGACACAGAGAGAGAGATGTGAAAGGGGAGACAGGTAGACACAGAGAGAGAGATGTGAAAGGGGAGACAGGTAGACACAGAGAGAGAGATGTGAAAGGGGAGACAGGTAGACACAGAGAGAGAGATGAGAAAGGGAGAGACAGGTAGACACAGAGAGAGAGATGTGAAAGGGGAGACAGGTAGACACAGAGAGAGAGATGTGAAAGGGGAGACAGGTAGACACAGAGAGAGAGATGTGAAAGGGGAGACAGGTAGACACAGAGAGAGAGATGAGAAAGGGGAGACAGGTAGACACAGAGAGAGAGATGTGAAAGGGGAGACAGGTAGACACAGAGAGAGAGATGTGAAAGGGGAGACAGGTAGACACAGAGAGAGAGATGAGAGAGAGGGGAAAGAGACAGGTAGACACAGAGAGAGAGATGTGAAAGGGGAGACAGGTAGACACAGAGAGAGAGATGAGAAAGGGGAGACAGGTAGACACAGAGAGAGAGATGTGAAAGGGGAGACAGGTAGACACAGAGAGAGAGATGTGAAAGGGGAGACAGGTAGACACAGAGAGAGAGATGAGAAAGGGGAGACAGGTAGACACAGAGAGAGAGATGAGAAAGGGGAGACAGGTAGACACAGAGAGAGAGATGTGAAAGGGGAGACAGGTAGACACAGAGAGAGAGATGTGAAAGGGGAGACAGGTAGACACAGAGAGAGAGATGTGAAAGGGGAGACAGGTAGACACAGAGAGAGAGATGTGAAAGGGGAGACAGGTAGACACAGAGAGAGAGATGTGAAAGGGGAGACAGGTAGACACAGAGAGAGAGATGTGAAAGGGGAGACAGGTAGACACAGAGAGAGAGATGTGAAAGGGGAGACAGGTAGACACAGAGAGAGAGATGTGAAAGGGGAGACAGGTAGACACAGAGAGAGAGATGTGAAAGGGGAGACAGGTAGACACAGAGAGAGAGATGTGAAAGGGGAGACAGGTAGACACAGAGAGAGAGATGAGAAAGGGGAGACAGGTAGACACAGAGAGAGAGATGAGAAAGGGGAGACAGGTAGACACAGAGAGAGAGATGTGAAAGGGGAGACAGGTAGACACAGAGAGAGAGATGTGAAAGGGGAGACAGGTAGACACAGAGAGAGAGATGAGAAAGGGGAGACAGGTAGACACAGAGAGAGAGATGAGAAAGGGGAGACAGGTAGACACAGAGAGAGAGATGTGAAAGGGGAGACAGGTAGACACAGAGAGAGAGATGAGAAAGGGGAGACAGGTAGACACAGAGAGAGAGATGAGAAAGGGGAGACAGGTAGACACAGAGAGAGAGATGAGAAAGGGGAGACAGGTAGACACAGAGAGAGAGATGAGAAAGGGGAGACAGGTAGACACAGAGAGAGAGATGTGAAAGGGGAGACAGGTAGACACAGAGAGAGAGATGAGAAAGGGGAGACAGGTAGACACAGAGAGAGAGATGAGAAAGGGGAGACAGGTAGACACAGAGAGAGAGATGAGAAAGGGGAGACAGGTAGACACAGAGAGAGAGATGAGAAAGGGGAGACAGGTAGACACAGAGAGAGAGATGAGAAAGGGGAGACAGAGAGAGAGATAGAAAGGGGAGACAGGTAGACACAGAGAGAGAGATGTGAAAGGGGAGACAGGTAGACACAGAGAGAGAGATGTGAAAGGGGAGACAGGTAGACACAGAGAGAGAGATGAGAAAGGGGAGACAGGTAGACACAGAGAGAGAGATGAGAAAGGGGAGACAGGTAGACACAGAGAGAGAGATGAGAAAGGGGAGACAGGTAGACACAGAGAGAGAGATGAGAAAGGGGAGACAGGTAGACACAGAGAGAGAGATGTGAAAGGGGAGACAGGAGACAGGTAGACACAGAGAGAGAGATGAGAAAGGAGAGAGACAGGTAGACACAGAGAGAGAGATGAGAAAGGGGAGACAGGTAGACACAGAGAGAGAGATGAGAAAGGGGAGACAGGTAGACACAGAGAGAGAGATGAGAAAGGGGAGACAGGTAGACACAGAGAGAGAGATGTGAAAGGGGAGACAGGTAGACACAGAGAGAGAGATGTGAAAGGGGAGACAGGTAGACACAGAGAGAGAGATGTGAAAGGGGAGACAGGTAGACACAGAGAGAGAGATGTGAAAGGGGAGACAGGTAGACACAGAGAGAGAGATGTGAAAGGGGAGACAGGTAGACACAGAGAGAGAGATGTGAAAGGGGAGACAGGTAGACACAGAGAGAGAGATGTGAAAGGGGAGACAGGTAGACACAGAGAGAGAGATGTGAAAGGGGAGACAGGTAGACACAGAGAGAGAGATGTGAAAGGGGAGACAGGTAGACACAGAGAGAGAGATGTGAAAGGGGAGACAGGTAGACACAGAGAGAGAGATGTGAAAGGGGAGACAGGTAGACACAGAGAGAGAGATGTGAAAGGGGAGACAGGTAGACACAGAGAGAGAGATGTGAAAGGGGAGACAGGTAGACACAGAGAGAGAGATGTGAAAGGGGAGACAGGTAGACACAGAGAGAGAGATGTGAAAGGGGAGACAGGTAGACACAGAGAGAGAGATGTGAAAGGGGAGACAGGTAGACACAGAGAGAGAGATGTGAAAGGGGAGACAGGTAGACACAGAGAGAGAGATGAGAAAGGGGAGACAGGTAGACACAGAGAGAGAGATGAGAAAGGGGAGACAGGTAGACACAGAGAGAGAGATGAGAAAGGGGAGACAGGTAGACACAGAGAGAGAGATGTGAAAGGGGAGACAGGTAGACACAGAGAGAGAGATGTGAAAGGGGAGACAGGTAGACACAGAGAGAGAGATGAGAAAGGGGAGACAGGTAGACACAGAGAGAGAGATGAGAAAGGGGAGACAGGTAGACACAGAGAGAGAGATGTGAAAGGGGAGACAGGTAGACACAGAGAGAGAGATGAGAAAGGGGAGACAGGTAGACACAGAGAGAGAGATGAGAAAGGGGAGACAGGTAGACACAGAGAGAGAGATGAGAAAGGGGAGACAGGTAGACACAGAGAGAGAGATGAGAAAGGGGAGACAGGTAGACACAGAGAGAGAGATGTGAAAGGGGAGACAGGTAGACACAGAGAGAGAGATGAGAAAGGGGAGACAGGTAGACACAGAGAGAGAGATGAGAAAGGGGAGACAGGTAGACACAGAGAGAGAGATGAGAAAGGGGAGACAGGTAGACACAGAGAGAGAGATGTGAAAGGGGAGACAGGTAGACACAGAGAGAGAGATGTGAAAGGGGAGACAGGTAGACACAGAGAGAGAGATGTGAAAGGGGAGACAGGTAGACACAGAGAGAGAGATGAGAAAGGGGAGACAGGTAGACACAGAGAGAGAGATGAGAAAGGGGAGACAGGTAGACACAGAGAGAGAGATGAGAAAGGGGAGACAGGTAGACACAGAGAGAGAGATGAGAAACTTCAAAGAATGGATAGGCCTCGATTGTAAAGTAAAAAAAGTAAAGTACCCCCCGTCACGCCAAGTGGCGGCGTATAGGGAAATATGGTGTTAGTGACCCTATATTTTACAGACCTTCAGCACATGGTTTTTGGGGTAATGTGGTCGGTATTACGCCCGTGCTGCTTTACTTTCCCAGAAAAAATCCGGTACCCATTTAAGGCTGGGTGAACCCGGAGCCGTCGGTTGGGATCGAACCCTACCTCTTGTCCGTAGTAGTCCAGTTCACTAACCACTGAGCTATCGCGGCTCCCACTAATTTTTAGGGAATTAGTAAAACCCAGGTGTCCTCGCCAGGGAACGAACCCCGGCTGTTGCCGTGGTAAGCCAACCGCCTATCGATTGCGCTAACCGGACACAAGGCCTCGATTGTGCAGTCTCAAAATAATGAATGAGATAGAAAGAAACAGGGATGGTTGACGAAGTCTGTCAGTGGTGCCCAACGACCCCTGGGTTGACGAAGTCTGTCAGTAGTGCCCCAATAACCCCAAGAGTTATGGGACGAAGAAGGCACGTCGGTTTGCTGATATTGTGATCAGTTAGGTATTCTATTCCACAAGCTACTGTCAAGTAATGTGAGGGTCTTTTACTCGGAAAGGTATTTAGTCAGACATGTATTTTAGTCCCACAGGTATTTTAGTCTGACAGGTAATTTAGTCGCACAGGTATTTTAATCTGACATGTATTTTAGTCGCACAGGTATTTTAGTCTGACAGGTATTTTAGTCGTACAGGTATTTTATCCGGACAAGTATTTTATCCGGACAGGTATTTTATCCGGACAGGTATTTCAGTATACAAAACATATATTTAAAAGTGGAGATGGAGAAAGAGCTCAAGGTAGAGCAGATTAAGATGGAATGAGAGGAACAGTTACAACAACATCAATTGTAATGACTGAGGCTGTTAGAAGGGCAAGAATTAATATTTGGTATCTGCCTCGACACCCGCGGCGTGTGAGATGAAGTGGAGAGAGTGTGTGTGTGTATTTTAGTCATTGGACACTTCTGTTTTCAGACAGTTGAATAAAGCGGTGCTTACTTAACTGCGAAGACATATCAGGCAGAAGTCGATTAATTAGTAGATTCTTTAGTTTGTAGGTATTTCATTTTATTTCTTAACCGACAGGTATTTTCAATAAGTTTTAAGTTGGCAAGTATTTATGTAGATCAGTATTTCAAACAACAGACATTTCAATCAGAAGGTATTTCAACAGTTAGGTATTTCAATCAGGAGGTATTTCAATAGATAGGTATTTCAATCAGGAGGTATTTCAACCAGAAGGTATTTCAAAAGATAGGTATTTCAAAAGATAGGTATTTGAATCAGAAGGTAAAATTCAATCAGGAGGTATTTCAACCAGAAGATATTTCAATAGATAGGTATTTCAATCAGAAGATATTTCAATAGATAGGTATTTCATTTGGCAGATAGTTTCTAAGTTTTAATCTTCTACAAATATTTAAGGAGGTTACAATTCTGAGGCCCAAGCCTCGTGACCTATCTAGCGCCATTTTGTAATAGAGAGAAGATTAAAACTATTCTGATCGAGTTCTCTCGCTTTCTCTCCCTCTCTATTTTCTTTTAATTCTATGACCTCTTTCATGCTCCCCATATTCTCATTTACCCAATCTCTTCGTCTTGTTCTATCACTTTCTTTGTTTCCGTTTCTCTTTCATCTTTCTCTCTCTAACTTTCTAGACCCGGTTCCAAATTTGCCGACTGAGAGATACCTATCATGCCACACTCTGTCCTCACAGACCGAGGAAATTATAGATATTGGCATGAAACGTCTTGCCTGGCGCGTGTAGATATTACCTGAAATTGTAGACAGCGGTAGCTGAGATGACCTGCACGAGAGCATCAAACATCACCTACGGTCGGTCAGGTGTGCTTTGTTAAATCGGTCAACTGCCGGGGAGAAAGAAACGTTGGTGGGGCAGGGGGAGGGAGCCGTGTTAAAATAACCTCTATGACCCCATACCCTCCCCCTCTACACACCCAAAACCCACCCCCACATTAACTTATAGTCAGATGTTTTCGTTAGCGCAAGAGGATCTCACGTTGAGTAACCCGTAACGTTCAAGTGCTACCCTCTACTTCTTTCCTTCCTCATTTGCCTTTCAGCGTCGAGGGGAGATATAGTTTGTGATCATTTCCTCTTCTGTTGGCCTCTCCTGCTGTTATGTTTCCTAGTGTTTCTAATATTCCTAATATATAATATAAAATATTTCTATTTTTTTTCTGGGAAAGTAAAGCGGCACGGGCGTAATACCGACCACATTACCCCAAAAATTATGTGCCGAAGGTCTGCAAAATTTATGGTCACTAACACCATATTACCTATAAGTCACTTGGCGTGACGGGGGTACTTTACAGCATCCGTTATTTCAAGACAAGAATATAGTAGCAGCAACTTGAAAGCTGAGCTAGACTGAATTAGACACAACACAAAACTGAATTAGACACAACACACAAGTGAATTAGATAGAACACAAAACTGAATTAGATATAACACAAAACTGAAATAGATACAACACAAAACTGAATTAGACACAACACACAAGTGAATTAGATAGAACAAAAACTGAATCTTGAAATGCCTTTTTCTCATGTAGCAATTGTTCGTTTCTCGTACTTGCGATCGTTGTTGCTGCATCAGGCGCTGAATCTCTCCACAATCGGAACAAGGCACAGACAAATGGGAAGTTGGTTAGACTGACCCGCTGTGCGCAACCTGCAAGGGTATGGGCTGAATCTCTCCACAATCGGAACAAGACACAGACAAATGGGAAGTTGGTTAGACTGACCCGCTGTGCGCAACCTGCAAGGGTATGGGCTGAATCTCTCCACAATCGGAACAAGACACAGACAAATGGGAAGTTGGTTAGACTGACCCGCTGTGCGCAACCTGCAAGGGTATGGGCTGAATCTCTCCACAATCGGAACAAGACACAGACAAATGGGAAGTTGGTTAGACTGACCCGCTGTGCGCAACCTGCAAGGGTGTGGGACCTTCAGGTACTCTTCATGAAGATCATAGCAGAATGGCGTTGTACCAGACACTGATGAAACACTTGAGTAGGTGACATGTATCTCGCGAGCTTCAGAGCTGAAGGCGAACAGCGACTCAAAGCTGACTGACTACCAAAGGATCAGTGAGCCAGAACTATTGCGACCCTGGCCCGCGTCCTCGCCAAACCGTAACTGATGACAAATCTCAATCAAAATCAAGAGGGACGGCAATCACTAGGTACAACAAATATTTAAAAACGGATATATTGGGGCGACAGGTGGAAATATAACACAGCTTGTGTAGGCCACAACGCATCTACGCCAGAGTAAACGTCATTTAGCGGACATGATGAAGAGGAGTTGACGTCTGGTGAACAGAGGAGAACATGACGGAAGGAAAGAAGTAGAAGAAGGACTAACTATTGCACTATAAGTCGAAGTTGGTTATGAACCAATATTGTCGTAAACACCACATTATAACAACACCACATACCAACAACACGACATAACAACAACACCACATAACAACAACGCAATAAAAACATCACATACCAACAACACCACATACCAACAACACCACATACCAACAACACCGCATACCAACAACACCACATACCAAAAACGCGATAAAAACATCACATACCAACAACACCACATACCAACAACACCACATATTAACAACACCGCATACCAACATCACCACATACCAACAACACCACATACCAATAACGCGATAAAAACATCACATACCAACAACACCACATACCAACAACACCACATAACAACAACACCACATACCAACAACACCAAATACCAATAACGCGATAAAAAAAACACCACATACCAACAACACCACATACCAACAACATCACATACCAAAAACACAACATACCAACAACACCGCATACCAACATCACCACATACCAACAACACCACATACCAACAACACCGCATACCAACAACGCCACATACCAATAACGCGATAAAAACATCACATACCAAAAACACCACATACCAACAACACCACATATCAACAACACCACATAGCAACAACACCAAATACCAATAACGCGATAAAAATACCACATACCAACAACACCACATACCAACAACATCACATACCAACAACATCACATACCAACATCACCACATACCAACAACACCACATACCAATAACGCGATAAAAACATCACATACCAAAAACACCACATACCAACAACACCACATAACAACAACACCACATAGCAACAACACCAAATACCAATAACGCGATAAAAAATAGCACATACCAACAACACCACATACCAACAACACCACATACCAACAACACCACATACCAACAACACCGCATACCAACATCACCACATACCAACAACACCACATACCAATAACGCGATAAAAACATCACATACCAACAACACCACATACCAACAACACCACATAACAACAACACCACATACCAACAACACCAAATACCAATAACGCGATAAAAACACCACATACCAACAACACCACATACCAACAACATCACATACCAACAACACCACATACCAACAACACCGCATACCAACAACACCAAATACCAATAACGCGATAAAAAACATCACATACCAACAACACCACATACCAACAACACCACATAACAACAACACCACATACCAAAAACACCACATACCAACAACGCGATAAAAAAACATCACATACCAACAACACCACATTCCAACAACACCACATATCAACAACAATACATACCAACAACACCACATAACAACAACGCGATAAAAAAACATCACATACCAACAACACCACATACTAACAACACCGCATACCAACATCACCACATACCAACAACACCACATACCAATAACGCGATAAAAACATCACATACCAACAACACCACATACCAACAACACCACATACCAACAACACCACATACCAACAACACCACATACCAATAACGCGATAAAAAACATCACATACCAACAACACCACATACCAACAACACCACATACCAACAACACCACATACCGTTACCACCACATACCACTAACACCACAAACCACTGACATCACAAAGCATTAACATCACACACCACTAACACCACATTCCACACATACCACTAACACCACATACCACTGATACCACTAACACCGCATACCACGGATACCAATAACACCACATACCACTAATACCACTAACACCACACACCACTAATACCATTAACACCACTTACCGCTAATACCCCACACGGCTATCACTACTAACACCACATACCACTAACACCACATACCACTCATACCGCTAACACCACATACCGTTAACACCACATGCCACCAACACCACATACCTCCAACACCACATACCTCCAACACCACATACCTCCAACACCACATACCACTAACACCACATACCACTAGCACCACATACTACTAATACAACTAAAACACAGACCACTCATACCACTAACACCAATACCACATACCTCCAACACCACATATTTCTACACCACATACCTCCATCACCACACACCACTAACACCACATACCACTAACACCACATACCTCCAACACCACATACCTTCAATGCCACATACCTCCAACACCACACACCACTAACACCACATACCACTAACACCACATACCTCCAACATCACATACCTTCAATACCACATACCTCCGACACCACATACCACTAACACCACATACCTCCAACACCACATACTCCATACGTCTAGGAATGCAAAAGATGAAACTTTTTCCTTGTTTCCCTTAAAAGACATAAATCGTTAAATGAACCTGACCGGTGCTAGCAATAGTTTGGTTACTCGATTTGCTGGATTTGATACGTTGTTCAGATGATTCTAGAACTAGAGGATAGCAGGTAGACAGCACTTAACAGCTTTTAGCAGCTACAGGTAGACATCACTTAACCGCTTTTAGCAGCAGCAGGTAGACAGCACTTAACAGTTTTTAGCAGCAGCAACAGCAGGCAGACTAAACAGAAGTTAACAGCTTTCAACGGCAGCAGTTAGATTAGACAGCTCTTAACAGCTTTTAGCAACAGCAGGTAGACAGCACTTAATAGCTTTCAACAGCAGCAGATAGACAGCTCTTAACAGCTTTTAGCAGCAGCAAAAAGCCTCTAACAGTCTTTTCGTATTCAAATCAAAAATAACTAAAGCTAGTTTTGACAAATTGTGATAATTACCTGCCCTTCTCAGCCCTGACTGGAGAACACAGACCCGACACAGTCGCTGACAAATTCGGTTCTAATAGACGGCCACTGATATGACGTGTGTTCAAATCTAAATATTGACACGGGGTATCTCGTTTCACTTCTTCTTATTCCATTAACTCGCAGTTTGGTTCAACCCTCGCTCTACGCTCGGGCCGATCTCCTTATCAGAGGTCGGATTAGTCTCTAAGAACAAACGACGAACAAGTTTCTCGTGAATAGGGTCAGGATTAGAAGTAGAGATAGAGAGAAGAGTGAGCAAGAAAGGTGGGATTTGAAGAAGAGATAGAGAGAAGAGTGAGCAAGAAAGGTGGGATTTGAAGTAGAGATAGAGAGAAGAGTGAGCAAGAAAGGTGGGATTTGAAGTAGAGATAGAGAGAAGAGTGAGCAAGAAAGCTGGGATTTGAAGTAGAGATAGAGAGAAGAGTGAGCAAGAAAGAAGTGTCATGATTAGAAGTAGAGATAGAGAGAAGAGTGAGCAAGAAAGGTGGGATTTGAAGTAGAGATAGAGAGAAGAGTGAGCAAGAAAGGTGGGATTTGAAGTAGAGATAGAGAGAAGAGTGAGCAAGAAAGAAGTGTCATGATTAGAAGTATAGATAGAGAGAAGAATGAGCAAGAAAGGTGGGATTTGAAGTAGAGATAGAGAGAAGAGTGAGCAAGAAAGAAGTGTCAGGATTAGAAGTAGAGATAGAGAGAAGAGTGAGCAAGAAAGGTGGGATTTGAAGTAGAGATAGAGAAAAGAGTGAGCAAGAAAGAAGTGTCAGGATTAGAAGTAGAGATAGAGAGAAGAGTGAGCAAGAAAGAAGTGTCAGGATTAGAAGTAGAAATAGAGAGAAGAATGAGCAAGAAAGGTGGGATTTGAAGTAGAGATAGAGAGAAGAGTGAGCAAGAAAGAAGGGACAGGATTTGAAGTAGAGATAGAAAGAAGAGTGAGCAAGAAAGAAGGGACAGGATTTGAAGTAGATATAGAAAGAAGAGTGAGCAAGAAAGAAGGGACAGGATTTGAAGTAGAGATAGAAAGAAGAGTGAGCAAGAAAGAAGGGACAGGATTTGAAGTAGAGATAGAGAGAAGAGTGAGCAAGAAAGAAGGGACAGGATTTGAAGTAGAGATAGAAAGAAGAGTGAGCAAGAAAGAAAGGCCAGCATTAGAAGTAGAGATAGAAAGAAGAGTGAGCAAGAAATGCGGGATTTGAAGTAGAGATAGAGAGAAGAGTGAGCAAGAAATGCGGGATTTGAAGTAGAGATAGAGAGAAGAGTGAGCAAGAAAGAAGGGACAGGATTTGAAGTATAGATAGAGAGAAGAGTGAGCAAGAAAGAAGGGACAGGATTTGAAGTAGAGATAGAAAGAAGAGTGAACAAGAAATGCGAGATTTGAAGTAGAGATAGAGAGAAGAGTGAGCAAGAAATGCGGGATTTGAAGTAGAGATAGAGAGAAGAGTGAGCAAGAAAGAAGGGACAGGATTTGAAGTAGAGATAGAGAGAAGAGTGAGCAAGAAAGAAGGGACAGGATTTGAAGTAGAGATAGAAAGAAGAATGAGCAAGAAAGAAGTGTCAGGATTTTAAGTAGAGATAGAGAGAAGAGTGAGAAAGAAAGAAGTGTCAGGATTAGAAGTAGAGATAGAGAGAAGAGTGAGCAAGAAAGGCGGGAATTGAAGTAGAGATAGAGAGAAGAGTGAGCAAGAAATAAGGTCAGGATTTGAAGTAGAGATAGAGAGAAGAGTGAGAAAGAAAGAAAGGTCAGGATTAGAAGTAGAGATAGAGAGAAGAGTGAGCAAGAAAGAAGTGTCAGGATTTGAAGTAGAGAAAGAAAGAAGAGTGAGCAAGAAAGAAAGGCCAGGATTAGAAGTAGAGATAGAGAGAAGAGTGAGAAAGAAAGAAGTGTCAGGAAAATAAGTAGAGATAGAGAGAAGAGTGAGCAAGAAAGGTCAGGATTTGAAGTAGAGATAGAGAGAAGAGTGAGCAAGAAAGAAGGGACAGGATTAGAAGTAGAGATAGAGAGAAGAGTGAGCAAGAAGGGTCAGGATTTGAAGTAGAGATAGAGAGAAGAGTGAGCAAGAAAGAATTGTTAGGATTAGAAGTAGAGATAGAGTAAAGAGTGAGCAAGAAAGAAAGGCCAGGATTAGAAGTAGAGATAGAGAGACGAGTTAGCAAGAAAGAAAGGCCAGGCTTAGAAGTAGAGATAGAGAGACGAGTGAGCAAGAAAGAAAGGCCAGGATTAGAAGTAGAGATAGAGAGAAGAGTGCGCAAGAAATGCGGGATTTGAAGTAGAGATAGAGAGACGAGTGAGCGAGCAAGAAAGGCCAGGATTAGAAGTAGAGATAGAGAAAAGAGTGAGCAAGAAATGCGAGGTTTGAAGTAGAGATAGAGAGACGAGTGAGCAAGAAAGAAGTGTCAGGAATTGAAGTAGAGAAAGAGAGAAGAGTGAGCAAGAAAGAAAGGCCAGGATTAGAAGTAGAGATAGAGAGAAGAGTGAGCAAGAAAGAAAGGTCAGGATTAGAAGTCGAGAATGAGAGAAGAGTGAGCAACAAAGAAAGGCCAGGATTAGAAGTAGAGATAGAGAGAAGAGTGAGCAAGAAAGAAGTGTCAGGAATTGAAGTAGAGAAAGAGAGAAGAGTGAGCAAGAAAGGTGGGATTTGAAGTAGAGATAGAGAGAAGAGTGAGCAAGAAAGCTGGGATTTGAAGTAGAGATAGAGAGAAGAGTGAGCAAGAAAGAAGTGTCATGATTAGAAGTAGAGATAGAGAGAAGAATGTGCAAGAAAGGTGGGATTTGAAGTAGAGATAGAGAGAAGAGTGAGCAAGAAAGGTGGGATTTGAAGTAGAGATAGAGAGAAGAGTGAGCAAGAAAGAAGTGTCAGGAAAATAAGTAGAGATAGAGAGAAGAGTGAGCAAGAAAGGTCAGGATTTGAAGTAGAGATAGAGAGAAGAGTGAGCAAGAAAGAAGGGACAGGATTAGAAGTAGAGATAGAGAGAAGAGTGAGCAAGAACGGTCAGGATTTGAAGTAGAGATAGAGAGAAGAGTGAGCAAGAAAGAATTGTTAGGATTAGAAGTTGAGATAGAGTAAAGAGTGAGCAAGAAAGAAAGGCCAGGATTAGAAGTAGAGATAGAGAGACGAGTGAGCAAGAAAGAAATGCCAGGCTTAGAAGTAGAGATAGAGAGACGAGTGAGCAAGAAAGCTGGGATTTGAAGTAGAGATAGAGAGAAGAGTGAGCAAGAAAGAAGTGTCATGATTAGAAGTAGAGATAGAGAGAAGAGTGAGCAAGAAAGGTGGATTTGAAGTAGAGATAGAGAGAAGAGTGAGCAAGAAAGGTGGGATTTGAAGTAGAGATAGAGAGAAAAGTGAGCAAGAAAGAAGTGTCATGATTAGAAGTAGAGATAGAGAGAAGAATGTGCAAGAAAGGTGGTATTTGAAGTAGAGAAAGAGAGAAGAGTGAGCAAGAAAGAAGTGTCAGGATTAGAAGTAGAGATAGAGAGAAGAGTGAGCAAGAAAGAAGTGTCAGGATTAGAAGTAGAAATAGAGAGAAGAATGAGCAAGAAAGGTGGGATTTGAAGTAGAGATAGAGAGAAGAGTGAGCAAGAAAGAAGGGACAGGATTAGAAGTAGAGATAGAGAGAAGAGTGAGCAAGAAAGAAGGGACAGGATTAGAAGTAGAGATAGAGAGAAGAGTGAGCAAGAACGGTCAGGATTTGAAGTAGAGATAGAGAGAAGAGTGAGCAAGAAAGAAGGGACAGGATTAGAAGTAG